>CALZFC010000328.1:2690000-2752500 GCA_945643635.1 Allodiplogaster sudhausi | reverse complement strand
CTTATTAGTTAGTTATGTTTCCCGAATACTACTAAAAATCATGGTTATGACACTTTGGTTGGTGTTAGAAGTGGAATGTTATACGTTTGTTGCGAGAAAGTTTTCCAATTTCCCATCTAGGAAGTGCATCCCTTCTACGCGGATCTCATGAACATTCTCTATGACCGCGACCATTACAAGATCGCACTCGGCCAGATGAACACGGCCAGACATCTCATTGACGGGTCCGGCTTTTTAGCATTTAAAAAACTTATCTTCTCATTCCATTTATTAAAACGTACGCCGCTCTCGCGACTTTCTTCGTGATCTTCCTCAAATTTATTTAGTTTTACCTCTTGCTTTCTTTCTTTGAAGCATAAATCGGGGTGCTTTTATTGCAATCTAGATGTTCTATACTTGTGTTCTGTTTTATAAACGAAATCAGTAGTGTTATACTCCCATCTAACTATACACCACGTCTCTTTCTGTTTATGATGAATTGTTCTGTAGAATCGCTCGTGAATACGTACGCTTGATGAAGTACGGCGACTCGCTCTACCGATGCAAGATGCTGAAGAGAGCAGCACTCGGTCGCATGGTCAAGCTGCTCAGAAGACAAAAGTCCAGCTTCGAGTATCTCGAACAGGTTCGAGACTCTACTTCTCATTCTAAAGTTTACGGCCAGGGAATAAGTGAGAAAACGAGGTCGTGTTGTGGAATTTGAGGCCCAGAAAACAAGGGGGAAGAGTGAAACAGAATTTTAACGTCAAAGAGCTGAATTTAGTTTGGTTTTGGGAGGCTCTATGAATCAAGCAACCTTGAAAAAGCAACCCCCTCTCTTCTTCCAGGTCCGCCAGCACTTGTCGCGTCTTCCGAGCATCGATCCAAACACCAGGTCAACATAGAGTCTACTTTCATCGATCTATTATCATGTTCAATAATAATAAAGAAATAAAAAGTTTGCTTCCAGAACTTTGATCCTGTGCGGCTTCCCGAACGTCGGCAAGTCCTCCTTCATCAATACCGTAACCCGTGCTGATGTCGAAGTGCAACCGTACGCATTCACCACGAAGGCACTCTACGTCGGCCATCTCGACTACAAGTTCTTGAGATGGCAGGTCAGTAAGCTTCTCGTAGGCCTAAAGTGGGTCGACTCCTCATATCTCTGAGTTTGGATGAGAAATCTGCGCTCTTGAAGGTGATCGACACTCCGGGAATTCTGGACCAGCCTCTCGAAGAGCGCAACACCATTGAAATGCAAGCAGTCACGGCACTCGCTCATCTAAAGGTATCCCTCGTGTGAACTTCTTTCAAAACATTTTTTTTTTCTTCCTTAAGGTGAAACATGGAAATTACTGTTTTTTTTATAAACTTTTTTTTTGCATTATTCTTATATAATTCAGGCTGCCGTCCTCTACGTCATGGATATTAGCGAGCAGTGCGATCACAGCATACAGGAACAGGTCGGATTTGTGTAAAATCATCAAGGAGACTAATTAACACCGAATTTTGCATTATTTTAAGATTAAGAGAAGTTCCAGAGTGTTTTACGCGCATGTTTCCCTTTCCAGATCGCTCTCTTCGAAAGTATTCGTCCTCTCTTCGCGAACAAGCCAGTCATGATTGGACTGAACAAGGTCAGTTTCTTTACTTGATACCTTTCGTCACTTTGGAATTCGGCATCCGACCAGTGGCGAGTCCATGATTGTATTAGTGAAATATAAAAAAAAATCCTTTCAGAAAGCAATGAACTTCAATAAATAACTTTGAAACGAAAAAAATAAATAAAAGAAGAATCTTTAATCATTTCAGACGGACATTCTGACTCGTGAAGAACTGTCAGCGGAGAAGAACGAGCTGCTAAAGAAGCTGGAAGAGGACGGCGTTCCCGTTGTTCCCATGTCCACGCTCAAGCAGATCGGCGTGCTCGAGCTTCGCGACAAGGTATCGAGTCTACCGTATGCCGAGGAGGCATTTATAGTGTGCTTAGTGTGTAGTGTAGATTACGGTATCGATCACCCACATTGTACATCAATAGAGAACTCAAGATTTGTCTTTTCTTGAGAAAAAAGAACAGTCAAACAAGTATTTATAAGGGCTAAATAAGGAAAGATGTAATTAAGGCGTGCGACGAACTGCTGGCAGCTCGAGTGGAGTCGAAGCTCCAAGCGAGAAAGACAACGGGCGATGGAGGAGTTCTCTCGCGAATCTTTGTTGCGTATCCTGAGCCTAGGGATGACTTGGTACGGCTTTAGGCTATCTCAGCCAAAAACCGGCTCGGCTTAAAGATCAACTGTCCTGTTATCTTTTCCCGGAATCATTTTGTTGAAGAATCACTTGAAATGCGAACGGAGAATTATTGTCGTAATTTTTATTAAAGAAGGAGTTTTATTCTAGGTGCGTCCTGCTTACATTCCCGAGGCTGTTCTCCACAGGAAAGTCAAGCATGGCTCGGATAAGATTGCGAGAGGACGTACGTTCACTTTTTCTATGGGTTTTTTTCTAGTTTCTACTTCGGTGATTCTCCCACCTGCTCACTCTCACTTCATAGTAACTCTTTCCAGCAATATAGGATGCTATTTCAGTGAAAAGAAAAATATGTCTAAATAAGCTTGCCTAATGAACTGTATTATTAACGAACTTTATAACGAATCTTATAGAAATAGCTTTAAAAAAATTATTCTTTCGTTAATTTTTAATTATATGAGTTTAGTTGGTCGAATGGGCCAAGCGCCAACGAAGGAATCGGTGGAGGAAGAGAGAAACGGAATGGCAACTACTTCTATTTCGGAGATGAGGGACGAGAGAACGCGCCAACTGGAGAGGCAGATTGAGCTGGAAATGGATGACGAGTCAGTGGTCTGCTCCAGTATATGACTCATTTGGACTACCGTAATCTTCTGTAGAAGAAATTTTGTTTTATTATGAGAGCTGCGCAACATATGCAAGGTGATGAGCACTTGCAGGTATATTCTGGATCTGAAGAAGCATTACTTGCTCAAGAATCCCGAGGAGAAGTACGACATTATTCCGGAGATTTGGGAAGGCCACAACATTGCAGACTTTGTGGATCAGGACATTGAGAAGGTGCAGTTTCATCTATTGCTTTTGAATTCGGGAATGGAGAATTGAAGAAGTGCATTGCGCTGCTTATCAAATTCTTATTGGAATCAGGCGATCTGTGGTTGGATGTTTATTTCCTTTCACATTAAAACAAATTGGAAGGCAGTAGACTATTCGCGTTCATGACCCAAGCACACGGAAATACGTACAAGCGGTTTTTTGTAATGTGACTGTTTTTAGTGAGTAAGAACATTTAAGGCTTGTTTTTGTTGACTTATTGTAAGCTTTAATATTAATTACTGCTCTATTTTCAGAAACTGGCTCAGCTGCTTGAAGAGGAGCGTCAGAGGGAAGAAGCCGGAGAATACGACGAAGACTTGGAGAGCGAAGACGAAGACACGAAGGAACTCTCGGAGAACGCCAAGAAGATCAGACAAAAGGAGGACGAGAGGAGACTCGAGAGCAAGATGAAGAGGGTGAGAGGATGAGACAGAAAGGAAAGAGATGGAGTGATTATGAGTTATAGAGAGAAGGAGAGGTAAAAGTAAATAAAGAATATTGTTTAGTCGCTGAACGGCAAGAGAATGTCTCGCTCGGTGACTCGGAAGCGCGAGAGGACCGTGGATAAGCTGGAGAAGGAGCTCGGCGAGCTGGGGGTTGATGTCAGTGGATTAAGTAATCAGTGGATTAATCTCATTTATTTTGCAAGTTAGAGTTCATTTTTAAATTGCCCAATTTAATGGGCAGTTGCTCATTCAAATTTTTTTTAAACCGTTATTTCATGAATTTTTTATCCAATGACGAGTCAATAGTTATAATTATAAGAAAATGGTCATGATAAATATTTAAGTTGTTTATATAATTATAAGAAACGTTTATGAAGATATATTAGTAATAATAATGAGAGGAGTAAACTAGTTAACTGTGTTAAGATCTCTGCGAAGCGAATGCGTCATCTGAACGAAGAGCAAGCTCGCGAGCATACGGTCAAGAAGATCAGAGTCGGCAAGAGCAGAAGCTTGTCCGCAGTCAGGGCAGCACCCAGAGACATCCAAGGAGTGCCAGATGAGAAGGTCAGAGGGAGGGAGAGAAGGGGTGTGGGTCATGGTGTAAGTGGTGTCTAGGAGGGTACGAGTGTTGGGGAGACGGCGGAAGATTCATTCATCAGAACCCAGCGCATTCAAGCAGTGCTTGATGAGAATGTCTGGTGAAAGTGAGGAAACATTTCATTGGATAAGAATGCCTGATGTTATTCGTCGTAGCGGAAAGAGAGAGAGAGAGATAGGTAGGAAAAGTAAGAGACAATTCACCCGTATATCCTGGATTTACTTACTACAAATGACCAGACAATATATGGTTTTCTTGGGCATAGTAGAGATCTTCGTCACCCCAGTGGTTTTGTGATACATCTAAACATTAGTTTGTACATTTCTTGAATAATTGGGCATGCGTGTTTTAAAAAGTGATTAGTGAATAGAATTTTACAAGTGAATGATGCTACAGAGTTGTGCTAAAGTGAATGAGCAACCCTCCTTATCGCTTAGCTGACACTGTGAAGCAGCTGCCAATGTGGAGCCATAGCTTAGGGGCATTGCATTGTCTCGCGACCTAGAAAGTCGCGAGTTCGGGTCCCTCTCGGAGCACCCTCCAAGAAGCTAGGACTTGCCTAGTGAGATAAGTGAGATCGCCTCATATTGAGCCGACCGAGGAAGCCTCATTGCCTCGTTGTTGGTGTGGGTAGAAGGCGGATATCACTAGGCAAGACAGCACCAGATATCTCCACACCGTCGAAAGAATGGCGGGAGTGTGCATTACTGGTGCTATATGGTTTTCATTCAGATCTGGACTTTTTTTGGCTGAATAGTTCCTTTTGATAAGGTCAAGCGGTTAATGAATGTGCGGTATAGTGGTCATGGAATTGCTTGATTAATATCTTTGTGCAAATATAGGGAAGAAAGATGGATGATGAGCAATAGATGAATGTTGAGAAAATGGTGGAAGTTTCTTCTATTCATTCAAGGTGAAGTGGATAATCAGCAGCATTTGCAACCTTCCGGATAATAAAATTGATTTCTCTTCTCTTTCAGATGCGTGCCAAGACTCGCAAGATTGTGAAGAAGACTCAGATTCCTGCGAATCGCGAGGCCAGAAAGGGAGAAGGAGACCGGAAGATTCTTGACATGAAGCCCAAGCATCTCTTTGCTGGCAAGCGTGGAATTGGCAAGACGGACCGGAGATAAGGAAAGGAATACCGTATACACGAGCCTTGTTTCCATTCGAGGATACGGTATTTTTATCCCATTCCTCCGGGTTGTCTCTCCCGTCTCACTATCAAGTTAATTCCCCATTTTATTCCCTCCGACTGATTGTTTTGTTTGATTGCTACGAAAGTTGTTGGTGGATTCGTTGTTTGTTTTCACTAAAGAGGAAAATTCTGTTTCCCAAGAAAATCTGTTGTGATTTTTCTTTAGAGAATATCGAAAATATTGCCTGAAGACAATTTTGGTCAGCGGCATCTTTGTTATCTGTTGGCGTGAGAATAAAGTGATAATTTGAGGAAAATGATCTCTTGTTTACTGTGCAGAATATGAAGTTATTACCTAGGAATTTATCTGCTCAAAGTATTTGAAGTGTTTGTTTGAAATGTTATTAGATGGTAAAATTAACGACAAAGAAGAAGGAAGTTGTGGAGGTTGAAGCAGAGGTAAAGGAAACTACCAAGAAGAAGAAGAAGGTGGAGGTTGCTGCAGAGCCGAAGGTTGCCGAACGTTCTATCAAAAAGGTATTTTTGAAGTTCTGCTTTTCATGCACTTGTTCAGTTTGGGACTGTGCGATACTAATGTAAGGGAACATGTTCATGTATGCGGATCCCGGATATTTTCTATATTACTCTGACCTGAGGGAACGTGTACCTGTGTGTGAACCGCAATTATTTCCCAACCTATTGAGGGAAGGGATAGTTGCAAGTTTTATGCTTGTTTCTCCATGAAAAATAGCAATGTTTTGATTTTCTCGTTATCTGTTTATTTCAATGACAGTTTGCCAATTCAGAAGCGACCATGGCGGGATAAAATACGAAAGAAAGCGGCGAAGATTGCGGCTCGCGAGAGAAGAGAAGAAGAAGAGAAGTTGAGAGGGCCACCAGTCGAGGCAGCAGATGGAGAAGGAGCAAAGAAGAGGAAGAAAAAGAAGAAGAGAAAGAAGGTTTGTCATGGTTATCGTCATTTCAAATTGTACTGCAGTAATAGTATCTTTATTGAAAATTAAAATCATCCTGTATTCTTTGTCCTGGTAGAAAAAGAAAAAGAAGTCAGTAATACCTAAAGAGATATATTAATTTCGATCCAGACAAATCAATAATCAAAGTATTCTTTCAGAAGAATCTAGACAGCAAGGACAAGCAGGATGGAGAGGAGAGTGAAGGAGAGAAGATGGAGGAGGGAGAGACGGCAGAGAAAACGGAGAAGAAGAAGAAAACGGAGAAAGGAAAGAACAAGATGATTGACAAGGAAGAGGCGAAGAAGAAGCTCAAGAGTGGCCGCTTCAGGTGGGGACAGCTTTCTGTGGATTCTCAAGAACCTTTTTTTATTGGGTGTTCTGGAACCTTTATCTAAAGTTTTCAAAGTACAATAAGAAATTTTTATGCTTGACATTTTAATTTCAAATAAAAAAGATTTGCAGATTTCTCAACGAGCAATTGTACACGATGAAAGGCGCCGAAGCATACGAGATGTTCAAGGAGGATCCGGACGCATTCCGAGCCTATCACGACGGATTCGCCGAGCAGGTTCGAGTAACGGATATAACGGATTGATTGTTTACGGACAGTTCTGCTGATTGTTGTTTATGGATACATCCGTCAAGCCAGTATAGTGGTAAAGTTAAAAGGACTTTTTAGTGCCGCAAGTGGCCGAATCACCCACTACGCGTACTTTCGAGTTGGCTGAAGGGAATGCCAGCAGGCAAAAAGGTCCTTGATCTCGGGTGCGGAGAGGCCAATCTGGCCAAGGCAATCGGAGACAAGCATGAGGTGAGTGAAAAGGCGATCAAGATAGTTTAAATCATCTAGAGTTAATCAGAAACATACGAAGTTGTCTATTTAAGTTGCCGAAAAACGTATTTGTTAAATTTCTAACTAGTTTTGACTTCAGAATTCTAGATGTTTAACTGTTCAGATGCTGTCCTTCGATCTGGTCGCAGTGAATGAACGGGTAACCGCATGCGACATGGCACATTTGCCTGTCGAAGGTATTGTTTTGTTGTTGTCATTCTTGTTACATTTGTTTGCAATATTCATTCATCACGAAGAAATATTTAAAAAAAAAAGATAGCAAACCGTTTACATGTAAGGCTGATGTTATATGTAGGGGGTTTGCGGTCGAGTAACACGTTTTTTTGCTGATTGTTTTATTTGGGCAGGCTATTGCATACCCAGAATATTAATCGCAATTGGTGGATGAATTTGAAGAGTCCTATATAGCGTTGGGAAAAGAAATCTCGGGAGACGAGAGGGTGGGGGCACACAATTTCCTAAGGTATTACTGTTATCCTTCATGTCAATAATGTTGCTAATGATGCTTTGTTCAGATGAATCGGCCGACGTCGTTGTCTTTTGCCTCTCGTTGATGGGCACAAATCTCGCCGACTATCTGAAGGAGGCGAATCGGGTTCTCAAGACTGGGTAAGGATACATTTTCTTGTTTTTTTTTAATCTAATTAATTTTTTTATTTCTAACTTACTGCCATTTATTTATATACGTTTCATTTCCACTCCCTCAACTAAATTTTAGAGATTCATACACGCTCACAGAATAAGTAGTTTGTTTTAAATAATAAAGTCGTTATTGTAACTGGACGGCTATAAAGGCAGAATATTTGAGGCAAACAATAGCAGTATTATGTTGAATACTCGTATACCTTTTCCTCAGTGGATCTCTGAAGATCGCCGAGGTGACCAGTCGATTCATGAGTACCAAACAGTTCATCACTGCGGTCTGCCAGCTCGGATTCGAATGCACCGAGAAGGTGGGTGAAGAAAGAGAGGAGAGAGAGAGAGAGAGAGAGAGAGAGAGGGGGGGGAGAGAAGGAAAGCGAATTGAGAAGGTGAGGATAAGTAAAGAGACGAGAGAAGACGCAACCGGGGAATAGAGCGAGAAAGATCGACAAATATGTGTGAGGTGGAAGCAGAATGCACCCCCGATCACAAGTTTCTTCTTTTATTCGACTACGGATGAAGACTCGTGAGAGATCGCGAGGTGGGGAGATAATGATGTGTAGAGAAATAGTGAGCCAGAAAGAGATAAATGGAAGGATAGCGAGACATTAATCAAGTGTCTGACATCGAAATATGGAATGATGCAATTTGACAAGCGGAACAATTAACTGGACATTTAACATAGGCATTTTCAGAAAGATCTAACGGACTACTTCACGATGATGGAATTCCAGAAGACGGGAAAGATCAAGAACAAACGGCCACTCGGACTGAAACTCAAGCCGTGTCTGTACAAGAAGCGATGATTAGTCTTCTGTACTTTTTAATGTTATCTGTTGAAGAGTTGTTACTGTTACTGCATATACAATTTGTTATGTCTGCTTGTTTACAGTTTCTTAATAAATTGATGAATTTAATGCGTTATGCGCCGCCACGTCATTCACTTCATCAGAATCGCGTCACAGATTGTGTTGATGTGATTGCTAGAGAAAGAGAGAGACGTATAGAGAGAGAGAAGGGAAGATGGAGAGGTAGAGAGAGAGAGATGTAGAGCGTTATATAAGAAGATATGTAGGTAGAGGGAGAAAAAGAGAAACGGAGAAGTATTTAGAGAAAGGTACATAGAGAGAGAGAACGGTGAGGTAGTTGGAGGGTGTAGAGGAAGAGATAGAGAGACGTTGCAGAGATACAGTGTAGAAGTTGAAAAAGGAGTATAAATAGTAGTTCAGGTATGAATCGGTTTTTAAGCACTTTTCAATCACTTTCTCTCTTCCTGTCCATTTTAGCAATTTCTCAATCTCCCCCTCTCTCCCTTCTTCTCTGTCTCTGTCTCTCTCTCCCTCTCTCTCTCTCTCTCTCTCTCTCTCGCTTTGTCTCTCTTTCGCTGCCGGCATCTACTTGATGTCACATCGCCTGCGGTTTCTATCGATATCAGAAAAGAGAGTATCTGAAGACTTCTCGAAAAGCCCAGAGAAGTGGCTCTGCCCTAATTTATTAAGCTCCCAGTGTGTAAGACGAGTAAGAGTGTCTCTGATTTGATCACTTGTTCAGTTTAGGAGGAACCACTAGCACTGCACTCTTACACTTCACCGCTAGATCCCTCTTTCTCTCTATGTCTACCATTCTCTCTCTCTCTGTTTCTCTCTCTCCCTCCCTCTTACTGCTATCGTCGCTGCTTATGTCGCCTCTCTCTCTCTTTCTCTCTTTCTCTCTCTCTCTCTCTCTCTGGTTTTCAACAGTGACCCTAATTAGGCTGGAGCGGAGCCTAGGACCCTTCCTAAATTTCCCGGATTTGGTCGACCAAAACCCTAATTAGGGTTCAAGTTTTGCCTTATTAGGCACATGTAGCAAACTTTATACGGCATGCATATAATGACATATATGAACATTAACCGCCGTAATGCCTCCTTAAGGAGGCATAACGGCGGCGGCGAGTCGTGTGAGAGTTCGCCGAGAGGCACGGTGGCCGCTTGTCGTACGAGACATCGCGAGTCAACTTTTCGCACGTTGCATCCTTACCGAAATTGAAAGCATTGAGCGAAAGATGATGAAAATGGAAAACTTTAACTTACTTGTGCGGCGCGACACTTGGCCCAAACTGGCACTTGGCCCAAATTATCCTAAAAAGAAGAAGAAAATATGACTTTAGCGTTAAATTTAGCGTTTACGTTTTAAGAGGTAAATGTGGTAAAAAAGTGAACATACCCGCTTGGCGCTGTCGATAAACTAATCGTAGTCCCTCTGCGTTATCATAACGAACGCAGAATCCTCAAACAAAACATGAATTACAAACAGAAACACAAGAAAGCATGTTGTAACGAAACAGCATTACTTCTGCTTTATTTTCATTTTCAACTCGAGGATGACTATTCCAAATCTTTGCCGCACCAAAACATACGGTCTGCGCACCAAAAACGTCTAGGCTAGAAACTGCCTAGACTAGGGAGGCGTTTGCCTAATTAGGCTAGGAATCCCGCTCCAGCCTCACTAGGCACATTGTGAAAAACCAGAGCTCTTACTGCTATCGTCTCTGCTTATGTCGCCTCTCTCTCTCTCTGTCACACACACACAATTCTATCTCCTATCTGATCTCTCTACCTTCCTACGCTATTCGAGTCTCTCATCTCATTGCTCTCTCTCGGTTCTGCTACCTCTACATTCTACTCTTTTTCTCATTCCCTCTCCCTCTTTCACTAGAAATAGCCAACAGCAGCGATTGCGTACTGAAATTGCTAAGAAAGCAAAAAAAGAAAGAGCATGACAACATCGAGACGACACTTTACTGGGGTTTTACGATTTGTACTATTCACCCCGAAAGAAGAAGAAGAAGAAGCTAATCATGAGGTAGAGCCTCGAGAGAAAAGAAATAAGGCGAGAATTAAACAGCAGAAGTGTCCTTTTGTACTCGATTAGGCAATCTTGTGGCATGTATGAAGTTGTAAGTACTCTTGAGTATAAAAGGAAGCCCCTGGCCGTGGCTGGCCATCTCCACCTCAAGAAAGAACATGGCTCGCTTCCTTCTTCTCGTCGCTGTTGTCGCCGTCTCGCTCTGCTCTTCTGCGGCGTAAGTTTTTTTTTTTTAATAAATTTTTAATTTAGAAAAAAACTATTCAGTTCAAGTCATGTTTTGCATAGTATTAAAGCAGACTGAAATCTTGTTTTTCATTTTAAATGTTTTCTTTTACAGTCTTGAGCGACGTCAGATCGTGCTGTCTGGACTTGGTCCCGTGGCCGCGGCGCCTGCAGTGGCTACCGTAACCGCCTCCCCTGTCGTCTCAGCTGTAACCGCCGCGCCCGCCGTCGCCACCATTGCTGCTGCCGCACCCGCGTACCCGGCGCTGTCCCCGCTCAACTACGGCCTTCCCTACTACGGAGGCCTCGGAGGACTCGGCCTTGGCGCTCTCGGCTACAATGGCCTTCCTTACTACGGAGGTCTCGGATATGGAGGTCTCGGATACGGAGGTCTCGGATACGGAGGTCTCGTCCACCCCTTGGCCGCGGGCGCTCCCCTCGGATACCCCGCAGTGTCCGCCCTCCCCTACTCCTTCCTGCCCTCGGTCCCAGCCGTTGCCACGGTTGCCGCGGCTCCCGCAGCCTCCGACAACACCAAGATCGCCGTTGTCAACAGCCACTAGACAAGAGGAGATCAGAATTGTTCGTAATCAATTCTGGAGATGCAACAATCTCCAAACAACAGCGATCCTCAAGCCCGACCTCATATAAGAATCTGCATATCTCTGATGATGATCTGAATCTCGAATCTTTACTTCTTCTCTATTTCAGAGAAATTACCAATAAATATTTTTTTACAAAGCGAAATATTTGAGCACATCAAGCAGTAAAAGTGACATTGAAGTCAAGCATAGCATAAATCAGACTCTGTTCATCTGCAGGACAACTTTGTGAACCGAAAATTCATTTTGTTTAATTTCTGCAATCGACAGGTGACAGTCACGTTATCTTTGTATCGTTCTTGATCCTTTCTTTCCTCTCTCTCTCCATCTCTCTCCCTCTCTTGCCCTCTCTAGCACTGCTTTGTAAGAAGTTTTTTTTCTTATTCATCATAGAGAGATAGAGGGAGAAAGAAAGAAAGAGAGAGAGAGAGAAAGAGAGAGAGAGAGAGTTGGAGGCAAAGAAAGATAAAGAGAGAGAGGGAGGGAGAGAGAAAGAGAGAGAGAGATAGAGAGAGAAGGAGACAATGAAAGAGAAAGCGAGAGATAGAGATAGATAGTGAAAGAAAGAGGGGAAAAGATAGGAATAGGAGAGCCTATGAAGAGAACATGCGTTTACACTTTTTGCACAAACATGTACATACATATATAGTTTTTATTGAGCACGGCGGACTCACTTCTTTTTTTTTCTTAGATGATTAGCCGAGTTTGCCTAACACATCTTGTTATCATCTGAGCCGTGATAATAAGTCAGCATTTTTACTATTCGTTCTATTTACAACTTTTGCCATCCTTTTTTCTCCCACTCTTAATCTCACTGTTCCTCTTTCGCTCTCTCATTCTTTCCTATCGTACCTTCCTCTTCTTTTCTCAGTCTCTCTAGATATCCTCTCTATACACCCTCGCTATTCAATTCTGTATGTATGTATGTATATATGAATATCTTTCTTTCGCCCTCTGACCACGAGTCTTTCTCAATCAGAAAGGGTGATATTTGTAGCTTATCCTTAGTTGACTGCAAAGATAAATGAATAGACATCAATCTCATTGCAGCAGATAGTTCTCTTATTAATTGTACGCAAGGAATTATATTGATGCTTAAAATTTTATTAGCAGCTTCTGCACATTGCAGAAGTTGGAGAGAAAGAAAATCGAGATTCAGATCATCAATTCGTGAGATTGTCATGAGGTCGTCGTTGGAAATGGGTGGGTCGATGTCCCCTTAGGGGATCTTAGAAGAGGTCTAGGAAGGGGGGGGGGGGGTGCACTTAGTGTCTGTTGACGATGGCGATCTTGGTGTCCTTGGGCGCGGCGGCGGCAACGAGGGGGGCGGCGGTGACGGTGGCGACCGAGTTGACGTAGGGGCCGATGGCAGACGAGGCCCACGGGTAGCTGGAGAGGCCGGAGTAGCCGTAGTATGGAAGGGCGTTGTAGCCGAGGCCAGAGTAGCCGAGACCGGCGTATCCGAGGCCAGAGTATCCGAGGCCGGCGTATCCGAGGCCACCGTATCCGAGTCCGCCATAGTACGGGAGACCGTAGTTGTACGCGGCGGCCGTCGAGTACACGGTCGCAGCAGCAACGGTGGCGACGGCGGGCGCGGCGGACACGGTGGAAATGATGGGAGACGCGGTTACGGTGGCGATAGCCGGCGCAGCCGTGACAGTCGCGACCGCAGCAGGCGCAGCGAAGCCAGAGGAGAGAAGGATCTGACGCTTCTCAGGACTGCAAAGAGGGAGTCTTGTTATTCTTTGTGTTGTCTATTTAGAATTTTGTTCTTTTTTTATTTGATGGAAAAGGAAAAGAAGATGTAAATAATATTTCAATTATGGTTTTTATTTTTAAAAAAGTTCAAATTGTCACGTACGTGGCGAAGGAAACGGCGACGCACGCGGCGGCGATGAGAAGGAAGCGAGCCATTGCAGAGGAGAGAGAGAAGAGGGGATACTGGTCATCTGGCAAGACTGGCCTTTTATATGCGGCAGCCATGGCAGAGGCGGCCAGAGAGCCCGTGCCGCGTCATGAGAGGATGAGTTCGCTCTTCTTCTTGCACTCTCTTCATCTCTCCCTCTATCTCTCGTTCTCTTTCCTTCTCTCGCACTCTCTTCATCTCTCATTCTATCTCTCACTCAATCTCCTTCTCTTGCGCTCTCTCCTGCTCCTTATCCTTCTTCCTCTTTATCACTCATCCCTCTCTCTCTCTCTCTCTCTCTCTCTCTCTCTCTCTATCACTCGCCTGATTCTTCTTCAGCTCTGCAGAACGGTTTCTCAAGTTCAAACCAGCTGCCAAGCTCGCTCCTTCATTTCAATTCCGTCAATTTTCAATGCGAACTCAATACTCTTTTTTCTCGTTTTCTCTCTCTCTCTCCTTCTCTGTTTCTCTCCCTCCCTTTTTCCCTGCCCACTCTTTTGCATAGTTCGTTAATTTTCATACAATTTGCTACTACTTTTACTTCCTTCATTAGAAAGGGAGAGAGAGAGTGCGAGAAAGATAGAGAGATAGCATTAGCGAGTCAGAAAAGATAGTCCCGAAGGCACAGAATGAGTGGTTCCACTTTTGGAGTATCTGCTGCCGTCAAACTATTTGAAATCCAACTTACAATTCAGTTTCCTCTCATTTTTCCGCTCATGTCATGGAACTGAATTCACGCAGCTTGGAATTCTTTGCTTATCGTTAGGTTAATTGCACTCTTTCTGCCACAACGAATTTGTTCCGAAGCAAGAACCGATAACTACGTAATTTAGATTTGATAAGTTTTCTCATGATTTCATTCTCTCTCTCTCTCTCTCTCTCTCTCTCTCTCTTTTTTTCTCATACACACACAATCTCTTTCTTCCTATCTCTCTTTCTATCATTTATAACTAAATGTTCACATTCTTCTCCACAAATTCGCATTTCCCAAATGTCAATTATTTTGTGGCTGGAAAAATTATCTTGTAATTTGACTTTGATTTTCCGATAAGAATTATTTCGAAGTGTCTTTTGTTCAAGCATTTGATTGCAGTCCGAAGAAGTTGAATTGCGGAAAAATAAAGAATAATCTTAGTAATCTGCTTGAACTAGCAAGAATGTGAAAGGGGGTTCGTTAAAGAGGGCGAAGAAGATGTGAACTATAACACGACGATGTGTTGAAATATGCATAGATATGTTTATGTATGTACTACATACATATGTATGTGCATTCAACTGCAAATGATGTAACAGATGACTATACATTTTTATATTTTGTATGATTTAAATATGATGAAACAATCATATCTTGTATTTTTGCAATCGTTTAGTACAAAGACTTGAGTCTAAAGGAAATACAGAATATAGGTTGCCTCAACTGTTTTTTCTATGTACATACATATTTACATACATACATAAATTTGTGCTGCTTTATATTTCAACAAGTATTAATTTTGTCATATATACCACTGCTATGGCAGTCATCTTCAAGAGGATTGTGTGCGTGCAATTCCACGGAAAGTAAGATATGTTTAGTTTGTTTATTATTCATTTCATAATCATACGAGATCAAGATTCGATTTAAGCGCGCTGGATGACGGAGATCTTGGTGTTGGAGGGCTGGGGAGAAATGAGTTGGACGGAGGGAGCCTGGACGGCGACGGCGGCAGGGGCAGCGGTGACGGTGGCGACCTGGACGGGCTGGGCAACCTGGACGGTCTGCACGGGCTGGGCGACCTGCACGGCCTGGTACTGCACCTGCGGGTAGGCGTAGGCGTACGAGGCATAGGGCCAGCCGCCGTAGCCGATGGAAGGCCAGCCGGACAGGCCAAGGCCGGACGACAGGATCACCTGGCGCTTCTGCACACTGAAAGAAAGCTAGGTTTACATCTAATTACCCTGTTTTTGAAATAAAAAAATATAAATTTCATTTAACAAAAAAATGAAGACGTTTCTAACGCGGTGGCAACGGCGAAGAGAGCAAGGAGGACGGCGAGGCACTTCATGGCTGAGGGAGGAGAGAGACTGATGATGGTCTTCCCGAGCCAGGCTATCCCTTTTTATACTCGAGAGTTCATTTGATCAATCACGTGACAGCTTATGCATCGTGTCACTTCTCCCTTACTCAAGTATCTTCTCTTTTTGTCTCTTCGTGCTTGCACTGAACTCTCTTCTTTCTTCCGGTACTGCTATCTTAGCACAGCTTTCCCTTCTCCCCCCTCTCTCCCCATTTTGCTCCATCTTTTTCGGTCTTTCCTTTTGTCTTTTTCTTTTTTCTCTCTCGTCCTCTCTGCTTCTCTCCCTCTCTCTATGTTTCTCATTCTTTATCTCCTAACTTCCATCTCTCAACAGCGGACGTTGACTGAAGAACGGAACGAACGACTGAGTTCCTCTTTTCTTCACCTAGGAACTGATCTCCTTTGGTGCACCATCTTCGTCGATAATTTAGTGTTTCTTCTCAGAGTGATCTCTGACGTGAATGGCAGGAAACGAAGAGAAGTAAGAGCGAGAGAGAGAGAGAGAGAGAGAGCGAGAGAGAGAGAGGCAGGCAGAGAAAGAGAGAAACAAATTAAACAAGACATGAAAGAAGCAGATGGGCAAAGAGAATAACATCAAAAGCCATAATATATTTGCATATCTCTTTTTGCAACTAATAAAGTTCTAATGTATATAAATATGCTAAGATTCTTCCATTTAAAAAAGGCCGAAAGAAAGAGAACTATAGGGAAGGAAGCTATATACAAAATGACCTTGATGAAATCACTTCCTTCAACAGTTCCACTCTTCTTCACAAGACAGAGATTCAACTCGATGGCCTCTTCGAGATTTTAGTTTGCTCCCTTTTCCGCTGAAAAAGGCACCAGTCAAGAAGACTAAACGGCTATGGGCTTACCATTAGAGAAAAACTCGTAGCTTGCACTTTTTCTCTGTATCTCTCGATTCTCTCACAGTCTGCAAAGAGAGGAGGCGTATTGGGCTTTCTGATAGCTCACTAATATGTGAACGACGTCTATGTATGTCGAGTCTAGGCGGTGGTGAGGCGCGCTGTGTTGAGGGGGCCGCCGGCGGAGCAGCCTAAACATACCCCAAAAAGGTATCTACGTAGTGGAGCAGCATGCGCTCCGTCTGCCGGTGCAGATGCTCTTCCGCAGACCAGGCTGTTGATGAGATTGGTGATAACAAGAGACTGTCCTCCGAGAGGTGGAAGGCACGGCAGACGCACGGATCTTGCTCAGCTGCCACGAGATGTGGCCTTTTTGGACGAAATCAGTTGATGAGGAACGAACTTTGGAACAAATCAGTGTTAAAGCTGGTTTGAATAACGTGGTCGGCAGATATTCACTGTCGGAAACTGAATAAAGTGCTCAGCATCATGCATTTTGGCACATTCTCTTTGCGCCTTTCAAGATTTCTCCCAATTACTCTCTCAAGATCAATGTACATATCATCTACATAGGAATTCGTAAACCATTCGGGATTTAATAGTGAGGACCACTAATTACCATAAAGAGAAAGCAGCCAAAGCATGCGATAAAACAAAACTGAGAAAAAGAACAGTACTGATTGTGAGATTATACAAATGCTAGCGACAGTTCCATACCGGTAGATTCGATGAACCGTGTCCATACCTTTTCCCCTCATTAAATCTCTCTGAAACCCGTCTTCGTTCTTCTTCTTCTGTGATGTCTCCAATACATGTCAAACCTCTGTTCTTTTCTAGCCATGGAGATTCCGTATAAAAGGCCGACCGTAGTCGACGGCCGGTTCCTGTGTGATCGAATTCACATGACAGCCCCTGTCATCTCCTTCGAGTACTGTAGGATACATGTTGTTTCCTTACGAAAGGAATTTTATTTATTCTACCGTTATAGTACGTTCAACAGCGCTACGGAACAATCTTGCCTGATCTAATTATATCTTATTCTTTACCCTTTAGGTATTTCTTCTCATCCGATGGGTTTTTACAGTGACACCATCATAAACTCGGCCAAAACATTTTCACCTGATCTGCATTTATCTACCCGTTTTCATCTTCTCCCTCTACAGACCTTTTCCGTAGTTCTACATCCACGAAATGAACGCCACTTTCTTTGCACAATACTCACCCCTCACTTTGCATATGTATAAAAGGAAGATGAAAAGCAGGAAATTGGAAGTTCTTTGTTATAGACTCTCTCAAATCAGTCAATTATTTGTTTTCAACACCTTTGTATCGCTAAGATTAACGGAGTCAGTTAAAAAGAATTCAAGATCCACTTTTCGCCTCCTTTAAGTTTTTAAGTTTTGTATCTCAATCGATTGCATCTCCTTAAGCATCTCACTGCACTGCCTCTAGCTCCGCCTTTGTACGTGGCGCCAAATTGTTTGCACGTTGTATAGTTGTTGTTATACACAACCCTACTTTAACATTGCGCGAGTACCAGAAGTCTCATGGTCTATGTGCCAATTAAACTTCACCCATTCTCTATGCCAATTCTCTTCTTCTGAGTATCAGGCATCTGAAGCTGCATCTACTCGGATTTGAGGATGATTTTTGCATTTTAGAACCTACATTGTCGGGTTTTGGGATCTTAGGATGCAGCATTTCTTGGTATCTTCATATTTGCAGTTGCTTCATCTCTTTCAATGGTAAATCGCTGCGATGTATTCATTGTCAGCAGCCAATAGAAAAGACAGGGGCGCCCGCCCCCAGAAGGAAAAGAGAAGACATCGTTGAATTGCTCCTCTTCTCTTCTAAAAAAAAGAAGTTACCAAGGTACATACAGGAGTAGATGATATTGCGGGGAAGAAGATAGGTTTTGTCGAGATAGAGAGAGGGAGAGAGAGAGAGCGAAAGAGAGAGAGAGAGAGAGAGAGAGCGAAAGAGAGAGAGACGAAAGAATAGAGATTAGATCGAAGCCTTGCAATGGCACTGAATGCGAACTCTATGGGAGTATACATAGATGAAGATTAGATGAACGAAGAAAGATAGAGAGATAGAAAGAGACCGAGGCGGGGAGAGAGAAAGATAAGGAAAAAAGAGAAAGAGACCGAGGTTGTGAGAGAGCGAGCTCGAACGAAAGCGGAAGAGCGGCCAAGTATTTCAGTTCGTCGAGTGAACGACAAGGTAACGAATTCATGACAATTGGCAAAGCGATCACCGCTTCTTTTTTCTTCTCATGCCATGTTCAGTGGAGAGGGAGAGAGAGAGAGAGAGAAAGAGAGAGAGAAAGAGGGAAAGAGAGAAAGAGAGAGAGAGAAAGAGGGCAAAAGAGAAAGAGAGAGAGATAAAGAGGGAAAGAGAGAGAGAGAGAGAGAGAAAGAGAGAGAGAGAGAAAGAGGGAAAGAGAGAAATAGAGAGAGAGAAAGAGAGAAATGGAAAATGAAGAACGAGAAAAGTCGTGCTACCGAATCTTCATCAGTATGTACACTCGAAAGGTGTTCTCAATGCCAAAAAAGCTCATGCAAGATCAAACTTCACATAATGCAGCATAAACATACTTCGTCACTTTTATTAAATATTCACAATAGTACCCAGTCTGATTCTAAAGAAAAAGATCCCTTGTTTCATTTTCCATCCCTCAATCGTAGAAACTCGTGAAAGTGCAACTGCTCTGTAGAAAGATCTTGAATAATGACTGGGATGTAATGAGTCTGCTGACACGGAGGTCGATCTCTATTCGGACAACGGGAAAAGGGTCGTGGGATGAGGGTGCCCTCGTGTTCCTTCCGTCTCCTCCTCTCTCTTCCTCATGCTTCCTTGCCCTTCTCCTTGTCCTCATCTCCTTCTCTGGCCGTCTTCATCGACCCCGCCACCTTTTCGATTGACTTGGCGTCTGCGATCGCGCGCCTTGAATCCGCCAGTTCGCCGCCGTAGATGCTCGTATAAAACTGTAAAATTTTTTTATTTTTTTATTAATAATAAAATAGGTAATCATTCACTTCGAAAGTGTACTTTTAAAAAATCATTTTTTAAACTGTATCAACGCCCTCATCCTTCTCCATTCTTCATTTCTATATTAAACTTGCCTGTTTCATGCGAAAGCTCTTGTCGTCAAAGAAGAGGGCCTCCCAGAATGATCGTGGCTTGGAAACGTGTTCCTTCTGCAATGTTTTAATTGATTTTTTTCTTAAATTAAAATTGACTGAAGAATGAAATAAAGTGAGAATGGTCCCTTTTGCTGGTAAATATTGCCCTAGGACTTGTATAATTTCATATGCAATAAGAGATGCTGACCTCTTCGCCCGAAATCGGAGTCGAGCACCCGACAACCGTCGGGTAATCGTACTCGAGTCCGTCAGAGGCGTTGAGAATCGACATTTCGTCGAACTTGATCCACTAAAGTGAATGAAAATAATTAGATAGAGAGAAGTGACAAGACTGCGAGAGGAGAGGAGAGACAGAGTAGCAGACAGAAAAGGATGATTACATCGGAGCGGTCGAGTCTACCGCTATGAAGGCGCGTCCATTCTTTGAGGAAGAAGAAGAAGCCGAGGGCGACGAGAGAAGGCACAATCTGAGGAGGTGGAGAGAAGGTTAGGGAAACGAATGGGAGAGAGAGAACAGGGAAGGAGCGAGCAAGAGAGAGGGAGAGAGAGAGAGAGAAAGAAAGAGAGAGAAAGAAAGAGAGAGAGAGGCAGAACCTGCAAAGTCGATCCATTCGTGGCGCTGAAGAGAATCTGGAGGAGCGCAAGGCCAGCGATGAGGAAGCCGAGGGTCCCCGCTGTCACCAGAAGAGAATCTGAAGGGACACAAAATTATTTCGAAAATTATTGGCGGGATTTTTTTCGAAATTATTGGAACGATTTCTATTTAATGATAATTTCGAGACAAGCTGAAAATTATTTCGAAACGTTTTCGAAATTATCATAAAGCAATTTATGAGCTGTACTTTTCTAAAGTTGCACTTTGTGCACTTTGATACCTTACTATTTCACGTTCGAAATTGAATGCAAATCGCAAATTTTGAGCAAACGATTCCGAAATTTAGATCACATTTTTTTCTGAGAATTGTTTTAACAAAAGCCAGAAGAGAAATTTGTTGAAATATTCCGAATTAGGTCCTTTCGTGAACCGGGAGTGTAATATTGTCACCGCAACAACTCACCGCAAGTGGACTCCGGATGGTAGTTGCTGACCGAGGAAGCAGACATTGCGCTAAAAAAAAGATATTTTTTCATTTCAGTTATTCACGTTATTACTTCATGTTATTCCCGCTATTTCTATTTAGAATTTTTGCTATCTTTCCTGTTCAACCAGTACGCAGAAAATTAAGTTTAAAAAGAAATTCATTGAAAATTATTGTGGTATTTTTGCTAGATTTTATAAGTGTTGCCACGACCTCGGATTATATCGCCAAGAATTTGTAGGCGAATCAGCAGAACGCGCCGTCGAAACTTCGCCTTTTGGAGAGGAAGAAGGCATGACGACCTTCCGCGGCCAGGTGATAAGGTGTAAATGAGAGGAAGATGCCAGAGGAGATGGAGAACACGTGCATAGTTGGAAAGTGCACTTGGTTAAAGTAAAGAACAAGTTCAATTATTGTGCATTTATTAGTGAAATGGAATTGCAAATATTTTTTTATTCTGAATTGAATACATGACAGATGTTACAAGACCATGGTGGTCTGGTCAAGTTGAAGCTTTTATCAGGTTATTCAAGGCATTATTGAAAGGTCGAGTAAAAACTTTATGGGATGGATTTTAAGCCTGCCTGAATTTCTGATAATTTTTTCTATCCTGAAAGTGAACGAGAAGGCTAGGGAAAGAAAGAGTGAAACAGAAAGATGTGAGGGTGTGGTTGTTTGCTTTCTTAGTGTTCACAATCTCATATTTAAATGTTCAATTGTTTATGTGGACACATATGAATGTACATACATCATAAGATTTTTCTCGAACGGGTATTAATTTAGAGCAGACTTTTACAAGCTGATTTTTACAAGGTTTCATTGGAGAAAAAACATCTTATCTGAAGGAGCACAATATATACTCGTACTGAACTATGGGATAACATAATATAAAATTGTGAGTTACTTCTTCAGTCAGTTATACAAACTAGATGAGGAATCACTGGAATGCTAATAATGATTTGAGAGAAGAGACACAGAGAGAGAGAGGGGGAGAGAGAGAAGCAGAGAGAGAAAGCCTATCCCCAGCTCTGCGAGAGCATCTCAAAGTATTTGTCTCCCTCTTCGACTCCAGGCGGACAACCGGCGGTCGGAGCCACGGCAGTGCCCCAGTACGGCTTGATTAATTTGGCGCCCAGCCCTCCAGGCACTTGCCGCAGCATCTGGCGCATTTGGCTACAATTTTATAATCGTAATATTTGCATATTTAAATAAAATTAAAACAAAAATCAGCAAATAATTACATATATGAATGAAAAACATTCTGTACCCATGGTACAGCATGAAGATCCAGACGACTACGGCGCAGTTGATGGTGTGGCCCTGGAAACGGCGCATGCACTTTTCAGTTGATAAATTCAGGCTTTTCTAGAGGAGTTTTATCAAAAAGGCCTAGACTTTGCTCGCAAATTTATTTTAATTTTTCTCCATTTTTTTAGAAAGAAAATGCAGCTAGAGGGCCAATGATCCCACCAAAGTACCTCATCTTAAATGCCATTCTAAATAAATAAATACCCATTCAAGAATATCTCTAAAAAAGAACTGATTAAGATACGAACGGCGAAAAAGTGAGCATTGTGAGCATAGAAGGGCGGATTGTAGAAGAGCGAAATGTCAAGGGCGTCCATCATAAAACCGTAGGCGCCAATCAGCGAAACGCACTTGTTCAAGCCGCTGATCACGGTGACTCGAAGGAGAATGCTGTTCAGCTGCTGAACTTCTAGCAACTGGAAGTAGGAGTAAACAATAAAAGGTCAAAGTAAACAATAAAACAAATAATTATAAACAGCGAACATAATAAGATACTTAATTCTGGAACATCATGAAATCACTTATAGGATAGAGATCAAATCGTAATAGGAAAAACTTTTAAAAAATTGAGGACTACCTGATATCGAGCAGCCAGACCTACGGTGCCCAGTTGTTCCACATAGCGCCTTTTCGCCCGCCGCCAAAGTATCAGGTTCATCTAAATCATCGTTTAAAAATAATTGTAATAAAAATGTCTTATTGTTAGATAAAAAGATAATTAAAAGTTCTTTAAAGCTATACATTTGCTAAAAGTATTGTTTGAGATGATAACTCTCACAATAATGTTTGTCACATCGACGACTGTAATGAAGATGAAGCCGAAGATGTGGCAGTCGCCTGAAATGTGTAATTGATTGATTGATTGATTATTGAACATATTGTAAAATATGCATGTAGTATGAAAAATGAGTGATATTTGCTATCATAAACTATTTTTTTAATATAGTAAACATGAAATCACCTAAAACGGTTATATAGCCGAAGCACGAGCTTGCAGCTATCTGAAATATAAAAAAAAAGTCCTTCGTCTTTCAAAATCTTTCGGGCTAGAAAGAATCATGATTTCGAAACCTTGACAATACGAACCACGCATGCGATAGAGCTGATTAGAATGAGAAGAGAGCGAGAGCTTGGAAGGTAGCGATCGAGGAGACGGGAGGCAATGTAGCGTTCGCCAAGAAGGGCGGCCTCGGAGAAGGAAGAGAGACCGTATGCAGAGAGGTGAAGGGTGAAAGAGGGAAGCTGCACGGCTGCAGAGAGAGAGAGAGAAAGAGGGAGAGAGAGAAAGAGAGAAAGTGAGAGAGAGAGAGAAAGAGAGAAAGAGAGAAATAGAGAAACAGAGAGAAAGAAGAAAGGGGACGGAAAAAACAATGCCGAGAACACAAAATGATGTCTTTCCTGGTCAACAATCGTGCTGCTAAAGAATTTTTTAAGTACAATATTAGATCGAAGATGAGATACATCTGTATATGTAGAAAATAATATGAGGTAGCAAAATTGTATGTGCTCCTCGTAAGACAAAAGATTTGACGTGGGTAAATATGGTTTGATCTCGACGAACTCATAATTCCGTTGTTGTGCAAAACTATGACTTCTTCCGCCGTTTCATTGCTCTTCTCACTTACATACGCAATCCTGCTCAGACAGAGCTATTCATTTCTATTTTCGAGGGATATTAGCGGCCAAATGTTTAAGTTCTCCGTGGGAGTCGGGAGCAAACTAATGGCAAACAATCGATGATTCAATGTAATGATGAGTAAATAGGATAAATAATATTTTATAGGAAAGCAAAGTAGCTAAGAATAAGAAACCTGGCGTGCATACTCCTTGTGGAAGGCAGACGCCGTGAAGAAAGCGAGCAGCCTGACTGGAGAAATCGGCGCAGATCAGACAAAAGTGAGAGAGCAACCAGAGGAAGATCAGCGCCCTTGCAAAGAATAAGACATTCTGCTAATTATCAGCGCTGCAAAAAGTTATTGAGAACGACTATGAATGAAACTATAACAATTTTTTAAAGTATAAAACTAAAGCACAATCGTTAAAAAATACACACATGTGCATTTGTAAGAGCATTTCAAATGATTTTGTGGTGGGAAGAAAATCTTTTTGAAAAATGATAATAATATAAAATAATAGTGAAAACACTTACTTGCAATTGGGATGAATGTTGCCGACGCGAGCGAGAACGAGTCCGAAGAGGAAAAGAGAGGGAAGAACGGCGGAGGGGAGGACGAGATGGAGGGAGGCGACGACGGTGCACGGCACGTGACTGCCATCCACGAGCCACGTCGAGTTCAGGGAGTCTCGGATGAAGCACACGCTGTTCAGCATTCGATACAGGAGTTATCTGTCCGTGCTTGGAAAGAGACTCTGTTCGTCTGAAGCTGCAAACTTCTTCCTATGCCAAACCCTGAAACAACTCCGCGACTGCTAGTATGTATCGAATACGGCAGCAGGTTCGTATTTAAAAGAAAGAGGTTTCTTGCCGCAGCATTAATAAATCAGACAAGAATTAACGTGAAGAACTAGATGATTTCTCGCAGAAAAATAAGCGTCTGTCTGTACGTGGGAAAGCGGCCAGTTCTATGTATGTGTATAAATTAATATAAACAATTGTAGACGTTTGTGTATTACTTTGTATCGTCAGAAGGTTTAAAAAGTAGAAAATGACAGCTTTGTCAGCGGGGACTACGAACGGACATCAACGTCGGTTCTGGCCATTTACAATATGGCTAGCCTCTATCATTAATAGTTATGATTATGTTAAAGATTCTCACACGGGAAACGCAGGAAAGGAGGATAGCACTTCTGAGTCATTCAAACACCTTTATTGACCATGCAAACTAATATGTACATAACTCTTTATAATTTTAGACTCTGGCCTGGCAAATTGCAATGTCTAATATGGAAAGGCATATTGAGATAAAATAGGAAACAAATAGACAAGAAATATGGCAGGAACGAACAAAGGTAATTTGGTTTACTATTGGTAAGATTTCATACAACCGAAGAGAAGAGCAGCCTGGATAGCTATGGAAGAGGAGAAAAGATATTGACTCGTATTAGTTGGGGGAAAAGCAGAAGGAGGTTATTGTGGATATGAATAGTGCGATAGAAAGAACAAAATAAAAGAAGGGACGCATCCGTTAACACAAAAGAGTTCAATAATTCCTAACAGAAGGGGTACATAGTATGTACATACATACTTACTTACATAAATGTAATGTAATGTAGTGACATACGAATGAATAGAGTACAGTTACGGCTCGTCGTTCTAAAGACGACCATGTAAAACAGTTGAAAATGGATGCCTGCTATTCTAAGAGACCTTGATATTCTTCCTGATTAAAAGAGAATGCCATCCTCGATTGCTTCTTTTCGCTAAAAACGCGTTGGAAAATAAGATGAGAGAGCAAGAAGAAGAGGTAGATAAAGAGAGAGAGAGAGAGAGAGTGACGAAAGAAATAGAAATGGTGAGAGAAAGGATGTACGAAAATACATCACATACATCAAATATCAGCTGTGCTTATCCGCATCACTACAATGTAAATATTTATATAGCGGGAAAAAGGGATTAAAAGAAGTGAGGGGAGAGTCACAGATATGCACCTAGAGAAAGACAGAAAGTGAGGGAGAGAGAGAAGCAGAGAAAGAGTGGGAGAGAGAAGCAGAGAAAGAAAGCCTATCCCCAGCTCTGCGAGAGCATCTCGAAGTACATGTCTCCCTCTTCGACACCTGGCGGACAGCCGGCGGAAGGGGCGACGGCGGCGCCCCAATGCGGTTTGATTAGTTTGTGGCCGACCCCGCCCAGCATCTGCCGCAGCATCTGGCGCATCCGACTGGAAATTCTTTTTGCTAATTAAATTCGGGAAAAATGTTGTTTAGAAAAATAAATATTTTTTATAGGAAGATTTATTTATTTACGTCACCAACAAAGTAGAAAATAGCCAAAGAAAGCACTCACCCGTGGTACAGCATAAAGACCCAAACGACGACGCCGCAATTGATAGTGTGAAACAGCAAAGTGGGTGATTTTATAGTTTTTTTTTTTCATAAATAAAAACCAAAAGAAATGTAAAACGAACGGCGAAAAAGTGCGCGTTGTGCATGTAAAAGGGCGGATTGTAAGAGAGCGTGATGTCGAGAGCGTCCAGCATGAAGCCGTAGGCACCAATCAGAGCCACGCACTTGTTGATGGCGCTGATCACGGTCACCCGCAGCAGAATGCTGTTCAGCTGCTGCACTTCCAGCAGCTGGCAGCAAAACAATAAACATATTTAAAAGACAAAAACAATATTTTCAAGGCAAGTTTATTGGAAAAAAAAATATTTAAAGCCCTCTGAGAAATCATGCACTTTGTGAATTTGAGCGAAATCTGCAAGCAGACTGCTCAGTTGAAGATGTAAAAATTTTACTTGTAAATTTCCGCTCAAATTCACCGGCGTCTTACTTTTCTAGTGATACCTGATCCCTCGCGTCCAGACAAACGGCGCCCAGTTGTGCTGCATAACGCCGCTTCGATCGCTTCCATAGCATCAGATTCATCTGAATCTTCAATTTTATTGCCTTATTTTTTTAAATTCAAAATTAGGAGAAAATGTAATAAAATCGAAGAATTAAAAGAATCTGTCTAATGAAGATATATATATATCTTTATCGCTTTGCCCAGCATTAAGGTAATGTGTGTAACATATGTTCATTGCATTGGTAGCGCTCGGGGTCAAGCAATGGGAAAAAAAGGGAAAATCAAAGTATGTAACGAAAATAATCATGATGTAACATTATAACATTGACTACGAAAAGAAGACAGTGAATATGAGGAGACATGCTTCTCTAGCATATCGTAAAACCACTACCCAATTAAGCACTCAAATATTGTTTTCACCATCACTACTACTAGAAATAAACACGACATACCGTTCCTTTTTTTAAATAACCGTTAAACTTTTTATAAATCTAGAGGTGAAATTATTTTTACAAACTTGTCTCACAATAATGTTCATGACATCTACAACCGTGATGAACGTGAAGCCGAACATATGGCCATCACCTGAAAGTTCCCCTTTAAAATAAAGAAAGCAATCTAACTGGCAATTTAGATAATATGATATTATAAATGTTTTTATTTGTACAAAAGAAGATGTCAAAGATAAATAACCTAAGATGGTTATGTAGCCGTAACCTAGGCCAGCAGCCAGCTAAACGTCAAGGAAAGCATTGAACAAACGTAATTGTTGTGGCATTTTAATATTGAGGTATGTAGTCGAAAAGTACTTATTTATTCGGGTCTCTTTTTCTTGTGGTATTTCTAATCCTTACAAGCACGAACCACGCAAGTGATGGCCCCGCTTAGAATGAGGAGAGAGCGAGTGGTTGGAAGGT
Organism: Allodiplogaster sudhausi; assembly: GCA_945643635.1. Taxonomy (NCBI): domain Eukaryota; kingdom Metazoa; phylum Nematoda; class Chromadorea; order Rhabditida; family Diplogasteridae; genus Allodiplogaster; species Allodiplogaster sudhausi. The sequence goes on along the minus strand of CALZFC010000328.1, from coordinate 2,725,326 downwards.
AGCGATCGAGGAGATGAGAAGCAATGTAGCGTTCGGTAAGGAGGGCAGCCTCGGAGAAGGAAGAGAGACCGTACGCAGAGAGGTGAAGGGTGAAGGAGGGAAGCTGCACGGCTGCAGAGAGAGAGAGAGAGAGAGAGAGAGAGAGAGAGAGAGAGAGAGAAACCAAGGATATTGTTAGAAGAGAAGGAGAAAGAGGGAGAGTTGGAAGGGAGCGAGAGAAGGAGAGAGAGACAGAGAGGGAAAGAAAAATAGAGATACAAAGGAGATTCTGGCGATGAGAAGAGAAAGAAAGAATGACTGAAGGAGAGTGTGAAAAGGAAGATAGAGAGGAAGAGAGAGAGGGACAGGGATAGACAACAGAGGGAGATAATAATCGTATCAAAAGAATAAAGATAAGATGTTTTCAGAGAAATTTTTTTAGATCTCCTTGCAGTCGTTGTTTTAAAAACGTATTCCTTCCGCTGTTTCACTGCTCTCTTACGAACAAAACAAAATCTTCTGATCCCCGAGGGATTCGGCAGCAGCCGGCAGCAAGCGTAACACACTCACTCAATTTGAAATGCTCTTTGGTCAAAGGGTAACTAACAAAATTAAAAATAAATAAATAAATGCATAAATTCATAAATATATAAATTACCAAACCTGGCGTGCACACTCCGAGTGGCAAGCACATTCCATTGAGAAAGCGCGCGGCTTGGCTCCAGAAGGCTGCACTTATCAGACAGAAGTGCGCAAGGAGCCACAGGAAGATAAGCGCTCTTGAAAAAGCAAGCATAATAATATTAATTTAATTAATTAATTAATCAATTAATTAATATCATTAAAATAAACATAACCAACTTGCAGTGCACATGAATGTTGCCGACGCGCGCGAGAACGAATCCAAAGAGGAAGAGAAAGGGCGCGACTGCGGAGGGCAGCACGAGGTGGAGGGTGGAGATGAGGGTGCACGGCACGCGGCTGCCGTCGATGAGCCACGTCGAGTTGAAGGAGTGATGGATGAAGCAGATGCTGTTCAGCATCACGTGGCCAACGGGCGAATTAACAGAGTCAACCACTGCAATCATTTATCATTAAAGATGGCGCCTAAATCAGAGTCAACCACTGCAATCATTTATCAACATAGCTGATGTTCTCCATGAAAAGGAAAAGAAAGCAGCAGAAACAATTGTCATTCTTTGCAAACGGAGAAAGGAAAGATGACGAACGAGCGCGTACATATTATTCATACATGGAGGAAGTTTTATGTATGAAAATTATGAATAGTTTATGGTTAGAAATGCCAAACTACTACTAAGAGTTCCTATTCACGAAGGACAACTATTATCGTGTGTGCCATGGAACATTTTGCAGCATTATTTATGGTTAAAAAGAGATCATTAATATTCTGTACTTGATGTTGCAGTTTCGAAATAAATAATACTCTAGCACTTTTGTTGTGCACATGTGAAGTAGACCTTGACCTTTGATTAGGCTACGGTAGGCTAAAGAGCTAACATACATATATTCAAAAAGAAGTAGTTACGAACGCCGCGTTTAACTTGAATGACTGACGCGTCTATTGAAGATTTGAAGGAATGAGTTCAGTGCGTGCAACGATTTGTACACATGAGTGAAAATCGAGAAAACTCCTACTAATACATGAAAATAGATAAACACCCTTCTGAATCTATATTTCTACAGCTTCCATTCTTCTAAATTTTTGTATCTGTACGGACGTTAATGTGAAAATTCCCACAGAGCTGATGAGAGTATGAGGTTGAAGGTGAAGATATTTTGAGTCAATACATACTAAGTTCTTCCGTCAGCGGGAAATGGCCGAATAAATAACAGTGACGCCTGTCCCGTGATAAAGAATTGATAGAATTGCTACGAACTTTTAAATATATAATGACAAATTTATATGATAAGCAAATAGAAGGGGAACTACTGACGAGGCCAAATTGCACCTGCTAGAACTATATGCGTTCAATTCTCCCATAGGAGTCTGCTGCGTTAGAATATATTAAATTAAAATAAAAAAAATTACAAATAACGGAGAAATAAATCTCATTTACGTATATATTTGCCACTCTGAAGTAGTTTATAGAAACGGAAGAAGAGAGAACGAGAGTTGTAGATTTTCTCTTGTCCATGTTATGTCTGCGTTGTCATTCATGAGGGAATAGTCTGCTGCTTCTTCATCTTCCTCCTCTCACAATGGCCGGATTATCTCATGGCGCGTACGTCGAATTGCCAAACAAGACGACGACAACAACCCTTCTGCCCTATCAATTATGTCCTTTTCTCGCTTGACTTCTTGCAAAAAGCCTGATGACTCATTCTCTTTCTGTCGTATTCTTCTCCCTTTTAAATCCGTGCTCTTGTTCTCGCTTTATCTCTCTCTCTCTCTTTCTCTCTCTCTCTCCCTCTATCTCTCTTTCTCTCCCTCTCTTTCTCTCTCTCTCTCTCTCTCTCTCTCTCTTTCTCACACACACACACACAAGCCAACCGACAGCTCGATAGCAGAAACAGAAAGCTTTACAGACCCCCATCAAATAGAATGAATGCCTACGGATGAAGAAAGCAGGTGAGATAAAGGGGGGCTTTCTGCGTTTCGTAGAATATCCGTTATGCAAAGTACCTAACAAAAAATCACGAAATGCGAAGGTTCAAACAGCATTCACTTGATTTGAGTCAGCTTTTTATCTAAATACATGTACATATCCTTGGCAGATTATCATTTTACTCATATAGGACGCTCTTGCCTCGTTTAAAAACATCTGTAAAATCTCTTATCATAACTGCCCAAAAAGCATACCACATGCTTGCATCCATTCCTCAGATTAAAGAGGAGCGAAAATTTAAAACAGACTCACATTTGGTATAAAAAAAAACATGTGAAAAACATATATTGCAAAGGAGATTATCTGGATGAATCTATAAGCATATTTGGACTCTGTGACAACCATAAGAAGTCAACTCGTTTCGGTCAAAGGTAATAAAAGAGTATATCACTTGTAAAAAAAATTACAAAATGAATGACTTCGGTGATACTGTAAGGAAATACTGATTTATTTTCACATGCTTTCGCTAAGCGGTTTTCAAACATGCACATCATGAAAGATACTACGGTATCTTGGCATTTTGCCAAGTATTGAAATTCGAGAGTTGACAATAGCTTCACTCTGATTTTCACTTGAAATTGCTGGTTTCTGGCCATGAGGTAGGTTTGTTCTGACAATACAAGCTCGGATCTGCCTGTTTGATGTTTCGTAATGTCATATTTCCACGCTTCTCTATCGCGTTTCTTTGTCGAGTTTGTGCTTTGCTTTGTTGTCCGTGGAATTTGATGCATATTTTCATTCGAAATATTACTGTGCTGAGTTGTTTGTCCGACGGTCTTCCTTCTTAGTCCAGGCTGGCGTCCATCTACGACACTCGCTACTTCTCCGCTGATCGGCGGAGAGGAGTGTCCGCCAGCAAAAAGGCATATGAAATCGAAGAGGAACTCGAGTCTGATAGGTTCGGATGTTTGCTGCATGATTATATAGTTGTGCTCATAATCAAAGTGAAGCTCATGTCTTTCATAATGGGTGATATCAGCAGAAATAGAACAGCCGGAATGCGCTGTTGTTTTTATTCTTTTTTTTTTAATACGACGGCTTGACCCATCGCATTTGCTCCTTATGCTTGAAAGTGTAGGGTTATTGTATTTAAGAGAGCCTCTCTGTTAGGATCAAGCAGCCCTCAATGGGGGCCTGCCCGGCGCAAAATTTTCTGATTCAGTTATCCAAAATTTTATGAGGGGTACCTATACGCACTGTAGGGAACATTTGTAGATCAATTTTGTTATAAGAATTTTTTTCTTGCCTAGGCATGCAAAAGTAAGGAAAAAGTATAATTCGCCATAACTTTCTTCATCATCAATATTTTTCAATTTTCTTTTTTTTATTGGCATCCCCGTTGAATTCTAAACAAGCGCTCTCTTGATGTATTTGTTCAAGTACTTTATTTTCATATCGAAAAATTATTTTAAATATTTCAATTTGACCGTAAAGTACCTTTAACTCATTTAGTTTTGGGTTTTATATCTCAAAATGTAGAGCTTTAAAAACTGTATAACTTATCTTCTTTTCGTTTAGCGTAGATGTCCCTAGGTGGGTTAAAAATAGGCTCAAATAGTGGTACCTCGGATACGTCGGATTCAAGGAATGCTCGAAGAACAGATTAATTTATAGTTGTAACATAAAATGAACCACTTCATAAGATTCAGCGCGTGTTCCTTGTCAAAAAGCTATTCAACAAATTTCATAATACTGTCGTTTTCCGTGAAAAAAACCTATTCTTCGATATTTTCGCTGTTGACAGAAAATGACCTAAAACTATTCTAATCGCTGTATTTTCAACATTTTCAGCGAGAACAGAATACGGAAAGTACTTAAAAGAACAGAAAGAACATATATAAAGAACAGGACGTGTTGAATCCTGTTTATTGTGCAGGGTTTTAGGGCATGCCTAACAAATTCAAAAAATTTTCAGTCAGGTGACAATGAGAAGTTGGTGACGGAAAGATGGAAAGACAGAGATAACTGTAGTGTCGGAGGAGAGTGTGTCTTCTGGCGGTGGAAGAGAAGCCATGACTGGGCAAGGGAATGAGTATTGTGCAGGGTTTTAGGGCATGTCTAACAAATTCTAAAAATTTTCAGTCAGGTGGCAATGAGAAGTTGGCTAAAAATTCTTCAGTGTTCCAATAAAAAATAACGGGTTTAACCACTGTGACACTTACCGATAATTTTCAGAAGCAAGTTGAATCTCCCATTCTATCACCTCATTTTATTTATAATTTTGTGGCGCTTAATGATTTTCAAGACATTGGCGATTAACCGATTGCTAGTGGTTAACCGAGCTCGATCATCCTCAATCTCAATCAATCGACGCTGCTCCCGGAGAAACCGTTGGCTGGCCGGGCTAAGATCTGCCTAATCTTCTTCGGCCACTTCGTCGAAATCGCCGGTGCCCACTGATCGCCCACTCCCATGTGATAGATCCCCATGTGCATTCCATCAACACATTGGCCCGATGCGCGAATAAAGTTTTTTTTTTAAAGTGGTTGAACACTTTAGTAGCTTTAGCTGTTTTGTCGGATTCGGGATTTTGATAATATCATTATTAGCATTTTCATGGCGTCCTGCTTTTGTTTTTCTTATATTATTATCTAACGGTAGTAGTAAGTACCGCTGGTTATGTAGGTACATTCACGATTTTGATTGGCTTGATTAGCACCTTGAATCGTGTTTCTTGCAGATTCCTGTGCATCGTGACTGTGACGGCGCAAGTGTTCGCTCTTCGCGAGAACTCTTCCGAGTGGCGCGAGCTGTCTGCCCAACCCATCGCCGTTCATCTCTACACCGACAGCTTCGGCGGAGAGGCTTGTCTCATCGCCGCTCATGGCCTCAAGGTTTCTTTCCCTTTTCCTATCCCAGAGGTCCCATTCCTTTTGTGATTCTTTTTTTTCCTTCCAAAACAAAGGAAATTCTCCTTATCCTGTGCTATATGTTTGCTTCTGCGGAACACTTTTTCTTGCAACACATGGCATAAATGGTTTAAATATAACTTGCTAAGTAAAGCTGCAAGTGAGCCAATCATGTTATGTCGTCTTACCCTTTCCAATTTCCCAGTTTTCCTTTTCTACGAGAGACTGGAATATTGTAGATCTGGCATTTTTTTCAGCAATTGTTTTAATGTGTTTAAAATAAGATCCTCGACTCTACTCTTTTCTCCGCTTCTCATGATCTACTTCTTCTTGGTTGTTCCCTGTTGAATCTTTTCCCCTTCAGCTGATTCTGAATCTCTTTTCCTTCAGCTGATTCTGAATCTCTTTTCCTTCAGCTGATTCTGAATCTCTTTTCCTTCAGCTGATTCTGAATCTCTTTTCCTTCAGCTGATTCTGAATCGCTGCCTCCAGCCGACTGCCTTCCGCATCCAGTCGCTCAGTCGCAAGTTCATGCAGCTCATCTGCAACAAGCACGACAAGAACTCCGAGGTCTTCGGCCTCGGCTTCGCTGACTCGCGCGAGCATGAGACGGTCAGCTTTCCCCCGGTTTGAATTATCGTGTTTCCCGCCCTGAGGCTGTTGCTGACCATTCTTTGTGCAAACCTAGCCTTTGGTTTGCAATCGTTGCGTCCTTTTGTTCTTGAAAGAAGTTTTATTTACCCTAGGTCTATTGGCTATCAACTAAAATCTTCAGAAATTGTTTTAATTTATTGAATAACTGAAAACATGTATAAGTATATATATGATAAGGTAAGACTGTGAAGTTTCCCCTTGAATCTTCCATAATCTCAGATGGCTCTGCATCTCCGCCGCCTTCGCCAACCGACCTTCAACACGCCGACTCACTCGGCCCCTCCGACTCCGCGACGAGGCTCGTACCCGGCTGCTGCCTCCTACAACCCAAACTCGTCCAGTCCCTTCCAGCTACTGTACTCCAACTTCAACCACTCAGCCTTTGCTGGTCTCCAGCAGCAACCTCCTCTTCCCCAGAGAAGCTCATCCACTTCCTCCTCCATCACTTTCAACCCGCTCGCTCCTCCTTTCTCGCCCCGAAGTCGACATAACCCAGCGGGTGGATTCGTGGTTATTTCATCATCTTCTCTATTTCTTACATCACTTTCCCCAAAAGTAGTAATCACGATTGAAATGGTTGTTGTTGAAATGCTCTAGGTGACTTTGTTGTGGAATTGCTCGAGACAATGTTCGTGAAAGTGAAGAAGAGGGTGTTAATATTTGAGGATTCTCCCTATCGCTCATTTTCTACGAGTTTCGATCAGCGGCCTGCACAGAATGTCGAAGAGGAACTCGAGCCAGAGCTCACCCCTTTTTTCTCGTTCGTCTCCTTCACTTTTTGCTTTTATTATTAAAACTCGAGTATCTTGTTCGATTCGTTCGTGGGAATATGAGAAAGCTGTTGTATAGTTAATTTCAACAAGGTCCTTTACCCATTCCAAAGTTATTCTGTAGTTGTATTGTTCTAATACTTAAAAAGAGAATATATTGATTTGAGTGAGGGCGACCCTGTGAGCGGCCTGTCAACCGCAGCGTGCGAAGAGCTGGAGAACGAAGAGGCCGTGAGACAACTGAGACTTGAAGAAGAGAACTTTGGAGGGGATGGCGGACTCGGCAGAGAGATGGCAGCAGCCAGCCAGAGCCATTCCGGATACCATGTCAGTCAGGTGGGGAGGACTTGGAGGACCCCATGGGGTTGGAGGCGGGAACTACGATTGCCTAATTGGCCTCTAAGGGAGAACTCGCATGACCCATTTGTACCACAACAGCTCATTATTGGTAGTATGAACTAGGAAGACCTGGTTGTGATGCAATGATGCCATAAAGGGACATTATGCTCACCTATTCAAAGAAGATGTTGAAGATATTGTATTTTGAACTAGCGAAAGATTCGTACGTTTTGAGCTAATCATTAAGATTACATTAAAATAATTCTTTTTAGGAAGCCGAATCATACAACAACATGACATGGGATAAATTTGCAACCCTCGCTGCTGAATACGAAGAGGTCAAGGCAGCCAAGAGACAGGTTAGGAAGGGGGGGGGGGGTCATGCTAGAAGGAGGTTGCCGATAAGTTGCTAGGCATCGTTTATCTGAACAGAATAGTTACACACGATTTAAGGAGGTTTGGAATGCATGCCATTTTTGTGGGGGTTTGAAGGCTATTTGAAGAGCCACGTGGACTTCTGGTAGAGTTGTAGGAGAAGGAGGCGAGAGAGAAAGAGAGAGAGAACAAAGGAAGACACGGAAAGATTAGCTTGCAATTTCAGCAGCAGCCAATGCATGAGTTGGTGACGTCATCGGTGCTTGGCTCCTCGACTCCCCTGGCTCGCTCTCCCCCCGGCAGCTCTCCTCCCAACTCGTCTTCTCCTTTCCTCTCCTCCACTCCTCTCCTGGATGGAGAAAGGGAGGACTGCTCGGATGTCTTCTTCAACTCCCAGCTCAATCTTGTCCTCGGCTGTGGTATTGAAGGGAGAGCTCGTGCAGTCTCGGCACCCACCAATGACGTTTGAATTCTTTTGATGTTATTTCATTTATTACAAAGTACGATTAAAACCGTATATGGAGGATGTTCAAAATTGATATAAATATTTGCATTAGAATTTCTCTGTTAGAAGTAATTTTCGTCTTTTAAAGAATAATTTTTGTGAGGGAAATGGGAATAACGTTAGTTTTCTTGTGAACTTGAGATGTATTCATTTTCTTAAGATCAGCTCGATGTTCGCCTCATTCGCATCTATCACGATGCTCCAGCCAGCCCAGGAGATGAAGAGAATTCTGTCGGATGAGAAGCTGCGCGAGAACTCACCGTCTCCGCCATTCCAGGACAACCCTGCCGGGGTCATTGGCTCCCCCGTCAAGGGCAAGGGGGGCAAGCAGCCCAGCCCCCCTAAACCATGACTCTTCCCTTCTTCCACCCTCACCCCACTTTCCCCCCTAGTCTCCAAACTAGTCTCGACTGTTATGACGACCTCTTCGACCTCTCCCATCTCCTCCTTCCCCAGTTTTATTCGTGGCCAAAAGTGGCAAGCTCTTACAGTATCCTCACTGTAATTGTTCCCTAATTCCCTCGTCATTTTACCGAATTAGTTACTCGAGGATCACTAGCCTTTTCCTGCCGAGTTTACTTGCTTCCAGCTATTAGTTGGGGGCGTGGGTGACACCCTATTCTAATAACTTTTCATCGTGTTATGAAAATTCTGTTCATTGTTACTGTTCGCGTTCTTTTACTGCGGTAATTTAATGCTCTCCAAAGCTTTTAATCTCAACAAATCTGTTGAATGGAACTGTGAATGAAGTTTGTGTTTAAATTAAATGTTCAGTCTCGCGTAAAACGAGTGAAGGTATAAAAAAAGGAAAGAAACACATCTCGGACGTGTTCAGGAAAAGGGTTGTGATGAGAACGGTAGAAGCAGAGTAACGAGGAAGAAGGTAGGAGCAGAGGGTGCGATATACGCATTCACGACTTCACGTCTATGTGGCAAGTCCGAGATTTAGCAAGAAGGAACTAATAGCAAGTTAGCGGGATCACATCAAGTAGCTATCTTTACCGATATTTAACTAAAGTCAATATATCTTCATCTCTATCACTTACTCTCATTCTCATATCTCCATTCTCTCATCCCCTCTGCTCTCTCCCTCTCTCTATGCTCTCTCTCTCTCTCTCTCTCTCTCTCTCTCTCTCCTCCAGTCACTCCACACAGAAAAAATTGTGACGTACGTCCAAGAATGTATTAACCAGATTACAAAAGAACCTTATCAACACAAGTCTTCTAAAACATATTCCTATTTCGTAGTAAGTCTTCCCCGTCACTTCAGGCAGCATTCAGTGTTCTGCGTTGCAGAGGATCCGAGGGTTAACATACACCATAAAATTCAAAGTTGTGCTTACCATTAATTATTTCCTACTATTTATCAGCAGGTATCATGTGATTTTGTGATCCAGACAGGGTTGTTTATCCAAGCGTGGGCAATGGAACGGAATGGAAGAGCGAAAGGGAGGGTTCTTGTGGCGAGAGAAGAAAGAATGGATGAAGTGGGCGGAGTCATGTTTGAAGTGGGCGGAGTCTTGGATTCTCATTGGCTGGCTGCCAAGAGGGGCAGCACCATCATCTCGGGGGCTCCGGCGCGAGCAGTCGCCGCCTTCGCGTCCGTGTCCTCCTTCTCCGCCTGCAATTTTGAAGTTGAATCTTTGAATTAGAAAAAGAATAAATCTTTGCTGACATCAGCAGCGACGACGATGATCTTGTCAGTCTTAGTCGGTCCGCTGTTGCGAAGAACATCGAGGTGAAGAGTGCCTCCCGGCTCGATGAAAGCGTGCAACGGGTTCACACGGTACAGCAGGTTGTCCGTGCATTTCACCTCAAGGTGGAGAGAGGGAGAGAGAGTGAGAGAGGGAGAGAGAGAGGGAGAGAGAGAGTGAGAGAGAGAGAGGGAGAGAGAGAGTAAGGAGGAGAGGGAGAGAGAGTAAGGAGGAGAGGGAGAGAGACAGAGAGAGAAAGATTCCCTTGTCCTCACCTTGACAGCGCGTCGCTGGCCCGAGTTGTTGTGAATGGCCGTGGAGGCGAGCCCTCCACTGGCACTGAAGCGGAGATCCGAGTTGGCGAGGCTCAGCTGGTTTCGGAGAGGCTTGGACGGAGCCTCCACTGCCACGGGCTTGGCTGTCGCGAGCTTGGAGCGCTGAAATTATAATTTTTGAATTAAAAGTTTTTTATCTAATAGATCGAATTGAGTAATAAAAGAATGACCCCGCTGGAGGCAGTTTTGACGGAGAGATCAGAGTGAGCAGTGCTGATGGATTTCTTGCTCTTCCGTGTGAAGAGTTGCTTCTTCTTCGACAGCTGGCTCTTGACCGAGCGAGAGGGAGAACGGCTGGGCATCTCCACGCGAACTTCCTCCAATTACGAAGCTTCGATTTTTAGTCATAAGGAATGAAAGTTACGTCAAAACGAGGCTCTTCACGCACCGAAGGCTGCTTCCTGGGGGCAGGGCCATCCCTGGGGGCGGAGCCAGTGTTGGGGGCGGAGCCAGTGTTGGGGGCGGGGCCAGTGTTGGGGGCGGCGCCAGTATTTGGAGCTGCGGCAACCTTGGTGGCCGACCGCTTCAGCTTCCTGTATATTTGAAATTATTAAGCATACGTGAGATTCCTTACTATCCAATAACGTTTTACATTTAATATTAACAAAAAAAAAAGAATCCAAGTATATTTCTCATGAAATAAGCGACGTGTAAATTCGGACATTGATTTCTCGGAGGCGGATTTGACCGATTTGCCGGAGGCAGCCTTGGGGGCCGTCTGCTTCAGCTTCCTGAAAACGTTTTTAGTGTTAATATTTAAACTTCATCGCGGAATATTTCCCGTACTTCTCGGAGGCAGAACGGGCGGACTTGGACGATTTGGAGGCGTCCGCGAAGGAATTGCCTTTGGCGCCCATCTTAGTCGTAGCTCCTTTTCCATCCGCCGCGGAGCTCTTCGGACGCGGGTTCGCAGACTTCGAGCTCCTCAAAAATGATATTTTATCCTTTTCAATTTTTTAGAGCGCAACTTTGGCTTAATAAAGCAAATTCTAAGTTATTACCTTGAAACTCACATGCTGCGAGCAGATGAAGGGCCCTTCTTAGACTTGGCAGATTTGGACGAGTGGAGAGATTTCGATGATTTGCCCGCCTTTCCCACTGGCTTCGTCTGAAAATATTTGGTCCCCGCATAATATTTTTAAAGTTTTACCGTTCTTTGAAAAATTTGTTTTACAATGAAGAACCTCTCTTTTCTTGAAGCATCCAACGACGACGAGCGTAGAGAGAGAGCCGACCGCGGGAGCAAACCACCACATTTCGTCTTCCTTTTAGACTCTCAGCCAGAGACGACCACCCGCAAATGGAAGAACTGCGAAAGATGAAGAATGAGAAAATCACATCAACGTTTTGATTTTATATGAAATACATGGAAAACGCTGGAATTCCACTTAAAATTATAATTTTTTTTAAAGGTTCACCTTAGTACAAACGCAACTCTTTGAAGGGCATAAAATTGCACGATAAAGTTTAGTTTTCTCTTCACTCATCTCATGAAATTCCACGGTTTGTGCTTTCCCCATCTCCATCTCTCACTCCTTCTATCACACTATCTCTCTCTCTCTCTGTCTATAGTTCTATCTCTTTCTTGCAAGCATCTATATCTTATACTCTGTCCACCTTCTTCATTCTCGAAGTTACATCCTTATTGGAGATAAGAAAAGACTTTATCGATGCAACCAAAAGAGATATGAACGCGAAGAGCACTTTCAATATGTCTTACAGAGCTGTTCAACGTTCGGACCATTTTATCAGTCAAGGGAAAGGGAATGACGAGGGAAAATAAGATGAACTGCCTCCAAAAAGTAAGCCTTTACCTTGAGTCTTAGCCTTAGGTCTTAGCCTCAGAGAAATTTCTCCCAGTCGAAAGACTCGTCCTTCACGCATTTGGCGCGCTTGAAAGCCTGTGAAATTTAAAACATATATTTTTGTGCAACTAGAAATGATCCATATAAAAATAAAATAATCATATTTTACTAGGATAATACGAGGCTTACCCTGTCGAGTGCACGGTGGAGGTACTCGTTGTCGGGCGGAGTGTAGTAGTGAAGGGTCACGATGTACGAGAGGATGCGCTCCAGGTCCTTGGCGATTGAGGGAACGCGGAGGAAGAGCTGCTCCTGGAAGTAAGAGAAAGAGGGAGAGAGAGATAGGAAGAGAGAGAGGCCCAGATAGAGAGTCAGAGAGAGAGGGAGAGGTACAGACAAAGAGAGGGAAAGAGAGAGGGAGAGACAGAGAGAGCAACTAATTACAAACCCGATGAGTTCCACTTCGGCACTTCTCCTTCATTCATTCAGGTTTATCAGCATTTTTAAAGAATGAGGACATGAGAATATAGATATGAGATTAATTGATATGTAAATATATAGATTTCAATAGCTGACGTAATTGGCTGCTTCGAGGCATGCCTACATTAAAGGAAAACAAAACAGTTAAATCTACAAATGAACTTTAAGAGGGAAAACTAAAACTAAAACGAAGAGGCTGTGGGGACCAATACTATTTAAGCAAGTGTGAGAGGCCTATGGAAGATATAGATGAGCGAGCTAGAGATGCACTGATAAATATCTCATTAGGCAGTTTATTCCAATCATTAACTACTCTATTCGACAAAAAATACTTGAAGCTTTTATTTCTACATAGGAAATGAGTAATCTTAAACCGATGGCCTCTAGTGACTGTATTAGAGAGAAGACTAAAGAGTTGCCTGGGGTCTATTTCGATGAGGTTTGCAAATATTTTATAAGTAAACATAAGATCTATAAAATGTCTTCGGGATGCGAGAGTGTGACAAGAGAGAGTAGAGAGACGGGCCGAGTAAGAAAGCTGTTTGCCAATTGTTCTAAAGACGAGACGCGTAAATAAACGTTGGATATTTTCTAAGTGGTTGTGCGAGGAGGCAGAAAGTTCCTTATGAGGGTTCCAAATTTCACTAGCATATTCAAGGATGGGCCGTACATAAATAGTGAAGAGACGCATAAGTAGGGCCGGATTATGGGAGCGGAAGTTCCGCAGAATCAGAAGAGCTCGAGCGCGCGCTTTATTGCAAATGATTCTGATATGTTCAGTAAAAGAAAGGTCATTAGAGATGGTAACACCGAGATCACAGAAGTGGTGGGCAATGGAGAGTGGCTGGCCATTTAGAAGAGGACAGAAAGTAGGGTGATTTTGACCTATGCTCATAAACTGAGTCTTGCTAACCGATATTGTGAGGCCCCAGCGGTTAGTCCAGTCTTGTATGTTGTCAAGCACAATTTGGAGGAGGGTTGTATCATTAATAGTATACAATTTCGCATCATCAGCATAGAGAGTGCACGAGGCGCCAGGGGGCAGACAATCTGGTAGATCATTTATGTAGATGAGGAAAAGTAGTGCAGCTATGACGGTCCCTGAGGTACAACTGAGAGCACAGGATAAAATGTGGATCTAGAATCTTCGATAGTAACTTGAAGAGAACGGCCAGAAAGAAAAGAGCCAATGAACCGAAGAAGGCAGCCGGATATTCCGTAAGCTGCAAGTTTATGTAGTAGAAAACTAATAGGAACACTATCGAAAGCCTTAGTCAGATCAATGAATACTACAGAGACAAATGATGATGAGTTGACTGCTTTGTACCAGTCGAAAAGTGAGACAAAGAGCGCAGAGCTACACGATCGCTTAGCACGGAAGCCATGTTGGAAGGATGATAAAAGACGGTTTGATTTAAGATGGGAGGTAATGTCTTCACAAATTATCTTTTCAAATACTTTAGAAATTGCTGAGGTCAGAGAAATCGGTCGGTAGTTGGAGTCACTGGGGTTGCCTTTCTTTTTAAATAGAGGGCGAATAAGAGCAGTCTTCCATGCACTGGGGCAGGAACCATAGATAAGTGCCTTGTTAAAGATAATCGACAATGGAATGGCCATCGCGTCTGCGGTGCCTTTAAGAAATGCATAAGGTATACGGTCAGGATTGGTAGAGTTCCTGAACGGGAGCTTCGAAGAAAGGAAGAGATGCGAGCTGCGGAAAGATCGAGATAGTCTAGAGTGGCAGTAGTGCGTGATGGAAAGAGAGGAGGCGGCGAAGAAGGGACATTTTTAAAAGAGTTGGCAAATTGGCTTGCAAAGAGCTCGGTTTTTGCATCACTGCTAGAAATTGTTGCGCCAGTAGTTGTGATAAGAGAAGGGATACTAGGTTTCTCTTTGAGACGGCTGTTTATGAAAGAAAAGAATTTTTTAGGATTTCGCGAGAGAGTCATTTTCTTTTCCTTAGAACGTTCAAGCTTACGGAAAGCACGGCGGAGTTTGGTTGATTTGGCATGGAATGCAGCAAGACTGTAGATGTGGCGTTTCTGATAAAGCCTTCTAGTGGCACGAAGAAGACGAAGAATGTTTCTAGGATAGCGGGAGAGCTGAGGGCTGACAGTTCGTACAGGAACAGTAGAGTCAATTATGCTTCTTATGATAGTGGCAAAAAGATCATACAGAGTGTCAATATTGGTATGAGGGTTAAGAAGAGATGACCAATCCACAGATAGAAGAAGGGAATTAGCTGCGTTGAAATCAGCGTTTCTTTAGTCGGGATATGAATGTTTTTTGACTGGAGGGCGACAAAGAGAAATTCGGCAGACAGCCATACAGTGGTCGAGAGACGGAAGAGGAGGGAGGACAGTACAGCCCTTTACTATTTCATGGTTTGTTGCAAAAATAAGATCCAAAGTGCTATCAAGTCTAGTAGGGGAGCGAACAAGCTGAGATAAACAGGCAGAGATAGAGAACGAGAGAAGAGCGCTGGAGGAGTTGGAAGGAGGACAGACAACTAGGTCATTCCAATCAATTTCTCTGCAGTTAAAGTCGCCGCATATGAAGTGAGGTCATGCGTGTTCCGAGAGAAGATCATAAATAGATGACAGGCATTTACTAAAATCATCTTCAGAGCAGGAAGGACTGCGATATATAACTGAGATTATAAAGATATTTTTGCTGGTCTCAATTCGAATGGACAGAAATTGGCAGTAAATAGAGAAAGAGTGCGAGTAAAGTATGGAGGATGAGAAGCGCGTGTTTAATAAAAGTGCAACACCCCCACCAGGGGATTCAGAAATCCTATCAGTTCGGTAGACAGTGTACAACCCATTGAGAGAGAGGGAGGCGTCAGAGAGCCGGTCAGGGCTACCCCACGTTTCTGTGATGGCAAGAAAGTCTATAGCGTGGCTGGTCAATAATAAGTTGAGAATATCAAGCTTATTTGCAAGAGAGCGAAAATTAACGAGATAAAGACTTAGGAGAGAATTGTCATCATATCGATGATCTGGTGATGATGATAAACACGGATCTGCGCAGGAGCTTGTTAAGATAATGGAGGGAGAGAGTGAGGAAGAGGCGCGATCCCGAAGAGATGCGACCTAGCCAGAGGAATTAAGGAGAGGCGCAGTGGGCGTAGATGGGGCGACAGAGGAGAGAAGGACTGAGGGGACAGCTGACTGATCCGTCGCCAGAGGAGAGGAGTGTGGAGTGTGGAGTCGACTTGTTGTCAGCTCGCTTAGCTGCTTCCTCGTCCTCGTCATCCTCAAGGTGCGTCTCGAGCGTCCGCTTCCGAAGACGCTGTCCACTGGAAATACTCGCGGCAGAGAGCGAGGCCAGCTTCCTCGCGAGCGCCTTGTGCGAAATAGGCTTCTTCCCGCGTCGACCACGCACAGCGGGGGTAGACGGCGGAGCGTTCGCGAGAGAACGCTCGGGGGAAGAATTCGCGCCTGCTGCCAGGGATACCGGCCTGTTCCTGTTGCTGTTCACATAAGTTCTGGAAGCAGAGAGAGGATCAGAAACTCTACGGCCGCTCGAGGCGGCTTTTTGTTGGTTAACTAGAGAGCGAGGAGGAAGGGGACGTGGTGAGCGAAGCTCAACCACTTTTTCATCCCTAACAACAAACTCCTTGACGTTGAGGATCTGGTCGTTCTCCGCGAAGTGCTTCCACGGAAGGACTGCAAATAAATGAGCTTCTGAGATGCAAGATTAAACAAAATAAAATTATATAAATGCTTTAGAAAATGTGGAAAGAGATACAGCGAGAGATAGAGAAAGAGGGTGAGAGTGAGAAGAGAGTGAGAGTGAGAGTGAGAGTGCGAGTGAGAGTGAGAGAGGGTAAGAGAGAGTGAGACAGAGACGCACCGTCCGGAAGGATGAACTCCCACAGGCAGTACATCCAACCCTCCAGGTCATCGTTGCATCCTTGGTCGATGCCGCGCAAACAGTTCACCGACGCGTATTTCCTGTTCCCCTGGAAGACGGAAATGAAATTTTATATTATTAAATAATAATTTTAAAAGATCGACAAGATTAACAAATGAATGTAGAAGTACCTTGGGGTTGCAGGCCTCGCGCGGATACTTGATTCGGCCGGCGCTGTTGAAATGCTTGCGCGCCAAGCCAAAGTCGATAAGAACGATCTGATATTATTTTGTGTTTTTATGTAAAAGTGTTTTTTATTAAACCATTTCGAATTTTCCAGCATGCTCTTTGCCTCTCGAATAGAAGGCTCATTAAAAGATTCTGACTGTGTGCCGCTTGTCGCCAACTCCGATGGCGAGGTTGTCCGGCTTGAGATCGCGGTGGAGAAAGCCGGAGAGATGGAGAAGGGCAGAGAGCATCTGGCGGGAAACTTCCAGGGCAGTTCCGATCGAGAAGATCTGTGAGTATAGAAAAAGATGAGAGCGAAGAGAGCAGCGAGAAGAGAGAGAGAGACTATGGAAAGGGAGGCGAGGGAAGAGAGCAGCGCGAAGAAAGAGAGAGAAAGAGAGACAGAGGAGAAGAGAGCGACGGTATACGGGTGGTGGGATGCACTTAGAATAGGAGTAACCCTTGAAATGACCTTGTTCGGCTGCTTCTTGCACAGGTTGTGGAGGGAGGGGCCGAGGAGGTCCATGACCAGGAAGAAGACGTCCAAGTGATGGCCGCTGTCATGCAGCACCGCGAAGTGACGCGCGCTTTGGTGTTCCCGCTTCAGCTCGCTGAGCACCATCACCTACAATGAAAAGAAACGCAGTAACCATGTTTACTTTTTAATATTACAGTATCCTCGTTAGTTTCACTTTTTTGAATAAAAAGAAAGAATTCAAATAAGTTCTGGGTAGTAAATAAATTTGTTCGATAATCGAATAAAACCCCCGCCTCCATCGTGAGCTTGCGAAGTTCTCTGTTCGGATTCTTCCTCTCCGTCTTCATCGCCAGTCTCTTGGTCGGTTCGTCGGTCGAGTGAACTCTGAAAGAACAAAGAAACTAAGAAAGTACATTTAAATAAATTTACATACATACATATATCTAAACCAGTGAAATTAACTTAAATTTTGTGCCGGTGCAAACCAAAGTACACATTAAGTGCATATTTTTTTTACGCACTTAAATTTAATGCAACTAAAGGGCTTGTTCCGCGTGAGTGAAAAAAACACTAGATGGTAGAAGGGATGGAGGATTTTGAAAAAAGTGGGCGTGGCTCCGAAATGGGCGGAGCTTACGCAAAGACGGCGCCAAAGCCGCCCTCTCCCAGCAGCTCCTCGACGACCCACGTCACACCCTTCGAATTCACACCGTGTCCACGCACGCACTCTCCGTCGAAAGTTACCTTATTTACATTTAAAAAATAATGCACTTCAAATAAAAGAATCTTGACTGAATATTTATATTTCAACCATGGAAGATTTTCTGTTCCTTTTCGGCGAACATCTTGAGATTTTTATCTTACAAAATTTTTAGAAGAGATATAATCAAATAAACAGAACAGAGTTTTTTTTAATTTTTTTACCTATTCGAGTATACAATTAGAACTCTGTTTTCATCACATTTTTCGGAATTTACGCAGACGGAGTGAGGTTGGCTCTAAGCCCTTCAGTCAGGCTGACCAATTGCAGATCCTTTTAAGGCCTTCCACTCGACTCCACATCGAAATTTAGCGTTGAATAAATACGCCTATGGATGTTTTATTATTCGTTAATATGTAACACGGTGAAATAATATTCCATAATTGTTTAGTTTAAATATAATTATCGTTTGGTTAAAGACCAAAAAAGACCTCCTACGACCGGATCCTTAGATGTCCTGACCGCTATGACTTCGTGAATACTAAAGAAATTGACGTCGTGAGCGTTGCGAACAATTGACGCTAGCAGGGTTTCGGCCTGTGCAGAAAGTCCTGACTTTCTCTGGTTTACTATAAAATCATTCCCCAGAGTACTGTAACTTTTGCTCCGTGGTTCCAAAGTTGCTTTCTATGGCTCGTATGTCACCGATCTGAGTCGAACGAGGTATCGACTGGGTCTCTAATACAGACACCTCCCATGTCATAATTTGCATGAGACGCTCTCTCTAATTAATTTTAATATGAGGAAAAATTTCTCGACTTTTCAATGTCTAATAAATTCATTGATTAACTTGTTTCACTGCTTACCGGAGGATTAGAAGGCACATAAGTGCCATCTAATTTAATTACGACCAGGGATCGAATAAAAGTAGAGAAATCACAAGTAGTACTATTCACTTCATCATCTTCTTCTTCTCCAACATTCACTTCTTCTCTCTTCTTCTTCTCTAACAAAATCGAAAAAAAATTTCGATTTTGTTATGATTTTTTTTATGATTTCTCAACCTTTGTTCGACCACGGGCTGGCAGTTAAATAGATGACATTTATGTTCGTACATACATCCACGTAGTTGCCACTCTTCCCGTAGAAGGGGACATTCGTTGTCCGTGTTCACATGGCCCCACGTCTGGCAGCTAACGCAACGGACATTGCATATCTTAAAAGAATAAAGAGTTAATCAGAAAAAATACAGACAAGTGAACTGAATAGCCATGAAAAAGAAGAAGAAGAAGAGAGAATTGGCTGACGTCGATTCCGAATGGCTGGTCCATGATGTCAGTGTTGTGCTGGGAGTTGCTCTCTAAAAAGAAGAAGAAGAAGAGAAATAGGAAGTCGAAGATGACCAAAAAGGAGTTGAATCTGATCTATCCTAGTTGAGCGAAGGGCAAACTTTTTTTCCATTTTCTATGTAGTTTCGAGTGATTAATTTTTTTGGGTAATATTTCGCTGTAAATTAATATTTGTACTTGAATTTTTTTCCACTGCGAATTCCGTTTCTCTCACGCTGTAGCACATATGCAGGATGTTCCCATTGGCATAATGCCTATTGTCCTTTCGTCTTGTTGAGAGCTGACAAAGAAGATTTCTTTTTCATCATTTATCATATTTGAAGGGAGTTTGGAGGAAGTGAGAGACACGGCAGACCACGAAGGGAGTTCTATCATATCCTCTGCAGGTCCTCTTTTCACTGAAACAATATATGTAAACACCGACATCCGAAGAAATCAATAGGAAGAAATACTCACGACAGTGCCCGTAGTTTCAGCAGACGTGCCAGTCACAAAGTTAAGATGCAGATGAGTTGCCCCTTCGGGGGGTGCCATCTGATTTGGAGTTGTGGCGACGTCAACCTGTATATTTAAAATATATAAATAATAACAATATTAATAATAATCATAAAATGAAGAGAAAAAAATATTTATATAAATATTTTAAAAATAAAATCTCTTACTGAAGTAGTGTTGCTGTTGCAGTTCGAACGCTGGCCTAAGATAAAATATTTTATTCTTATATTTCATAAATTTTTAATTAATATAAATAAATACGCAATGAAGCTTGTCTATTGCCTTGCATGGACGGCTTCATTCGCTTGGGCGGAACCAGGGAATAGAGGGCTGCAAGGCGTCGTTTCAGGTGGCGATTGCTCAGGAACCACAGCACTGAAGTGACAAAAGGAATTCATTTGAATTCATTTCGGTGGCAATCTCAAAAAGCTACCGTACCCAGGACAATAACCAAGACGACGGTGGGAATCGCAAAGCCGACGATCGCATCGATTGACACCTAAAACGACACTTTTAAGCAATCGGGAAGTGAAACTTAGGGATATGCTAATGACCTCCGGCTGGACAGGGCAAGACGTAGATGTTGCCTGATGCGGAGAAGTTGTCGTTGCCTCTGGCGGCGATGAACTGGAAGGGGTGCTTTGAGTCTTTGGCGTGGTTTGAATTCTTGAAGTGGTTTGAGCGCTTGGAGTGGTTTGAATCCTTGCTGTGGTTCGATTGCCTGGAGTGGTGGTTTGAACCACTGTCGTAGCAGTCAGCTCCTTCAAAACATTCTACAATAACCGAGTGGATACAAGATGTTCGATCAGGTGCTAATTAGCCCAACATAATAAGCCTCACTATTATAAATGAGAAAATGTTACTAATAATATAGCCTGTAACCTTGTATCTCCCCAGAAGTTGTTTCTTCAACTGGTTGAGAGTTGATCTTTGCAGAAAAATCTCGTTGTTGCACCCATTGCTATAGCAAGGACAGAGCAGTCGACTTCCGTTGCCTGGGTCGAGCCCACAGTTCAATGGCAGCCCACCGATTGCCTCGAGGCAGCCCGTCATTTTGAAGGAGAATTCTGGCAACTCTTCAGGTGACTTGAAGACGGCTGCAAAATAGCATCCGTCTTTGCAGGGAATATCGTGAATAGATACGTCGATGACCGCTTCACTGCATTTTACGTCGGCCTGAAAGCAAGAAACAATCGCCAAATATTAGAAAAGTCAGGAAACTTTTGAAAGTGTCAACTAACCGTGCAAAAAGGCAGGCAGAAGCAGACGAAGAGGAGCGAGGTCTTGGGAAGCATTGGAAGTGGGAGAGGAGAAGAGGAAAGAGAGAGAGAGAGAGAGAGAGAGAAAGAGAGAGAGAGAAAAGAGAGAGAGAGAGAGAGAGAGAGAGAGAGAGAGACGGGAGAGTGTGATGGAGAAGGAGAGCAAGCTCACACGAGCGGAAAGCGGTAATGGAATGATTTCTTTATAGATTTTTCCCTTTTATACGGAATTTGTGTGAAAATTAAAATAATGAAAGTACAGGAAAAAATATGGATTATTGCACTGTTCATTCCATTTCGTCCAAAATTTGCACTTCTTGAATGGCACGTATTTCTGCTTCTCATGTTCTTCGATGAATTATTTCCAATTGATATTGTTTTCGTATTTAATATTGAATTTCATGAATAACTGCAACTTTATGCAGGCTGCTAAATTTCTTTTGAAATTAGTGGAAATAGAGCAAAGAGAATGGAGTGACTAGGGAACACGAGAGGGAGAGGAAAGAAGTGCCCAGGAAGAAATGAATTCTTCTTTCAATTTTTGAATGCTTAAATTATTTAGTTGATCTGCTTTCCGTGCCCTTTGTGAGGAGAACACTGTACCTTGTATTTGCTTTGCCTTTCTCATGCATAAACTGTTTTCCATCTTCTGCTATTTCATTTCCCACAATTTGACGAGCGAGTTGTGGTCGCGTCCCCTCTTCGTCGTCTTCCTTCATCCATCTTCCTTCTGGTCGCGTCCCCTCTTCGTCGTCTTCCTTCATCCATCTTCCTTCTGGTCGCGTCCCCTCTTCGTCGTCTTCCTTCATCCATCTTCCTTCGCAGACGACGCAGCGAGTCAGACAATTCTCTCTACGATTTGGAAACCTTTTCAGCGTTTGTCGTTTAATATTGCAAGGTATTATTGCTGTATGCCGAAATGGAAAATGTATACAATTAGGAATAGTTGTCTTATTGAATGAAAGACAGCTTGAAGTGTGCGATGAACTGACCGCTGCTGGCCTCCTCTGCTTTCTCTCAATCTTCCTCTTCGTTGCTTCTGTTGCTACTTTCTGCGTTGTCAGCATCTCCTCGATTCTCCATCTTCATTATCTGCTTATGTCCTATCCATTCTTATTACTTACCTTCAGAGAAGAAGTTGCCTGTTCAGGCTGGGTTGCTGTACGCAGAGTTCCGCCGTCTTCGCAGTGCGAGTCATTCTCGCCCCGCTCTCACTCAGTCCACGGATGAAACTACAACGGGCGCAACTACCACCGGGAACACCTAAAATGTATTTCTTTATGATTTTATGTTTGCTGTTTGACATTCGCTCCTACGAAACAGTTTCTGCATTGCAGATCTCGTTCAGATTTCCATTTCTTCAATCCCTCCTGAGAAAATAAAGTGTTTATTGTAATGATCATCTGCTACACTTTCAATCGTTGACTTTAGTTCCTCAGAGCTCGAAAGTCCGAAAATGTTTTTACACGTTCAGCAATCAAATATCACATAAGCAGGGAATTAATTCGCATAAATGAAACCATTCGTAATTCAGTTGAAAGAGCTGCGAATCATAGTACAGAAATACACTCGGATTGAGCTCAATCAGCAATGACATCTCAGACATTGCAATCGGAATTCTGGAAGAGCAAGAAGCATCAGAGGAGCAGCCTTCTCACTGAACAGCCACCCTTTAGCTTTCGTTTCAATACTTTTACTTTTAAGACTGTATCCTTTGTTGTAAGAGGGATGTCATCTTTTCCTCTGCATCCGGTAGCTTCTAGTGGTTGTGACTTCGATGAAATTATCGATCTCTCAATTGTTTTTTTTTCACTTTAATTTTTTGTGAAATAATTTTTTTTAATTTGCAATTTCTCAAATATGTTTCCTCCTCAAATAAATGTGTCAAGCAAAAAGAATCAACGATTTCAATCTTTTTCATCACTCGCAGAAGAGAGAAAGAGTGAATGAGATATGCGGAAGGAAGAATGATGGAAAGAGAGAACAGTGCAGGGCACGGTCATTCGAATTTGTATGCCACTCACAATTCTCTGATCGCTCCACGGTCTCTCTCTCTCTCTCTCATCCTCTTTCTCTCTCTCTCGTCGGATTGTTGCTCTATTTTCTTCAAATGACCAGAGTATCTGCATTACACATAATTCTTCTCTGGGGGTGACGACTAGCTAGGAAGACAAAGAGGAACTGAGATATAATGGTAGATTTGTAGAGAACACGCATGAGATGGAGGGAGCGAGAGAAGCAGAGAGAAAGTGCCGATGCCGCACGAATTCGAGCGCTTTTCTGTGCGCTCTTTCCATGCTTTTGAAAGTTAGCCAAAAGAGCATAGATGATATTCAAAAGAGAAAAAGAGAGATGAAGGGAGAAAGAAATTGGGGAAGGAAGAATGAAAGAAAGATATAACAGCGCAGAGCGCGGCGGTCGTTAGCTGATGTATGAAGTATCCTACTCACATTTTTTCGGCCACGACGTCTGGTGTCGACCACCGCTGCCTCCATTCTCGCTCGTTGCCGAGAATCTGCAGTGGAGACATCGATCTGACGACTCTTCAGTGGTTGCGTGAAGGCCTGAACGTATGGCGCGGTTAGCTGTCGATTCGTCAGCCTTTCGATGTTCGCGTACTCGCGTGCCATTTCCGGACAGTACCTCAGTCATTAAACACACACATGCCTATTGCGTATGGTGCAATAAAATGGGATAGTTAGCGCTTTGCTGTTGCTTCTGGAATGCTATGTTGAATGATGTTTGTTGCGACACTCGATTGGAATCTGCAAGCAAAAGAAAAATTTACATTTTTTACGGTGATATATATTCGGGTTATACGTGCAAGTTCTGCTGACAGTTAATTGGTGTCCTTTTAAATGACTGATTATAACCTAGATAACCTTATTGTCGATCGAGAGCACTTCTGACTGTG
This sequence comes from Allodiplogaster sudhausi, assembly GCA_945643635.1. Lineage (NCBI taxonomy): Eukaryota > Metazoa > Nematoda > Chromadorea > Rhabditida > Diplogasteridae > Allodiplogaster > Allodiplogaster sudhausi. The sequence continues at coordinate 2,701,633 of CALZFC010000328.1, read as the reverse complement.
AACAGATGTAGGCTGCTAGAATATGATAAATCTTCCCGCATGTATGGAGGAAGGCTGCAAAAAGTAACAGAGAGAATTAAAACAGTATTCGCATAAGGAGTGACTGTAAGAAAATCACTACAAAACAATTTTAAGCGAAAATATCTTTAGACAGTTGCTAGTAAAAATCATGTTTCATGCAGATTCTCTGTTCATTTGAAGAAGGACAGACTACAAATTGATGAAAGAGAGAAAGTGACAAACGGATAGGGAGAAGAAAGAGAGAAAAAAGAGAGAGATGAGAGTGAGAGTGCGTCGATCAGATAGGCAAAGGAAGAAATAACATGTTTTGGGTTTGCAAAACATCTGCATAATTCGATGCCCTGCAACTATTCTCTACGTCAACTTTCTTCTTTATTTCTTTTTTTCGTTCTCATCTCTCTCTCTCGTTTCTCTCTCTCTCTCTCTCACTCTCCATTGAATTTCTTTGACGTTTCTACCAGTGAGAGCTCTGTGAAAATTACTCCTTTTTACAGGTATATTATCTGCATATTCCTGCTGACAGTAAGTAAAGTCTTCAGCTAGCGTATATGGTGAGTACGCTACAGAATATGAGGTAAATATGATGACGAGCAACATTGAATATGGCGAGAGAGATGAAAAAAACAGGATTTTTTTTGTTTTGAAACATTAATTTAAATTAAATGTAGTAAAGTAAAACATAGCTGCAAATTGTATGTAGCTGGTTTGACTAGCTCTGAAAAGCAACCGGGAAGGCGCGCACAGAAACGCGCTCCAACTCATGCAGCATCGGCACTTTCTTTCTGCTTCTCTCCCATCCTCCATTTCATGCGTACTCTCTACAAATATACCATCACATCTCAATTCCTCTTTGTCTTCTTTGCTCGGTAATGGCTCAGACGGACAGAAAGAGAGAGAGGAAATGAGAGAGAGAGAGAGAGAGAGGAAAAGAGAGAGAGAGAGAGAGAGAGAGAGAGAGGAGAGAGGGAGAGAGAGAGTATAGATGCGGCATTTCCACATCCAGAAGTATCCAGTTGTATTTCATCACTCAGGAAAGAGGGTGAAAGAGAGAGAGAGAGAGAGAGAGAGAGAAAAGAAGAGAAAGAGAGAGAGATGGCATCGGAAGTGATCAGTAAATTCTTGAGCCACTAGAAAAAGAGAGTGAGAGAGAGGGGGAGAATCACGAAATGCGAATAGTTCCATCAAATGTAGTGTGTTTGCAAATGTTTATTCGATCAAAATGAATCGACATATGTATTACAAGGAGCTAAGAACATTTTAGTGAGATAAAAAACAGCAGAAACAATAGCATTGTGAATTGAGAGAATGAACACATAGAAGAGCAGAGTCCATACTTCTGTTGACGCACATTCAGGTGCCATGACATGCCCTTGCAGATGTCCGAAGGCAGGCAGGCCATCACCGTCGCCTGCTCCACGGCGGCGTTTTCTGTAAAGATCTTGGCATGGACAACGTATTCATGCTTGGCTCGAAGTGCACCGTGGTCTAGCTGCTTGTCACTCGCTGTGTCAAGCATTCATCAAAGACTGAGAGCAGAATTACGACCGACTTCTGCCCCATCCGATGAACACACCGGTAAGGAATCTGAAAGAAGGCACAACAAAATGACGGATAGCTGAAACAACATTCAAACAATACATGTGTGGCCTCTCTCCGAACATTCCCTGCTAAAACATATAAAGTATGTACTATGTACATATGTAATGATATACTAGCACAAGAAATAAAACAAAATAAACGAATGTGACCAAGCAGTGGGCCGCTAGACAGGCTCGCAGCTAGGTTGTGAGCGATTGTTTCCTGATTCACACGGTTGCCCTCCCGCTCTTCTAAGCGCACGACGAACGCTTTTCAAACCTTTTCAGAGAGGATTACAATTAGGCCAAAAAATTATCGCAGAGATGTTCTGAAACTAAAATAAAATACCAATAAATCTACCCGAAGATAACAAAAATGCTACGTTTGCCCGCGGCGGCCGCTCATTCGTTCTTAAGCCTCGCCCCCTTCACATCTTTAAGTCCGAAAGTCGTAGTATCTGGAATTAGAAGTGAGAATAGTGCCCCCCCCGGACCCGAACCACCACCCCGCGCACCCCGCACCTAAGCCACTACCACCACACTACCCGCTCTAGCGATCTAAACGTTGAAGAACTTATCCAGATGAAAAGGACGGCGCCCATAGAGAACGTTGAGAAGAGAATGAAGAGAGAGAGTGACAGAAAGAGGAAAGAGACAGACTAAAAGAGAGAGAGAGAGAGAGAGAGAGAGAGATGCGCATAATTTACTCTTCCGCATTGATGAGAGTGAATATCCTAAGGCAGAAGCAAAGGACCAATCGTCACCCTCCGGCAGGACTAACAGACAGCAAATTCATAGCTGCTTGAAACAACCGAACAGACACTATCGGATAACAATAACATAACAAAAACGGTGCGAGAGAGAGTAATGAGGGTAGTCCGGGGTCTCTCTCTCTTTATCTCTCTCTATGCCGTCTCTCTCTCTCTCTCTCTCTCTCTCTCTCTCTCTCTTTCTTTCTAGGTGAACAGGCTATTTCAGGACTTAGCCGTGTACTTGTAAGTGTATGTCAAAATGCTTAACGTGAATTATACACAACTCTCTGTAGCGCATTACAAAGCTCTCACTTTGTACAAATTATTGGTATAGAGAGAGAATCAACTTTCCGTCTCTTTGTATGTGGTTTAATGTGTTTAAATGGAAAGAAACGCTGAAATGCGCAAATGTTGGCATTGTGCCAAGCAACTTTAACTGAATTGTTCATGCGTTCAATGGACACGAAATTATGCAAATTTTTGCGGAGAGACAGAGGAATGCGAGAGGAAGAGAGAGAAATAGAGAGAGTGGAAAATAGTGACATAAGTGTATAATAGGCCACTCTCTCTATATGTCATTAGATTCTACACAGAAAGGCGGTTCTAATGAGGTACAGAGAGATGCGGATAAGTAACGTTGAGCGGTTTGATTACACGCACAAAAGCGAGGGATCCAACTTTTGCCACACGGCCAATTCCTGACGTCACGAACATTATTCACTTATAAAGAGAAAGAGAGAGAAATGGGAGGCAGAGAGAGAGGGAGAGAGTGTTCTATGCTGTCTCTCCCAAAATTGAACGGGTACTGTAGGTTTTTATGTAAAATAAAACACGCAAAACATGTTGGGAAAACGTTGACCACATGTGGGTTTGAACTCCTAACGATAAGTGTCGCCGCTCGACGTTGCTTAACTTGCCATATCGTACGTGATCGCCACTTCGCTCTTTGGAAGCGGCTCTCTCCCTGCGCTCGGCGGCCTTTCCGGCCAAACGTAACATTTTTGTGCATGCCCAAATGTAGCGCTCCACGTATCATCCAGGTATATACAAAAAATGTTACGTTTTTTTTCTTAAGAGAAGGCGACGCTCACCCGGGCGAAAACATCACACGTTTTTCTCAGCGTAATATCTCCACGGAACATTTTTCCATAACATTTTTTTCTGTGTGTGGATAAATGAAGTAAATAATATACTATTAGTAGCCTTACTATATAAAAAAGCAATCCTGAAAATTTCATTAACTTTCATTTACTTTGAAGGAAAATATGCAAGAAAAACAAAAATATGTACTCTTATTGCACACTAGTTATGTTCATACATACATACATACATACATACATGAAAAATCCAACAAAAATGTCTCAAAACGACATGTTAGGTTTATCACGTATTTTCCGACCGAAGGAAGAGTGCAAGTACAAATATCATCGACGGAACTCTGCAATTCTTGCTGCCAGGAACTCATTCCTGCTGTCTTCCCTAGCGCCATGCGGCTGGCTCTTCTCCTTCTGCTCCTTCTCGTGCTCTCCACTGGCAGATCCCAAAGCGCATTCTACGATCCCGTTTCCAAAACTTGTTGGCTTCCTTTCTTTCATCCTCTGGCGCATTGAGAGAGCAATTGTACACGGGGAACAAGTGTCCAACGATTCCGTGTTTATTTTCGATTCCCTATTTCTATTTTCGATTTTGTCTCATTGAAACTTCAATATTTGGTGTGCCTCAATGCATTTCAAAGTTGCTTCTTCGTTGACAGTAATTATTACTGACGACAAGAATCGCACGGAGTGCTGCAAGAACAAGGACGCCACGTACAACTGCCTGCAGTACTACGGCGGCGGAGTTGTCTCGGTCACGGGGTCATGCGCTAGCCATCTCTACAAGACAATCAAAGAATGCCAGAATGAGACTGCAGTCAACCGTCAGCACTTTATTTACTTTATACAACATGATAATCGAAAACGATGTTGATCATGGATATTAAGCTCAGTCATTTTAATACATGTGTAAGGTTTAAAGGCCGAGATTAATTTTTTTGTGAATTTATTGAAAATCGGTTAAGAAAGCAGCATTTCCTCACTTTTTCAGCCACGTCCACGAAGACAATCGCAAAAACGAAAACAACGACGCCAACGACGACATCTTCCACTTCCACGCCGTCACCGACGACTTCTCGCCCTACGACCTCCACAACAGAGACAACGACGACCTCGGATAGAACTTCTTCCCCTTCCACTACCAGTCCTGGTGGCACCAGCGAGAAGCCGTCTGGCGGCTCGAAGATGGCCGATCCCATCGTTGCTCTCGGTCGGAGAAATGATTTGGAGTGACAATTTCAGATGGTGTCACTTTCTCAAAGCATACTGAACCGGCATTTTGAAAACGATCGCTATCCAATAATGCAAAGATTAATAGATTAAATAAAGAAAGAACAAATATCTTCTGTTCTACTCAGGCTATGTGCTGGTCGGCTTCGGCCTCGGCTGCCTCGTCATGCTCGTGTTCCTCTCTCTCATCGCCTCGGCGCTGCTCTCCGACGGGTTCAACGCAACAACCAATCGAAGACCAAGGTCTGCTGTATATGCCTTTCTTTCGTCGCCACTCTCCCTCTCTCCCTACTGTTTTCAGGCAGCAGCAGTCAATCTTCCTTCGAAGAGCTCTGAGAGTACAGAGGTCAGAGATTGAGTTGAACAAACTGGTTTTTTAATTTTTTGAGTAATAGTGCATAAAATGAACTATAACTTTAAACATAAAGTTATGTACCTAATAAATTTAGGAGAAGCAACCACTTCTTCCGAAGCCCACGCCGAACCCCAATCGGATTCCGGCTCCGTCGGAGGAAGCTGAACAGGTGTGGCCAGGAATTATTAAAACTCCCAGATCCTACGATTTTTGCTAATTAACAGATGGTTCTAGAAGCATGAGGAGTTCCTTTCAGGCCAAGAAGGGGGACGCACTGCCGCCGGCTCTGCCCTCGGAGAGCACGGAAGGCACAGAAGGCACGGAGGGAATGAGCACTACGGCGGCCAATGAACCTGACCCCAACGGCCGCTTACCATGGGAAAAGGTCCAGTTTTAGTGCGTGTGGCATACTGTAAAGGCTGACAACTCTGAAGCAAACCACCATTACACATCTGGGATTAATTTAGGCTCCGACTCCTGCCCCTCCGGCACCGCAGAAGATGCACCCGACTCCGACCGGATTGTGCAGGTTTGCTAGAGACTAGTTCGAGAGTCTGGGGATTGTTTAGTAAAGATTACGTCATTTAATGTATGTGATTTCCTCCTCAAAAATAATATAACGTCAAAAAGATTCAAAGGATTTAAGATTTTAAAAAATAAAAAGACTTGCAGGCGACGCCGACTCTTCCCCCAGCTGCCCCTGCTGCCCCCCTCGCCGATGACCACTTGAACCTGTCGCTCGGCTAGCCGCCCGCCTTCTCCACTCGCGTCACGCTCACTGTCATCCATAAAGTGGCTTCCGAACGAACACTTTCCTCGGCTCAATCATCTCATTTATTGAGATAAAGAGGATCAAGCCAGCAACTGAATGTGTAACACAAGCTACGAAAGAGAGTGGGTTTTTGGAAGCTTAGGAAGGGAAGAATCTTTTACGAATTTTTGTCAGAGTACAGTGAACTTTTTTTAAACCTGCCTTCTCTATCTTCTCTATTCTCGTTATCAATTCCCCACTTGCGATGAACAATAAACTAGATGTTCTTCTTTGTTTAACAGATTGCCATTTTATTCCTTATCATCTATATTTACGTCATACATAAGCATACAGTAAGTAGCATTTGTTTATAATACTGAATAACATCTCGTAGCTTTTCAGTTAGCTTTTTATAAAGACATGGCAAGCCGGAAGTCTATAAAAATGAAATACGTAAACAGTAGAAGGAGAAAGAGACAGTGGAAACTGGTGGTTGAGATGCATTTTTGTGTGAACACAATCATGGAGGATTTTGTTGCTGGGTCGTTCAAGGAAAAAACATATTAGAGAGCCGAAGGATGGATGATCTGTAACATTATTACGGTTTTTTAAAATAAAAATACCTAGAAGCTAGCAGAAGGAGAATGATAAATATTAGTCGGAACACTGGGGAATAGCGTACGAATGTTTCACGTTTCTGAATTGGAAAAAGTACCCATACAGTACTTGGTAGGGGCTACATGGGTCATATGAAGAAAAGTGAGCTTATGGTAAGAGTAGCTAACAACTAGCAAAGAAACAAAGAATAACAGGGTGACAAACAATGCGTCAGAACGCCACAACTAAACTGCACAAATTAAATTATGAAATATAAGGATATGAAGAAAAAAAGTTAGCTACATACATCGACGAATAGAAAAAATAATTAAAAACTTAAGTCAAAGACTGAAAATTTGTCATTTTAAAATTTATTATTTAATTTAATTTCTAATTGGACAAAGGACCACTTTAGTGTATGTTTCTAGGGTTTTTTTGCTTGGGTTTTGTTTACTCGGCCTTCTGTACGCGACGGCGCGTAACGCGCACAGAATCGCTTGGCATTGCCTTTGTCGACTCCGCAGCCATGACGTCATCCTTCTTCTCCTAAAGGTATTATGACTTTAATCCTCATGTACATATGCAAAACTTTGATAACTTCGACTTTTAGTATACATATGTGTAGTGTTGAGAATTTCTTTCCCTAAGCCGTGAGTCCTTCTTTGTTTCTACTTTCACATGTTTTACAAAGATGTATATTCTAAATTTATCGTTGACTTCTTCCATTCTGCCAACCTTCTTCTCAAGAACGGCGTAGCGGTTATTGCGCTTGAGGTAGGCGTGGTAGAAGAAGTTGCAGAAGAGGACAAAGTAGGAGAAGTACATGGCGGAGGAGAGACCGAGATTCTCCCATGTCTGTTGGCATTCGCCGCCGGATGACTGCAATTCTTTGATCATAATTACTAAATCAGACTAAAAGTATTACATTTCCTCTCCCGTTATATAAAGGGAAATAAATAAATAAAGATTTAAAGCAAAATGAGCTATATTTAAAATGAATGCTTAAAATGACTCGCATACCTTGATGCGATAGACCCTGACGCCAATGATGACTCCCATCACCATTTGCGAAATCTGAAATGGAGACGAATGATAGATCATATTGGTATAGCTACCAAAATTCATTTAAGAATCCTCTCATTTCGTTTGAAAGAGAAAAGTCGGGAAGATAAGAACCCACCTGGAGGACAGTGATGAGCATTGCGACGAACTTGGACGTACGGACACGAGCAGCACGCGCAGCGTAGTACGAGTACATGATGGCATGCACGCCGTAGTTCATCCAGATGAACCAGCGGCCTGGAGAGAGAGAGAGACAGAGAGAGAGAGGGGGAGAGGGGGGAGAGAATAAGAGAGAGAAAGATCAGGTGAGATCAAGGGAGAGAGGGAGAGAGAGATACAGGAGTTGTGAGAGAGCAATGAGATGGATGGGCCAAATGCTTGTAGGTGAAAATGTTGATAATTTTTTTTCGCGTTTCGAGAGATTTCGAGATCAAATTAATTTAAAAAGCATTAAATGCACAAATCAGTTTCAAAAACAGGCGCGGCACACTTCCCTCGTTCATGCTGCGACTTTGCAAAATAGCGCAAAACTTCTGACCACTGAGCGGATCGAACGCCCAACCTTTCGATCTGGAGTCGAACGCGCTACCATTGCGCCAAGCGGTCACACCCTTGGACATCTGGCACGCGCAATAAATTCAGATGGAGAAAGGCAGGAAAGTCGCTTGTATTACTTATACATAAAACATGTGTAAAACCCCCAGAAAAAAAACAAGCAAAATTAGAAGTCCTACTTCATCGTTCAAAATGATACTTTTTCATTTTCTTTAAAATAAAAAATAAGAAAAAAAGGTTCCTAACCAGAGGCGGTGTGATCCTTGAAGGCGTGCCACGTGTACACGAGCACTGTTACATGATGATACCAGTGGAGGAAGAGGAGCGGACGCTTGCGAGCAACGATGAACGCCGTGTCCACGAGCTCGGCGATCTAGAAATGGATATCGATTAGTAATCATGTCACCAACCAACCGTTTACATGCATATGTATTACTCCTCGCTTCTATGTACATATGTATACATACATACCTACAGTGAGACCACCCGCAGAATCTAGCATCAGCACAAAGAGACCAACACACACAGTTTATAAAGACCACCACACATATACTCAAATAACCATCGGCCTTTGCCCTTTGGCCCAACTCGAACCATTCAATTTATCACGCGAGAGAGAACGAGTGGGCCACCGAGCATTTGTTTTCTTTTTTCTTAGCACACTTTCAAAATGGCCTGATGGCTAGCAGAGAGAGAGAGAGAGAGAGAGAGAGAGAGAGAGAGAGAAAGAGAGAGAGAGAGAGAGAGAGAGAGAGAAGTCAAATGCATTCATTACGAGTGAATTCATCACTGTCATATGTTCAAAGTTTTCTTGCTCTGCTCAAAGAATGTGGTGCATGTAAAGATTTTTTAAAATTTCAAGGAAAGAGCAAAAAGAAAAAAAAAAGAAGAAAAAACAGAGAGGGCAGATTTTCAAAGCACTTAATTTTTTTCGGATACATTGCAAAAGGAAAAGCTTAAAAGTTGTAAAGGAACCTTGCTGAGCGCGAACTGCTCGGTCCAGAAGCCGCTGACGCCTTGGGCGAAGGAAGCGACGCAGATCGAGTACTCGAACGAGTTGCCGTGCACGGACCACCACCTGGGAGAGAGAGAGAGAGAGAGAAAATGAGAAAGGTACAATAAATTGATAGAACGACAGCGAGAGAGCAAGAGATCAGCTTGCGCTATATCGCTAATCCGAACTGACTAAACGCGGAAATTGTGCATAATAACAAAATGAAGAAATGGATAAAAGAACAGACCACTCGGGTGTCATTCGCAAGAAGCCAAGGATGGAGAAGAGGGCGAGGCCGGCATTCCAGAAGAAGAGCGCACCGTCAAGGGCGAATGGCTTACGCGACTCCATAAACTGCAAGGAAATTTCTTTCTTTTGTCATATATTAAGGTTAATTGATTTAATATATTTTATACAACTACTATTCTAATTATATGAGACTATCAATTGCCACTTTTTCCGTTCACTTGTAACGCTTATTTTTTATGACATTTGTCGAGAAGTAAAAAAGTAAAAAAATAAAGCTCAAGACAAACCTTTTGTCCGCCAAAGATGATGGTGACGTAGAGGGCGGAAGCGGTGAGTGAGTGCAGCCAGTTTGACTGGAGGAAAAAAGGAAACTTTGAGAATAAAGGGAGCTATAAGAAAAGTCAAATTATAAGAAAAGTCACACTTTTCTCATCTATATCATTTAAAACGTGTTAATACTCTGAAATTATGAATATTAAAAAAATTGCATTAATTAACCTGCATCCATTTTGTGCTCGCAAGAGGGTCAAACGTGAGCTCGATGGGCAGAACGAAGCTGTGATTCTCGGGGCCGTAACGGGGCCAATAGTCGTACTGGGCCATATTCTTTCTCTCTCTCTCTCTCTCTCTCTTTCTCTCTCTCGCTCTCTCTCTCTCGCTCTCTACCCTTCTCTCGCCCTCTCCCGAACACTTGGAGACTCGTTCCCTCAACGACCCGCGTAAGACTTCTTGAAAGTAGCTGTAAATTTTCGTTGATTTCAAAGTGATTTACAAATTACGGAAACGAACATAAACAGCCGCGCGAGGCTGTTTTATTGTCGCGAAATGCTTTTAATAGTGGAGTACGAAGGGAAAAAAGAGAATTTTAAATGAACAAGAAAGAGAGTGAAAGCGAAACAGAAGGCGAAAGAGAAAGAAGAGAAAACGAAAGAGAGAGGGAGAGAGAGAGAGAGAGAGAAGAGGGAATGCGACGACGTAGGGAGAAGCACAAAAGCCTATGATCAGACTGTGTTCAAAACAGGTATTAAGATTGTTATGTCCATCTCAGCGAGTAATTCTCATGTATAAGCTGGCAATCCGAGAGCAGTATATCATATTCTGATAACGTTGTACATGGGCAGGTGTATTGGTTACTGTGGAAAGGCTGCTATACTTAGTAAATGAGAAATCGCAGATCCCAAGAACCAGGCACAGCTGGAATAGAGAAGTGAGCAACTTGGGCTTGCCCTTTACCTCAAGCACACCTTCTCGCCTTCGTATGCCAGAACAGTCGAAAATTAACCTAAAGGACAGATTAGAAATAGAATCATATTCAGCTGCATAAACTTTTGCAATCTTGTCAGAAGAAAGCGTACTTTCGTTGAAGCTACTTTTCTAATCTAATCACACACTCATCACTTTCACTGACCCAAGATTGAATGCTCTTTGTCCATGGCAATACGCTGGAGGAGAGAAGGAAAGAGCGAGAGAGAGAGAGACAGAGAGAGAGACAGAGAGAGAGAGACAGAGAGAGAGAGGGGAAAAGATATGGAGAAAGATTGGAAAGAAGGAGAGATGACGAGTACGTATGGCATGCTGGGAGCTACATAGATGTTCTCCGTTACAATCTCTGTGTTCGGTGTTACACAGAGTGCAATAAAGGGAGAGAGAGCGAGAGTATGTTAGAGAAAGAGACAGAGAGAGAGGGAGAGAGGAGAATGAGAGGCCGAGAGACAATGTGGAGGTATGTAATTTGTGGCACCAGGGGACGGAAAAGCGGAATGGGGAAGAGAATGAAAAATGATCCAGTTATCAGTACAGGGAGAGAGAGAGAGAAAGAGAGAGAGAAAGAGACAGAGGGAGAGAGAGAGAGTCTGTTCACAATCTTGCCAGTGGCAGGAATCACGGAAACTAAACCCGGAAGAGCAGGGTAGGGAAGACATCAAAGCTCAATAGAGCCTTCCTTATTCTAATAGAAATCAATATATTTTGGATAGAATACTCATATTTTATCTAACAGTCAACATACATACTTTTCATGGCGACAAATCAGTTGAAAGTCATGTAGGTAAAACTAATGAACACATATTATGAGAATTTCTCCAAACACAATGAAATGCAAATCCGTACATACATACATATCTATGAGGGCGAGAACAAAGAGGGCAGAGAATGGTTTTCGTGGAATAAAGCATCAAAGATTAAGTGGGGGAACTGTCGCTATTAATCTATTACCGATGGCACGTTTCAGTTACAAATTAAGCATTACTCCTCGCACCATGCATTCTGAGGTTCTGAGGTAAGGTGGTAGACAGCTAAATTATTGTTTAAATGTATAAAATACACTAAATCAAGTAGTAGATGAGACTTTGTGAACTAACTGTTTTGGTGACGGTACATACATATGTATGTATGTA
>CALZFC010000328.1:2617500-2685000 GCA_945643635.1 Allodiplogaster sudhausi | reverse complement strand
GAATGGCACTGAACAGCATCAGCCGCCTTCTCACTCCAGCAAGGCGCGCGGCTCAAATGTCAGCTTGTTTTTATTTTTTTTTAAAAACCAGCCTTAAGTACCGAGCTTTGTTATGTTCCTTCAAAATTTGTTCTCTTCGATGATTAAAACAAGATTGGATGCTCGTTGATAACGAGCAAAATTCAAATAAAGCTGTTCCTTTTCTTCGGTTTATATTATATTTCCCTTTTGTTTCTTAAGCTGGCAAATCCAAGAAGGATATTCCTCTCGTACATCATTCCCTTCATTCAAATGCTTGATACTGATGTAACCGGAACCCAGTTTCGTTTCGTGATTTTTTTAGTTTGGATAGCTTCTTAGCTCCAATCACTCTCTTATATTTATGAGTTGAACTCACAGCTATTCCTAGCTCTTTCTTGGATTTCCCTTTAATTTTTAATTTTGGGTGCCTAAAACGATATTATGATCAGGGAATCATTCCTTTCTCGTGGTGCCTTGTATCTCTGGTGTTGGATTCAAAACGATTCCTTGTTCGCATCCTCCTTCATTCACTTTTGATTATATCTATGGACTACTTCTCCCTAAAAGGCTGTAACTCGCGATCTAAAAATCGTTGAATTATGTTTGGTACCTTAAATTTATTCTAATTTTTTTTTGGGCATAAAGGTGTTCTAATGGAACGCGCACTTATTCTTGTCAATTTTCCCTCTCATTCCCTTTAAGTGCTGTTTCCTATCATGAAATACCTTTTCCGAATGTTGTTTTTGTTCACAAGCTTAAAGTACTAATCTCGATTTTTCCTTTGCCGTCAACTAAAACGATATTGTATTTCTAAATGGACACTGTATTCCCCTTACCCGCTTCGTTGATCTTCTTTCTGAATTCGAACAAAAATACGTTCTTCTTGAGTATCCTTCTGGGCGGATTAAAGGATAACAGTGTTTAGAATGATAAAATGATGAGATTACCAAGCCCTAATCTCCGGCCGTTCTTCTTTAGCCGCCTCGCGTCCTCGATGACGGTGCGCGATGCGTTGAACCAGGCGTTGAACGAGGAGCTCGCCAGGGATGACCGTGTCTTCATCATTGGCGAGGAGGTCGCCGAGTACGATGGAGCGTACAAGGTTAGGAGGGCCGGTCAACAAGGTGTCATCTATTTTACGGACACAGCCTCCCAAGCACCAAACCCCACCTTGATTTTGAAGTTCAAATTATGCTTTTTATCCTCCCCACCTTGGTGTCCGCTCCTTACCCACCCTGTTTTCCCAGGGTGGAGCTTATTCGCTGGGTTAATCTAGAAAGACATGAGAAGGCCTGAGGACATTGTCATCGTGTAAATATTTTTCAATCAAATTTGTAAAGTCGACTGCAAACATAAATTGGCTAAAAACTGGAATGATGGTTCTTGTTGCTCAGTTATTCTCATGGAATTTATTTAGCAAGAAATGAGGTTGTTATTTCGCTTTTTTTCGCAAATTTAATTCCTCTAGTAGAAAACTACCATTAAAGAGAATTGAGGGTTTTTCATACTGGACATATTTTTCTCCACAAATGTTATTTAGCATCGGAAGAATTGTGTTCTAGCGGTTTACTGTAACTTCTAAAAGAAACATTAGCTTATTTCGTTCATGACATCTACTTTTTGGTCAAAACATTTCTTCTCTATCTCTCGAAAGGAGTGGCTTCTATGATATTGTCGTTAATATGTCGAACTGCTTTTTGTGCGTGTTTGACCAGTAAAGGAATAGACGGTTGAAGAAAGCTTATCTTCTAGCGCCCTTTACTGATTACTTCAGTTTTCCAAATGAAAATAAATTCCTATTGAAGATGAGCAGGGTGTCGGCCTGTAGTTAAAGGTTTACTTGCCACCCCACCCTCCTTCTCTTTTCCAGGTGAGCAAAGGTCTTTGGAAGAAGTATGGCGACAAGCGAGTGGTGGACACGCCGATCACTGAGATGGGCTTCGCTGGCATCGCCGTGGGGGCAGCGATGTCCGGGCTCAGACCCGTCTGCGAGTTCATGACATTCAACTTCTCCATGCAGGTCGGTCGGCCCTTGTTTTATACAAGGGGACCCTGATTCAGGCAGGCTACGGTAGAGAACGGTCTCAAAAGAGAGTAATTGAGTTAGAATGCATGATGAAACCTTGAAATCTTCAAGATTTTATGAAATGGTGACAAAGGATTCAGAATAGGATGTCTACTTATCAAAAATTTGGTAAAGTGATTTAGTTGTGTGATATTTAAGCTTTTACTTCCATCCAGAACCTGCCGATATCGTAACCGGCTAAATTGTTTGGCTACCGTTCTTATTTGGATTTTTGGGAATTGCCAACTGTGCATTGATAGAGAGTTCTTAGAAATTTTGCAATTATTTAGGAATGAAGATTTTCCTGATCAATTTAAAGAATTCAAGTTGAATTTGCATTTCTTTAGGCCATCGACCATATCATCAACAGTGCTGCCAAGACGTACTACATGTCTGCGGGGCGGGTTCGACCATTTCGTTTCTTTTTATTAAAACATATTTTACTAACTGAGTTTGTTTACGGGTTTTTTTATGGTTCATTGCACACTTTTCTCTGTGCAAGCCATATCTCATTCCTCTTGTCCTAACTGTATTCATATTCAGAACATCCTGGTATATTATATTTTAAGACTTCGTGTTTTAAAATAATTAGAGAAAATGTATTGACTATTTCTGGATTCCTTCCATTACTTTGGCTATCGGAAGGTTCTGTTCCTCTCTCTCTCCCTCTTTCTCTCCCTCTCTCTCTCCCTCTCTCTCTCCCAATCTCCTGTTGCTTATTCAGGTGCCAGTTCCGATCGTGTTCCGTGGTCCGAACGGCGCTGCGGCCGGCGTGGCTGCCCAACACAGCCAGGACTTCTCCGCGTGGTTCGCGCACTGCCCCGGACTCAAGGTAAGCGATTACTTTTTTTTTTTTAATCACAATGGATTTGTTTCCAATGAATTTGCCGCCAGAAACACAGAATGATTAAATAAGCAATTATTAATAATTGCCTTAGAAAAGAAAGCTATTACAATGTAGAGAAGGAAGAAAATGCTTTGGAATTGTTTGATTGCTCTCATGGTTTTTTGCCTTCCCAAACTAAATGTTTATAATAAAATGTGTAATTGCAGGTGCTGGCGCCGTACAACTCGGAGGACGCGAAGGGCCTTCTGAAAGCGGCGATCCGGGACGACAACCCCGTGGTGTTCCTCGAGAATGAGCTCCTCTACGGCCAGTCATTCCCTGTGCCCGACGAGGTGCTCAAGGAGGACTTTGTCCTCCCCATCGGACAGGCCAAGATTGAACGGTTAGAGGAGCTTTTCTTGGCGGTTCTCTTATGTTTGTATTTGTATGTCATAAAAGCGTTGGCCTTTGCCCCTTTCCAAAATGGCATCTCCTTATTTCCCAGTCAAAATAAAGCTCGAGAAAACAGTGACTTTTAAGAAACGGAGTTTGTCTCAAATTGATGTCTAATCCCCCATTACAGCTTAGATAATAGACTTAAAAGTAATTAAATTGCAGCGCGGGCTCTCACATCACGCTCGTTTCGTACTCCAAGTCGGTGGAGCTCGCACTCCAAGCCGCCAATGAACTCGCTTCTCTCGGTGTTGAGGCTGAGGTTATTATATTTTATTATATTAGCCTTTCTTTTTGTTTTAATCATTTTGAATTATTGTTATATGTTTGTTATTAATATATTATCTTGAATTTAATTATTATATGATATTTAGACATGTTGAAAGTAACTATCTTTGAAAAACACTGCATTTTCTGGTGGAAATTGTGAGATAAAAGTTTAAAAGAACATTGTTAGATTCCTTCAATAGTATGGAATTGGTACCTGTTGTCTCAAATAAGATGAAGCTGTCGCATTCTAGACTTTATTTATTGAAGAAGACATGTTCTTTCCATGTTTCCTGGCAGAGTATGACGGTACCTGGTATTCCATTTGTTAAATAGTAAGAGTATTTTTGACTGCTCTTTGTTGGCTCATTTCGATTGATTGCTTGTTTGAGGTGATAAATCTGCGGACGCTGCGCCCACTCGATTTTGAGACGATCAAGCAATCGGTGATGAAGACTCACCGAATCGTCACTATCGAGCAAGGATGGCCATTTGCTGGTCAGCAATGGGTGGAGAATGAGATTTCTGTTCAATGTCCTTGGAGATATATTCTTTAGACATTCTAATCTATCAATATCCAGGAAGATCTGCTAATTCTATAGATGTAACCAACGTTTGTTCTTGTCGCAGGAATCGGCTCCGAGATTGTCGCGCAGCTCGTGGAGTCTCCGGCCTTTGACTTCCTGGACGCACCGCCCTACCGCGTCACCGGCGTAGACATTCCCATGCCATTCACACAGACACTCGAGGTCAGAGAGGGAGAGTGAGAGAGAGAGAGGGAGAGAGAGAGGAGACAGAGAGAGAGAGAGAGTAATTCTCAGAAAGAAGATACACTACAATTAGTGGGGCGCTAAGAAAGAAGACATTTAGACATTTTCACTGCTTTAAACTTTGAGCGAACGGAGAGATGATAGAAGGGTAGATTGGAAGAGAATAGTGCACACGAACGAGGGAATGATAGATAAAGAAAGAGAGGGAGTGAGAGAGGGAAACGAAGAGATTTAGAGCGATGGAGAAAGAGGGAGAGAAAAGAGTGAGGGAGAGGGGACGAGAAAGAGAGTGGAGAAAAAGAGTGAAGGGGAGAGACATTCTTGATCTTTAAGGTGGCTGCCCTTCCGACCACCGCCCACGTCGTTGCAATGGCAAAGAAAGCGCTCAACATGCCATGAGCAGCTGCTGGTTCTCGACTGGAAGAACCTGAAACGTGCATAGGAGTACTGTAGCCAAACAAGTTTAGTCCCGCGCATTTTCTTTGCTTTATTGTGCAATTCTGTGGTTAAATGTAATTTCTAAGCTCTTTTCCGGTAACTCCGCCGCCTTTCAACGTTCAGGAGCTATAGGAACGAATATATTGCAGTCTGAAAAAGTAGCCGTGTAAGTTAATTACATTATTATTTGTGACTTGTTTAGTTAATTAGTGTGACAAAAGGCTCAAGTTTGTGTATTTTGCTCCCACCCGAGTGTTTTGTTAGGGCAATCTAGGGGTAATTAGGATAATTAGGAGGTCGTTTGGTGGCGTCGCCAGGGAGAGAGGAATAAAAGAAGCCAGAAGTTGATTAGCAGTGAGTTGATGGTAGCTCTAGCGATGTTCATTGCTAGACACAGCAACTCTTTTCAGTAGTACGTGTTCTTTTACTATAAAATGGATTGTAAAGTATCAAGGCAATTGTAGCCATCGCGTTTAAGCGTGGCACTATCGTGTCGTTGCTTGCAATAGCATCCTGTGCTTTTTCTGTCCATTTTATTTCCATTGTGATAGCAAATAAACGATGATTCATTCTGCAAGTAGAAACAAGTTACAAGTTTATTCCACAAATCAGAGATTCTGCCCGGTAGGTGAAGGCAAGGTCAAAGACTTGGGCATTCATAACTACAGTTCATATCCAAGAAGAAAGTGGGAGAATAGTATTGATCTTCATCATGTATTTTGCACAAGACGAGTAAATAACGGGTATGGAATCGCCGCCGGGAGCTCTTTTTATACTGCTAATGGTACCATTACAGCTTGTTCGTTCTGGGGCTAGATCTGCGATCTTCTTTATGTACATACATTGTAGTGTCTAGCAAGCCCAACTACATATATCGATATTCCTGACTGGTCATGCCCGATTTTTCCTTCTACCCTTGTACATTCCGGGCTAGATCTAGGATCTATATGTTTTTTTTTTATACATTTTAGTCTCTTGCAAGCGCCAACTTCCTATCCTCTCTCCAACCCTCTATAAGCAGGACTGACTCTTTAATTGAAATTGAAATTTCTTTTTTTTTCTCGCTTAATTTTTGGCGCCAAAAACAGTCGTTGACGGATCGTGGTCAACTGTTTCTTCGACTGCCGTGGGTGGAATTTGCATACGGCATGTAAAGACATCCGATGTGTAGAGAGGAAAAGGTAGAGGGAGAGAGAGAAAGAGAGTCTTAAACTGAAGGAAGGAGAGAGGCGAATGTCATTTTCCTATTAATGGGGCATTAATTAAGTCGGGAGAAAAATTTTTTTTTTTTGGAAAAGTTGGCGAGGTGAATCGGTTTCTAGAGAACTGAGGACGGCCAAACTGGTCCCTGCTTTAATGGTACCAATTGTCCAATTTCGAAAAAGGAGTCCACATAGTCGATATGTGATAATTACTTGCTGAACGTGTTAAAAACATTTTTGGACTTTGGAACTCTGAGGAACTAAAGACATCGATGGAAAATGCTTTTGTAGCAAAGGATCATTACAATAAACACTTTATTTTCTCAGGAGGGATTGAAGAAATGGAAATCTGAAATGCAGAAACTGTTTGGTAGGAGCGAATGTCAAACAGCAAACATAAAATCATAAAGAAATACATTTTAGGTGTTCCCGGTGGTAGTTGCGCCCGTTGTAGTTTCATCCGTGGACTGAGTGAGAGCGGGGCGAGAATGACTCGCACTGCGAAGACGGCGGAACTCTGCGTACAGCAACCCAGCCTGAACAGGCAACTTCTTCTCTGAAGGTAAGTAATAAGAATGGATAGGACATAAGCAGATAATGAAGATGGAGAATCGAGGAGATGCTGACAACGCAGAAAGTAGCAACAGAAGCAACGAAGAGGAAGATTGAGAGAAAGCAGAGGAGGCCAGCAGCGGTCAGTTCATCGCACACTTCAAGCTGTCTTTCATTCAATAAGACAACTATTCCTAATTGTATACATTTTCCATTTCGGCATACAGCAATAATACCTTGCAATATTAAACGACAAACGCTGAAAAGGTTTCCAAATCGTAGAGAGAATTGTCTGACTCGCTGCGTCGTCAGCGAAGGAAGATGGATGAAGGAAGACGACGAAGACGCGACCACAACTCGCTCGTCAAATTGTGGGAAATGAAATAGCAGGAGATGGAAAACAGTTTATGCATGTGAAAGGCAATGCGAATACAAGGTACAGTGTTCTCCTCACAAAGGGCATGGCAAGCAGATCAACTAAATAATTTTAGTATTCAGAAATTGAAAGAACAATTAATTTCTTCCTTGGCACTTCTTTCCTCTCCCTCTCGTGTTCCCTAGTCACTCCATTCTCATTGCTCTATTTCCACTAATTTCAAAAGAAATTTAGTGGCCTGCATAAAGTTGCAGTTATTCATGAAATTCAATATTAAATACGAAAACAATATCAATTGGAAATAATTCATCGAAGAACATGAGAAGCAGAAATACGTGCCATTCAAGAAGTGCAAATTTTGGACGAAATGAAATGAACAGTGCAATAATCCATATTTTTTCCTGTACTTTCATTATTTTAATTTTCACACAAATTCCGTATAAAAGAGAAAAAAATATATAAAGAAATCATTCCATTACCGCTTTCCGCTCGTGTGAGCTCGCTCTCCTTCTCCATCACACTCTCCATCTCTCCCGCCTCTCTCTCCCTTTTCCTCTGCTCCTCTCCCACTTCCCATGCTTCTCAAGACCTCGCTCCTCCTCTTCTGCTTCTGCCTGCCTCTCTGTGTGGTTAGTAAACGCTTTTAAAAGCTTCCTAATTTTTAAATAATGAAGTAAACACTGAAGCAAATTGGGAGCTTTGCCAAAATTTTCTCAGGGTTCGATTTGGAGATTGTTTCTTGCTTTCAGGCCTACGTAAAATGCCGTGAAATGGTCAATGACATACATTTTACCGATGTTCGTTGCAAAGACGGATGCTATTTTGCTGCGGACTACAAATCACCTGAAGAGTTGCCAGAGTTCTCGTCCAAAAGGCTGACTGCCTCGAGAAAATCGGTGGGCTGCCACTGAACTGCGGGCTCGACATAGGCAACGGAAGTCGACTGCTCTGTCCTTGCTATAGCAATGGGTGCAACGACGAGATTTTGCAGCAAGGATCAACTCTCAACCAGTTCAAGAAGCAACTTCTGGGGGGATACAAGGTTATAGGTTATATCATTAAAAACATTTTCTCATTTATAATAGTGAGGCTTATTGACAATGTTGGCTAATTAGCTCCTAATCGAATATCTTGTATCCTCTGGGTTATTGTAGAATCTTTTGAAGGAGCTGACAGCTACGACAGTGGTTCCAACCACTACTCCTGGCAATCAAACCACCGCAAGGATTCAAAGCACTCCACGCGCTCAAACCACTTCAAGAATTCAAACCACTCTAAAGACTCAAAGCACGCCTTCCAGTTCATCGTCACCAAAGGCAACGACAACTTCTCCGCATCAGGCAACATCTACGTCTTGCCCTGTCCAGCCGGAGGTCGCTAGCATATCCGTAATTTCTCACTTCAAGATTTCTTAAAAGTGTCGCTATAGGTGTCAATCGATGCGATCGTCGGCTTTGCGATTCCCACCGTCGTCTTGGTTATTGTCCTGGGTACGGTAGCTTTTTGAGATTGCCGCCGAGATGAATTCAAATGAATTCTTGTGTCACTTCAGTGCTGTGGTTCCTGAGCAATCGTCGCCTGAAACGTCGCCTTGCAGCCCTCTATTCCCTGGTTCCGCCCAAGCGAGTGAAGCCGTCCATGCAAGGCAATAATGATTTTTAAAAAATTATTTAAAAAAATTAATTAATTTAATTACTGGGTTAAAGGAAAGAATAAAATATTTTATCTTAGGCCCGCGTTCGAACTGCAACAGCAACACTACTTCAGTAAGAGATTTTATGATGATTATTATTACTATTGTTATTACTATTTTAAATATGCTATTTATATTACACTTATCTTCAGGTCGAGTCGTCACAACTCCAAATCAGATGGCACCCCCCGAAGGGGCAACTCATCTGCATCTTAACTTTGTGACTGGCACGTCTGCGGAAACTACGGGCACTGTCGTGGTCCTTCTTCCTATTGATTTCTTCGAATGTCGGTGTCAGCTAGCGAGCAAAAGTCTCGTTTGTTAATCATACAATATATAATTAATTATAATAACTGTTGTTCAATGTATAAAAATTTAAAGAAGAATTGAAGTATAAAACAATGTTGTGAATACGATGACGCTATTAATTTAAATTGTTTCAGTGAACAGAGGATGATAGTAATCTCAATGGCCTTCGTAGTCAGCCCTGTCTCTCATCTCCTCAGCTCCTCCAAATTCCCCTCAAATATGATAAAGATGAAAAAGAAATTTTCAGCTGTTAACAAAAAAAATGTGAATATCCTTGGTGTGTGTGCTTGAATATTAGGAAAAAAAGAATGCGCATTTCTGAACTAAAGCAATTCCGCTGATCTAATGCATTTTTTTCTCTTTACCTAAGGTAAGGCAGAGTCAATGGAAAGAGAAGACGAACAAGAGCCAATTTTGAATGATTTTTATACTTATATGTTACATACATACATATGAATATGTATGTTTTAATATCCGCAATATGAGAGATTAATTTAAAAAATACAAAATACAAAAGCTACGAGTTGTTGTTCGGTATTAGAAAAAAGATCTACTTATTGTATGCCTATGACGTATAGATGTTGAGCAGTTAACTAGTATTATTTTCATTAGATAAGCTTTGCTTCCTTTTCATTATTTCGCCGTCAATTTCACTGCGCCTCAAATTCAAGTACAAATATAAATTTACAGCGTAACTATTAATCACAAACTTTTAAATCATTCGAAGCAGAGAGAATAGATAGGAAAAAGTGCCTTACACAGAAACATTGAAAAATGTTTGTCCTCCGTTCAAGTAGTGAACAACATCCAAGCCATTTCCATCTTTTCCCAATTTTTTCATGAACTTTCACAGTTAATTTCAATCCCAAAACATATTAGTTTTTTTTAACTAGTGATATTCCAAGAAACCAAACAGAATGAGCATTAACTTCAATAGCTTCTTCTTTTCCAGCTTACTTCTTCTTTTCCAGCACACTGTTGAAGAACGCAAGCGTTTTCAGAATTGGAGTAAAAACATGCTCCGTCCATGTTCTCCAATTCTTCCAACGAGTGCCTGAAACAATTTGGAAATTGCAACGACCCCTCACAGCGCACCGTTTCGATCATCGAAACATCCTCTCTCTCTCTCTCTCTCTCTCTCTCTCTCTCTTTCTCTCTCTCTCTCTCTCTCTCTCTCTCTTTCGCGCTCTCCCTCTCTCTTTTGCTAGAAACAAAATCTAACCTAAATCAGCAGAGCTTTCCTTTGAGTCGCATGCCTGTTTTGTTTCTCTCAAGTTGTTTGCCAGTTGCTGAAATCCTCTCCGTCTTCGAGCGCGGCTCGTCTTCTCCATGTTTCGCGGCTCTTTCAATAGATCGGTAGGGTTATTGGCATCTGTAAGGCTAGAGAGTGAGAGTGATGGAAAGGCTGGGCAGAGAAAAGAATACAGGCGGAAGAAGGAAGAGAGAAGATATTTACATGCATCCGCGTAGTTGCCACTCTTCCCATAGAGGGGACACTCGTTGTCCGTGTTCACATGGCTAGCGAATGCAACTGATATAGCGTATCTTAAAGGAATAAAGAGTTATTCAGAAAGAATACAGACAACTGAACTGTATAACACTGAAAAAGAAGAAGAAATTGGCTGACGGCGATTCCGAATGGCTGATATATGATGTCAGTGTTGTGCTGGGCGTAGCTCTCTCGGTTCTTTCTCTGCCATTCGAAGTTCGGCTCTGGCTTTTCTTCGTCTCTCTTGTTCGTTCCAGTGGGAGCATCGCACATGAAGGGCAGTCTCTCGTATGCGAACATAGCCCTGAATTTAAACCCCATTCTTGTAGTCTACAGTAATTATAACTCTGCTCGGTACTTCAAGAATCAGCGTATTACAGTGGAATATCGGCTTTATCAGATACAGTCGAATCCCAATAATCACTAGTTCTCGGATACAAATGTAGAAATATACGCCAGATGTTTGGTTATAGATGCCACCAGCTGAAGATGTCTAGTGTAGGAATACGCACGTTGAACCCAATACCCTTTTCGGGCTCTCGAAGTAGACTCAGAGGGGAATAAATCAAGGGCCCACAAATTGGCGTCAGTGCGAGCGTAGCGAGCAATGCAGAAACTACTAACTTTCTATGTTTTTCTATAAATATGTACCATAACTTTTGCTCCGTGGCCCCCTAAGCTGGGTTCTATCGCTCCAAGCTCTTCTGTCGTCGAAATGAGACAAACGACCTATCGAACCATTGTTGCAAGGGATCCTTTTTTCGCTCTCTTCATGTATGTAAATATAAATACCATATATTTATTTGGCTTACGCCATAGATCGAGTAGAAGGAGATAAATCATAAGTAGTCCTAACTAAGAATTCTGTAACAAAATCGAAAACATTTCTAGTACTACTTGTGATTTCACTACTTTTATTCGACATAGACCGAATTTCTATGACATTTTGTATATGCACACTTTTTTCATTCTTCTCAGGGAAAATGCACTTCAAGTTGACAGATTCCAACCGATTTTTTACCTTATCATGTTTTGAGGAACATTTTGATAGATGCTGCTTTATCAGCCAACTCTGATGTGGTTTCCGGCCCAGTAACTATTTTGTGTTCTACTGTCAGGAGATCTAAGAATCCGGTCGAAGGAGGTCTTCTTAGGTCTCTAACGAAGCAGTTCACAGAATAATTAAGATATAAAAGGGGATCAATTCGCATATGCCTAAAACATACTTTTAGAATGATTGAAATATTTTTCTCCATTCATCACAAAGTTAAAATAACGCAAAATGTTTTACTGTAGTTTTTAGCCACTCTTATTTTTCATACATACGCTCTCTAACAATCAGAAGGACCAAATAATTGAAGGCGTTCAAAATGGTCCTCATGTAGAAACATTCCGTGCATATTTCCTTTAATTAACGAGCAATATTTTTTATTAATCTAGCTTAACAATTAAAGAATAGATTCCATCTTGTTATATGTAGATAAGCGAATAATACAACATCCGGAGTCCCTTCAACCTTCAACTTTCCTTCAACCCTAAATGCTAAACGATAAATGCGAAATGTCGAGTGTAAGGCCTTCAAAGGGTCTACGATGGGCCTGAAAGATGGGAAGAGAGCCAACCGCTCCCCACCTATCTAAATTCCGAAAAAACTTTATTCCATTTTGCAAACTTACAAGTTCTAATTGTATTCTTAGAAAATTTTTTTTAGAAAATGACTTTATACTTGAATTTTCTTGTCGAAGTTCAACCACTTGAACTTTCCTGAGAACCTTCAATAATTTTTGAAAACGTGACAAATCTGGAAATGTAAATTTGGTCTTTCTCGCAAGTTCCTCCAAAGTGCTCTACTTGCCCTTCCCAGGGCATATAAATTGCGGCAGTTTTCCTTGTTCTCCTCATTCTCACCTTATTGCCTTCCCCCTTGTCGGCCGCCTACAATGGAGCTGAAGAATTTTAGACACCAGCGCCGTAGGAATAAAATATTAAAAATAATAATTTATTGGTTCACTGGTAGATGAACTTAATCATACTTCCTTGTTATGGCGTCCATTCTCTTTTCTTTATATTTGATTATTTCTCTTCAAAGAAAAGTTGTAAATAGAATTTTGAAGATGTTAACGGAATCGGATGGACACACAACTCTCATTGTGAGAAGTTGCATTTTGTATTAAAAGTAGAGGAATTATGCAAAATTTATTTAAAACGTACAAAATGAACAGAAAAAAATTCCATGGTTGAAATATAAATATTCAGAAAAGATTTTCTAAATACATTATTATTTTAATGTAAATAAGGTTACTTTCGAGGGAGAGATCGTGCGTGGCCACGGTGTGAATTCGAAGGGTGTGACGTGGGTCGTCGACGAGCTGCGGGAGAGGGCGGCTTTGGCGCCGTCTTCGCGTAAGCTCCGCCCATTTCGGAGCCACGCCTACTTCTTTCAAAATCCTCCCTCCCTTCTACCATCTAGTGTTTTCAAGCGCGCCAAATGGGTGAAGGACGAGCCTTTCGACTGGGAGAAATTTCTCTGAATCTAAGACCTAAGGCAAAGACTCAAGGTAAAGGCTTACTTTTTGGAGGCAGTTCATCTTATTTTACCTCGTCATTCCCTTTCCCTTGACTGATAAAATGGTCCGAACGTTGAACTGCTCTGTACGGCATATTGAAATTTGCTCTTCGCGTTCATATCGCGTTTGGTTGCATCGATAAAGTCTTTTCAAATCTCCTCTAAGGATGTGACTTGGAGAATGAAGAAGGTGGACAGAGTATGAGAAATAGATGCTTGAAAGAATGAAATGAGATAGAGACAGATAGTGCGATAGAAAGAGAGAGATGGAGATGGGGAAAGCGCAAACCGTGGAATTTCATGAGATGAGGGAAGAGAGGAAAAGGTCACAGCCAAGAAACATAATAAAAAAGAAATAGTAGAGAAAACTTTTCACAATGGAAGAATCAGCGGAATCAATAAAATCGGAAAAATTTGTAAGGTCTAAACTTTATCGTGAAAATTTTATGCCCTTCAAAGTGTTGAGTTTGTACCAAGTTTGACCTTTTAAAATTTCTAAACATGTAAGAAGAAAGTTCGCATTATAATTTTAAGTGCAATTCCAGCGTTTTCCATGGATTTCATATAAAAGCAGAAAGTTGATGTGTTTTTCTCATTCTTCATCTTTCTCAGTTCTTCCACTTGCGGGCGGTCGTCTCTGGTCGAGAGTCAAAAAGGAAGACAAAATGTGGTGGTTTGCTCCCGCGGTCGGCTCTCTCTCTACGCTCGTCGTCGTTGGATGCTTCAAGAAAAGAGAGGTTCTTGATTGCAAAACAAAAAGTTCTGCAAGGAACGGTAATATAATCTTTAAAGTATTATGTGGTGACCAAATATTTTCAGACGAAGCCAGTGGGAAAGGCGGGCAAATCATCGAAATCTCTCCATTCGTCCAAATCTGCCCAGTCTAAGAAGGGTCTTTCATCTGCTCGCAGCATGTCAGTTTCAAGGGAATAACTTAGAATTTTCTTTACTAAGCCAAAGTTGCGCTCTAAAATATTGCAGAGAATAAAATATAATCTTTGAGGAGCTCGAAGTCTGCGAATCCGCGTCCGAAGAGCTCCGCTGCGGAGGGAAAAGGAGCAACGACTAAGATTGGCGCCAAAGGAAATTCCTTCGCGGACGCCTCCAAATCATCCAAGTTCGCCCGTTCTGCCTCCGAGAAGTACGGGAAATATTCCGCGATGAATTTTTAAATAATAACACAAAAGAAGTTTTCAGGAAACTGAAGCAGACGGCCCCCAAGGCTGCCTCCGGCAAATCGGTCAAATCCGCCTCCGAGAAATCAATGTCCGAATTTACACGTCGCGTATTTCACGAGAAATCCATCTCTTTCTATTCTCATGCATGAACGGATTCTTATTTTTTGTTAATATTAAATGTAAAACTTTATTTGGAGTAAGGTATCTCAAGTATGCCTAATAATTTCAAATATGCAGGAAGCTGAAGCAGTCGGCCTCCAAGGTTGCCGCAGCTCCAAATACTGGCGCCGCCCCGAAGAGGGGCCACACCACCAAGGATGGACCCGCCTCGAACAGTGGCCCCGCCCAAAACATTGGCCCCGCCCCCAACACTGGCTCCGCCCCCAGGGATGGCCATGCCCCCAGGAAGCAGCCTTCGGTTCGTGAAGAGCCACGTATCTTTCATTTCGAATTCCAAAAAATCGAAAATTCGTAATTGGAGGAAGTTCGCGTGGAGATGCCCAGCCGTTCTCCCTCTCGCTCGGTCAAGAGCCAGCTGTCGAAGAAGAAGCAACTCTTCACACGGAAGAGCAAGAAATCCATCAGCACTGCTCACTCTGATCTCTCCGTCAAAACTGCCTCCAGCGGAGTCAGTTATTCTTTTATTACTCAATGCGATCTATTAGATAAAAACTTTTAATTTAAAAATTATAATTTCAGCGCTCCAAGCTCGCGACAGCCAAGCCCGTGGCAGTGGTGGCTCCGTCCAAGCCTCTCCGCAACCAGCTGAGCCTCGCCAACTCGGATCTCCGCTTCAGTGCCAGTGGAGGGCTCGCCTCCACGGCCATCCACAACAACTCGGGCCAGCGACGCGCTGTCAAGGTGAGGACAAGAGAATCTTTCCTCTCTCTCTCTCTCTCTCTTCCCTCTTTCTCACTCTCTCGCTCTCTCTCTCCCTCTCTCTCACTCTCTCGCTCTCTCTCTCCCTCTCTCACTCTCTCTCTCTCTCCCTCTCCACTCACTCCACCTTGAGGTGAAATGCACGGACAACCTGCTGTACCGTGTGAACCCGGTGCACGCTTTCATCGAGCCGGGAGGCACTCTTCACCTCGATGTTCTTCGCAACAGCGGACCGACCAAGACTGACAAGATCATCGTCGTCGCTGCTGATGTCAGCGAAGATTTATTCTTTTTCTAATTCAAAGATTCAACTTCAAAATTGCAGGCGGAGAAGGAGGACACGGACGCGAAGGCGGCGACTGCTCGCGCCGGAGCACCCGAGATGATGGTGCTGCCCCTCTTGGCAGCCAGCCAATAAGAATCCAAGACTCCGCCCACTTCAAGCATCGCTCCGCCCACTTCCTCCATTCTCTCTTCTCTCTTCTCTCATCACCAGAACCCTCCTTCCGCTCTTCCATTCCCTTCCATTGCCCACTCTTGGATAAACAACCCTGTCTAGAAACACTCATTGTCAGAACAATTTTAAAGATTACGATTTAACACCTCCGTTCCTGTATAACTTACTCTAGCTTGAAGCGATGAGTAAGTCAATAATCCAGATCGTTCTCTTACAAGGAAACTGTAGGAAGTGTCAATATCTTTCAATAATTAAATGAATCTACAAACGTTTTCATATAGGCATTTCTCACCTTTCGTGTGTCCTCTCATTTCTCACCTTTCGTGTGTAGTTTCGTTACTTTGCCGTGCCCTTTTGCTCCCCTGCTACCTCCACATGCCCGGAGTGTCCCTGATGCCAACTTAGTCCAATTTAGTTTGGTGCGTGACGGTAGCTCTCTCCCCTCTGGGTTGAGAAAAGTCGCTTCTGTTGGTAGGTGGCCGGGCAGTGACTGTGTGTTCGGCGACCAGTGGCGCGGGTGGCCCGCGAGGATCTCGTATTATCAGAGCTTTTCTCTAAATTCCAAATTCCTCTCTTAATGTCTGAGGGTCAAGTCCTTCTCCAAGCCTTCACATCTCTCTGTGATGAGCTAAGGGCTTCCTTCCAGTCTCAATCTCTCTCCATCGCTTCTCTCTCTTCGAATGTCTCTGATTTGGTGGAATCTAACAAGTCTCTTGTTGAGACCATCAACCGTCTCCTTTCTTCTCCTCTCAATCAATCATCTCAGTCTTCGTCTGTCTCTCACAATCTCTCTCAGCCACAGTCTCTCTCTCTCGCACCCTGTACTCACACGTCGCAGCGTCTCCCCAGCAGTCCGCACTCGGCGCCTCTCCCCCTTCCATTCAGCAGATCACTGCTGCCGTCTCTTCTGCCCTCTATGGGCGAAGAGACATGCTGGAGGAGAAGGCAAAAAGGGCGGTTCTTAAGGGATTTCCTGAAAAGGAATCAGAGACAGCGACAGATGAGAATGACATGAAAATTGTCAAAGAGATCATTCAACAATCTCAACACTCTCTTCTCTTGGCCTCTCTCCAGAGCGGTGAGATCAGTACTCACCGCCATGGTAAGAGTGTGCCTAGAATCGTGAAAGTGGAGTTCCGTTCCAACTCGCTCCACGTGTCCTTTCTGTCTGAGTTAATTCTGACGCTCTCTCTTCTTCCAGAACTTTCGTTAATAGCAATCGAGCCAGGGCAGCTATGACAGCTGCAGCCTCGCACTCTTCTCCGGAGCGATCTCTCATGAGTGCACCGCCGCCCACTCCCTCAGCGCGTAACCGGAGGAAGAAACAGCCTCTCTCGCACAAGATCCTCGCCCGTAAGCTGGCCTCGATCTCCGCTGCCGCTCTCGTGTCTGGGAACAAGGAGCGGAAACAGAGGCTGGAGACGCACCACGAAGAGGACGAAGAAGAAGCCAAGAGAGCTGACACCAAGACCACCCCGCACTCATCCCCGTCACAAATGGATCAGTCAGCTGTCCCTCCTGCCTCCCCTGCTATTCCTACCTCTGCCTCTGGCGCTCCTCCCACCCTAGCCTCTGCCTGACGCTCCCCCTTTCTGGATCCTATCTCTTCTTCTCTTTCTCTCGATTTACCCCTGCCTGACCTTCCCCTGGATCCATGTACACTAGTGTCTGCTGAGTCTAGTATTGATGATCTTGTTAGCCTATACCTAGTGAATTTTCGCTCGCTACCAAACAAGCTTGACATCTATAATCTGCTCCTTACCAGTCACTCCATTGATTTTCTTGCAATTACAGAAACGTGGGGTTGCCCTGATCGCCTTTCAAATGATTCACTTTCTTAAAATGGCCTGTACTCTGTCTACCGTTGTGACAGAATTTCTGACTCTGTCGGAGGAGGGGTTGCCCTCGTCTTGAGCTCCAGATTCTCATCGTCTCTATTACATGCTCTCTCGTTTTCTCATCTGTGCCAAATAGTCTCTGTTCATATTGAATCTGACAGAAGCAACTTCATAATTTCACTAGTTTATCGCAGTCCTTCTTGCGCCGAATCTGACTTTAGTCAATGCCTTTCTTTTCTTTTTAATCTCTTGTCGCAGCATTCCTGTCCCCATTTTATATGCGGTGATTTCAACTGCAAGGAAATAGATTGGAACACTTTAGACATTCCGCACACCATCGGACCCACTCATCCTTCGAGCTGTCTTCTCTCTTTTGCCCAATCTTCAAATCTTTCTCAGCTTGTCCTGCGCCCACTCGACTAGAGAATATCTTAGATCTTATCTTTGTTACAAACCCCGAAATAGTCAAAGGAATCACAGTTCTACCCCCGCTTCCCTCATTTGATCACTCCTTGGTAGTCTGTCGTGTCTCGCTGAGACGCCCAGCACTTAAAATGCGCACCTTCCCTGATTATAGAAAAGCAGACTTTTCCCTGGCTAACTCCTTACTTTTATCTGTTGACTGGAACTCACTCCTTCATCCGCTCACTGATCTCGACTCCCTCTATGAAATCTTCACCTCAATAGTAAGAAGTATAATTGAAACAGTTGTCCCTCTTAGAACTATTAGCCCTCGCCTCTCCCGCTATCCTAGAAGCATCCTTCGCCTCCTTCGCTCCACCAGAAAACTCTATTTGAGACGCAATACGATTGGTCTAGCTCCCTTTCGCCAGAAATCAACTAAACTACGCCGAGCCTTTCGAAAGTTTGAACGTTCAAAGGAACAAATTATTGCGCTTTCTCGTAACTCTAAGCGGTTCTTCTCCTTTATTAATAGCCGACTCAAGGAGAAACATAATATCCCATCTCTTATCACCTCATCCGGCAATATAGTTTCAAATGACGATGAAAAAGCCGAGCTCTTTGCCAACCAATTTTCCTCATCTTTTAATAATGTACCCTCTTCGCCTCCACCTCATTTTCAGAAACGCACAACTGCCACTCTTGATTACTTAGATCTTTCTGCAGCACGCATCTCCCTGTTTCTTCGCAAGCTTCCTTTTAGGAACTCTACTAATCCAGACCTTATTCCGTATGCGTTTCTTAAAGGTACTGCAGATACTATTGCCATTCCTCTGTCCATTCTCTATAATAAGTCTCTTCTATACGGTTCTTGCCCCAGCGCTTGGAAAACTGCGCTTATTCGTCCTCTCTTTAAAAAGAAAGGTAGTCCTTCTGACCCCAACAACTACAGACCCATTTCTCTAACCTCAGCCATTTCGAAAATTTTTGAAAAGATTATTTGCGAAGAGATTACTTCCCATCTCAGACAGAATAGATTGCTCACTCCACTTCAGCACGGCTTCCGCAAGAAGCGATCTTGTAGTTCCGCATTAATGACTTCCCTTTTCGACTGGTTCAAGGCAGTTAATTCTTCCTCCTATGTCTCTACAGTTTTTGTAGATTTAACCAAGGCCTTCGATTCTGTTCCAATACGCTTTCTCTTATGCAAGTTAGAGGCTTATGGCATATCAGGTTGTCTCCTCCGCTTTATAGGCTCATTCTTGTATGGTCGAACCCTTCGCGTCAGCATTGAAGATTCCAAGCCCAAATTCTATCCGATACTCTCTGGGGTACCTCAAGGGTCTGTTATTGCAGCTCTCCTTTTACTAATCTACATCAACGATCTACCTGAATGTCTCCCCCTTGGCACCTCTTGTACGCTTTATGCTGATGATGTGAAGCTTTACACTGTAAGTGATACGGCCCTCCTACAACTCGCGCTTGATAAATTGCACGAATGGACAGACCGTTGGGGGCTTACTATCTCTGCCAGTAAAACTCAGTTTATGCCCATTGGACCTAATCACCCTCCTTTTTCTCCTCTCCTAAACGGCCGCCCGCTCTCTTCCACTTATCATTTCCGTGATCTCGGTGTAACTGTCTCAAAAGACCTCTCTTTTACTGAACACATCCGTCTAATTTGCAATAAGGCACGCGCTAGAGCTCTTCTTATTCTTCGTAATTTTCGATCGCATGACCCTAAGCTACTAATGCGTCTTTTCACAATATATGTACGGCCAATCCTTGAATATGCTAGCGAAGTCTGGAGCCCTCATAAAAAACTTTCCGTCTCCTCACATGAACTGTTGGAAAACGTTCAACGATTATTTACGCGTCTTGTCTTTAGAAGAATTGGCCAACACCCCAGCTATGCCGCCCGCCTGTCTGCTCTCTCCTGTCATACCCTCGCATCTCGTAGACGCTTTGCCGATCTTATGTTTACTTACAAAATATTTGCCAACCACATTGATATTGATCCTAAGAGACTCTTTTGTATTCTTCCCCCGACGCGCACTAGAGGCCATAGATTTAAGATAACTCATCACAAATGCAAGTATAGTAGATTCAAATACTTTCTCCCAAACAGAATAGTTAACGATTGGAATAAGCTTCCCGAAAAGATTTTCGACAGTGCGTCACTAGCTCGCTCTTATATTTCATCCATTACCAAAACATGATCAATTACCTAGGCCCCACTCTACCCATATTATTAGATTTCTTAAATTCTAGAAAGAATATCTTATCTGTATAACTTTTTTATCTTTACTTATCATTTTTATCACCTGGCATGCCTCGAAGCAGCCGTGTGTCGTCAGCACCCGAAATTTTATGTATGTTCGTATGTACTCATGAATTATCTGTTTCTCTTTGCAAACTTGCTGATAAACTTGATTGATTGATTGATAGGTATTTGACGTTATGCTTCGTATGCTTGATCCACAAAAAGTTCAACGAAAACTTTAATTTGTCCATCATATTCCAAAAACATCGAGGTGCAAAAAAAAGGATTTTTTTGGAAAATTCAAGCAAAGCGATTGTCAAAGTGAAGATTTAGTTGAAATGCTTCCACTGCCATTATATTAATTCAGGAAAGCCATGATAACATCGCCGTCTTTCATGCCGAGACCCTCGGGGGTTTCATCGTCGCTGAGGGTTCTGCCGGCGAATATAAAGGCGCGCGAGGAAGGAGGGAAAGTCAAACTTGCAGCCTTGGCAAACTCGCTCTTTAGCCAGTTCATGGAGTCGCTGTATTTCATTCGGAAGTGATGCGTCTGAGTGCGAGTTGTAGACCTTCAGTGCGATGAACTTGGAATTTACAGCAGTTGCTTCAGTAGTCTCAGCAGCCGATTCATAATTTTTTGCCACTTCAGAGCTCTAAATCCGTCATTTTTTTTCTTTCAACTAAGATTAAATGGAATAATTGTAGTCTAGAAAAACCGTGCCAACTTTACGCTTGGCATCCATTTCATTGAAGACGGCGTTTATGTGTATTTTAGAATCCCCGGAGTACTTCACTTTTACATCAACGCGGCACCGTCCAGAACCGTTCAACATCTTCAAAAACCGTATTTTCTCTAATAGTGCCCCTCCCGTGTGCGAAAGCGGAGTGGTTCCTAGTAAACTCAATTCAATAAGTATATGTATGTGCCTAACCGTAAAAGTGCGATCTCCTTCCTTCCTCTGTCGTTTATTCTTCGCGCCCTCTAACTCTGCGGCCTTTTCAGAAGTCGACATCACATCTCTTTTTCCCTTGTGCTGAGCATCTCCTTCTTCTTCTTGTGTCGGTGGCTGTTAAGTGGAAAGCATTCGAGATGAAAGAATATGCATTTCTATGGATTGTCTATTTGTTTTTGTCACTAACACGCTAAGAACCAGTCTAATATATTTACTTATGACCAGAACAACCGTGAATCTTTATAGAAAAACAGTTAATTATTTGATGTGCACAAGAAAAAAACGAGATGGTAACACAAAATTTAAGAAAATGAAACAGAAAAGAAAGAGAAAGTGTAAATATTTGTTTTGACCTGTTCATTCCTTCGATTCCACAAAACTCCGGTAATTGAAGAAGTCGATTCTTGTTCCTGGAAGATGCCGTCTGTTGTCTCGGATTCCCTTGCTTCTACCGTCTTCGCTTCTCCCCTCTTCTCTCCCTTCTCTTTCTAGAACGATTTTTAGTATTGAATACATAGTATGTACACATGCATATTCGCCCTTCTCATATAATAAGAGCAAAGCAAATAATTTCAAAATATAGAGGAAAGTAAAGGAGGCAGGGTTCGACAGATATTATTATTAGTATTTTGTGATGTTACTAATAAAGAATATTTTCGGACATTAAATACTTTATTGCTGGTTGTCAACACACTATGAACATATCAACAACCTACCTGCTTGTGCTTCCACATTGTCCAGATCGTAGCTGCACTCCCACCAGACTGGCCAACCAACTAATGGAAACAAGCGGTAGAGAACGAAGAAACGTTATTTTCAAGTAAGAATTATCGAATATAGAAAAATTATGTATGTAGGAAGTGTGAATATTTCTGATTGTTTGAAACACCAACTTCATAGCCCTCTTCTTCGAGGGTGTTTAGAACGTCAATGTGCGACAGCTTGGTTCCGTAACGCTGACCTTTTGTCGATATTCTTTGGTTATTATCAACCTGAAAAGTAGTTGACTAAGTTCCAGATGATCATAAGAAGTAATTCTCTTTTGACTACGGGACCTGAAAGCTTGTCAAGAAGTTCATCTGTAGGATTCGCAAACGAGATGCCAGTTCCATGATCCCGTCCGTTGTCAATAGTTATAGTGATGTATGGCATTCTCTGAAAAGAGGGGGAGACAGATCAAGTGAGTGAGAAAGAGAGAAAGAGAGAGTGAGAATGGGAGAAAAGAACTAAACGAGACAGACAAGAGGAGAGAGAGAGAGAGATATTTGAAAGGATGAATTTAATGCACAATTAAATTAAATTGTTTGAAAAATTAGGAAAACACAACGGAATTTAACTAATGAAATCTAATGAAAGCAGGAGCGGAGAGATTAAAGTTCAGGTAAGCCACGCTGGCTAATGAAGAAATCAATCCGACCAAACTTTTCGAGTTGACCCAATCGGAGTAACTTCGCAGTTCATCAAAATTTTGAGAAGATCTAAACGATTTTATGACATTATTATGTCAATCTAGTGTCAATTAATACCTCAATTGTTGAGCTAATTGCATAAACTGAGAAGGATTAATCGAGAAATTATGTCAGGAATTGAGAAGACGAGATAGCGCAAACCGTGGCATTTCGATAAAATTTAGAAACGAGAGAAAAAGGTTAAACAAAAAGGCCTAAAGGAATATAAAAATAGTCTAAAAAAAATAAAAATCGAAGAAATAAATAAAATCGGAAACCCCTTGGACCTCAACCTTTTAAATTTACATCAAAGTTAATATCCTTTTAAAAGTTCTAAATACGTTTAAAAAAGGGACTTCGAAAGAGTAAAAAAGAACAGAAAAAGTACAATTCCAGCGTTTTCCATGGATTTCACATAAAATCAAAACGTTGCTCGGATCTCCGCTTCAGTGCCAGTGGAGGGCTCGCCTCCACGGCCATCCACAACAACTCGGGCCAGCGACGCGCTGTCAAGGTGAGGACAAGGGAATCTCTCTCTCTCTCTCTCCCTCTCTCACTCTCACTCTCCCTCTCCACTCCTTCCACCTTGAGGTGAAATGCACGGACAACCTGCTGTACCGTGTGAACCCGGTGCACGCTTTCATCGAGCCGGGAGGCACTCTTCATCTCGATGTTCTTCGCAACAGCGGACCGACCAAGACTGACAAGATCATCGTCGTCGCTGCTGATGTCAGCGAAGATTTATTCTTTTTCAAATTCAAAGATTCAACTTCAAAATTGCAGGCGGAGAAGGAGGACACGAACGCGAAGGCGGCGACTGCTCGCGCCGGAGCCCCCGAGATGATGGTGCTGCCCCTCTTGGCAGCCAGCCAATGAGAATCCAAGACTCCGCCCACTTCTAACATGGCTCCGCCCTCTTCCTCCATTCTCTCTTCTTTCGCCACAAGAACCCTCCCTCTCGCTCTTCCATTGCCCACTCTTCGATAAATGCCTGGACGACTAGATAACATTGCATGAGGGGGTTTGTTTGGTGAAGGGAATGTGACCAAATGAATAATAGCAGAAAGCACACTTTGATGGTACACTTCCGCAACAATAGAACATAAACCACTTGAATTTTGAGATCTTGTCTGACATGTCTGATAAGAAAGGAAGTAACCAGGAAAAGAGTATGGGGAAATAGAGTATCGAAAGTCGAGGGGGGAAAGGTTTGCTCAAGTAAAACTCGATACTATTTCCGCAGGTAAAAATTCACAAACAATCGCAAATTGCTTCAAACAATGTAAATATTTTATTTCTTCTATATACATCGTTTAAGATGTGACAATACTGGAAGAAAAAAAGGTTTATCTTCAAAACGAACAAACATAGATATTCCAGATACATACATATATTCCAGATACATACATATGCACATATGTATAACCAGTTAAAAAAGGTTTATCTTCAAAACGAACAAACATAGATATTCCAGATACATACATATGCACATATGTATAACCAGTTCCATTATAGCTATGCAAAGCCGTGTTTTGGCTTTGCTCGCACGAGATCTGCGTCTTCGATGTCGGAAGAGATCTCTCGCACTTCTTCCTCTTCTTTCTCAGTCGTCGTCTTCTCGGTTGAAGGTTCAGTTGACGGTGAACTTGTGTCCAGTGGTAAGACAGTCTTTTCGCTCTTCGGCAGCTATAACCATCATAATAATTAAACTTATTATTCTTTTTTAATATATTATATATACATATTTTTATTTCATGAATAATAAATAACCTCGCCATAGCCGGCCTCGAATGGCAGCTCTTCGTCTTCGCCAGAGTCCACATGCTGAAATGCCTTGATCTCGACGCCTTTCGGACGGGTGTCATGCGAATCGGGAGGCAAGAACTTGAAAAAATTACATCTCATTGTTAAAATCTCTATAAGTATTTTTATGACGATATATGTTGGTTCTGTCACTCTCTCACTCTCTCTCTCTCTCTCTTTCTCTCTCTCTCTAGTTCACTCTCTCTTTCACTCTTTTTCTCCCTCTCTACCCTCTCACGACTACTGAAACACTCACTTCTCTGATCGCTCCTGCAATCGGGCTTGTGAATGCGTTCATCGGCATCGTCAGCATGTTCATCGGTTGCGACATCGTGCCTGGCCAGAATATTTCTCTCTCTCATGCTCTCTCTCTCACTATGTGTCTCTCAGCTCTCTCTCTCTCTCTCTCTCTCTCTCTATCTATCTGATCGCTCTTTTCTCCTTTTCTCGGCCCACCTACCGACTGGATCTCCGAACGCCTTGAGAGAGCCTCCAATGAGATTACCGAATATCTCTACTGGGACAGTGAACATCATGCCTGAATTATTCAATGCATACAAAATAGTTCAGAAAATTAATGAATAAAGTAGAGAAGAACTATTCAGACCGGCTCCCTTCGCAAGCGCCTTCGTCGTCTGGTCAACCATTACTGGCAGAGATGGATCTTGCCATTGCTGGCTGCAAACAGCCTGAGAGGGAGAAGAGAGCGCGAGGATAGCGAGGATGGGATTGAAGAAAACTTCTTTTTTAAGGGGGTTTTCAAGTTTGAGGAAGAAATAAGACGAATAAACTAGTTTAAAAATTAACGAAGGAAATAAAAGTAATAAATTAGAAGTGAGATAATTGCTGACGTCTGCACTCCATCAATTATGAAGAGAAAGAGAAGTGAGAGAGGAGTCATATCAGGTAGCCTTCCCACAGCAATCCAATCCTCTTCTTCGTCCACGTCGTAAACTGGAGGAGGTTGTGCCCATTCACCGCCATGGCACTCGATATCCGTATTCTCTGCTTCTTCAATGTCTCCATTAATCTTGTTTTTTTCCATACGTCTCTCTCTCTCTGTTCTCTCTTTATATTGTTCCCTCTCCCACTTTCTTCCATGATCTGCCTGTTGTTATCGCCATCTCTCCACACTCCTTCTCTCTTCTATAAACCAGTTGTTTCTCTTCTACTCTCCTTTGACTCATTCAAGTTCTTTCTCTGCTCTCTCTTCCTCTCCCTCTCTCTCCCCATCTCTCTCTCCCTCTCTTTCTCTCTCTCTCTCACTCTCTCCCTCTCTCTGTTCCGACTCGTTTTCATTGCATCCCCATAATGTCCGATTTGCTAATACTCAAGCATGCAAAGAGCCGGGCATATTGGCTGTACGAATACTTTAGTGGAATCAGTACGTTTGTATACATATCAAAACATTAGTGTCGCAGATATTCTTCTTTAATATTTACGAAGA
The DNA here is from genome assembly GCA_945643635.1 of Allodiplogaster sudhausi. Classification (NCBI taxonomy): domain Eukaryota; kingdom Metazoa; phylum Nematoda; class Chromadorea; order Rhabditida; family Diplogasteridae; genus Allodiplogaster; species Allodiplogaster sudhausi. Next base: position 2,659,305 of record CALZFC010000328.1, on the reverse strand, counting down.
AAGAACAATTCGTGATTTATTGCACGAACAGGCATTACGCTATTGCATTTGCCACCACGGTCCCGTGTGTGGAGACGTAAATTAAAAGCCATTATAGTGCAATCTGTCACTCATGAAGCATGATCATTAAGAGGGGAGAGTTCTATCTAACAATAAACGATAAATCAGGAAATGTTTTAAGCCTCTGCGGTTGGGTAATGATGAGACGATTTATTTCAAGAAAGTAGCTTATGAAGAGAACAAAGGAAATAGTTTGCTTAATCCTTCTTAGTCCTTACAAAGTCTTCAAATGTCACCTTTGAATCCAATTCTCCCCTCTAGCTGACGATGACATAAGAGCGGGAATTCTGCTCAAAGCCGCCCGTGTTGATGCTCTCTCCGTTGACGGCAACCGATGAATTCTTCGCTTGGTGGAGAGGCACGAAGTAAACGGTCTGCAAGGAGAAAGATACGGTAGAATGATTAGAGTAGAAGGAGAGAGAAAGAGAGAAAGAGAGAGAGAGAGTGGGAGAGGGAGAGGGAGAAAGAGGGAGAGATCGAGCACATATTTTGATGGAGAGATTGGAGCGAATTGTCAAACTTTTACGTCGGAGAGCAGTAAGGAGATGAGTACATCCTCGTTCTTCTCTACCTTTTTCTCTCTTGTTCCCTCTCGTTCTCTGCACTCTCATTTCGCACCTCTCTTCCTTCCACTCTCTTTCTCTCTCCCTCTCTCCCCCTCTCTTCTCTCTCCCTCTCTCCCCTCTCTTCTCTCTCCCCACAAAAGGCCTGATCATAGAGTGAAGAGCGAGTGGTGGTAGTGACCCTTTGAGAGGGTGCGTGCATGGCAGGGAAGGCGGGCAGCTGGAAGGAGGGCAGGGCTGGGAGGGCGGCGGGGGCGGCCGAGGGCAGCGCCGCTGGCACTGCGAGCACGTCTGCCGCTTCGTTGGCCGCGACGTCCTCCTGAACACCAAACATGTCTGACGTCACACAGCTTCGGCTTATGGTTAGTTGAGCCTAGATGTTCTTGTGGTACTGCAGCTATTCGAGCTCGAGACTCTCTTCATCTACAGTCGTCTGCTCCACTTGCAGAGTACCCGTCTGAATGGCAGATAGTGAATGAGCTTGGTGGAGTTGACGATGCCGTTGATTGGCGAGTAGCCAGAAATGGCAGGCCGTGACCAGTCGGCTTCGTCTTGTAGGACGTGCCCGCAAGGAAGCCCTGAAGGGATTTCTCTACTCCTATCACTTGTCTCTCAATTCCCATCTCTCTCGCTCTCAGTTCACTCTCTTTCTACTTCGCTCTCTTCCCCTCTTTGCTCGTCTTCTTACCACATCTCTCTCTACTCCGCTCTCTCAAACATTTCCCACTTCTTTGTTCCGTTCCCTCCACCTTCTTCTTTATTCCATTTATTATTCAACTTTTCTTTCTTCATCCGTCTCTCCCTCTTCCTCTCTCTCTTCCCTCTCTCTCTCTCTCCTTCTCTTTCTCGCTCTCCTCTCTCTCTCTCCTCTCTCTCTCTCTCTCTCTCTCTCTCTCTCTCTCTCTCTCTCCTCACCTGCCGCCGTAGTAAAGTGTCGCTTTTTGAGGGGTAATCCTGAGGTTGTTACCCATGAGGGTAAAACCATCACCACTCAGTTTCGCCGGGCATTATCCTGAGGGTAATGTCAGCTGAAAGATGCTATCTTTTCCTTTCGTATATTCTTTGCTGCTGTCATCCATCCCTCAGTCATCCCTGCTCCATTCCTGCTTCATCTTCATTCTTCTGTCGCTCCTATTTGGGACCATTCCGATGCGGACTACAACTACACCTTGCTGCAGCACAATTTATATCCATCATTTTCTTATTGGAAATTCACCTACAGCAAAAACAGCTATTTGTAACAATAATGTTATCAAACAGTGAATGAGAAGCTAATGGATGGGTCTAAACAAGAGTGTACATGGAAATCAGCCTTACAAAAGAGAAAAGAAGAAAAGAGGAAGAAAAACAAAAACACAAGAGGAAAAATCTGCGTATAATACAGACTAAAATGAGCTATTTCTTTTCATTAAGTTGAACATTATCCACGCCATCACTAACTACCAAGTTACAAGGAATATCCTGTAATAAAGTCGCTTTCTAGCACAAGAACTAGTAACTGTGGCAAGGAACAACAGACTCTGAGCTGCTGGCTCTTTCACTTTCTATGTGTTCCTGAATCCGCAAGCTTAACTTATACCAAAAGAAAAAATGGAGGGAGAGCAAACACACAGATCACATCCATTCCACAACACAACAGGAATTTTAAGCATAAATACGGAATCATGGTAGAATCAAGATTCGAGTATGCATTCCAGATGGCCGAGACGGTACCGAAGGGAATACAGTGGGGAATGGCGAAACAGATGTCGAATCCCTTGGCGCTGCAGTGAGAGTCGCGGCAGGATCAAGCGTCAGACCAACTGAAGAAGAATTTTGAATTACATATGAAAATCCACCGTATTCAAAGTAGAAAGGAACATTCCCAACTTACAGTATTACAGTAACCCGTAAAATGGCCCCTAAAAACGTAAAATGCGTCGAAAAATGAATAATTCAAATAAAAAGAACATTGCCGAGTTGATGAGTCTATTGATGAATGCTCAGTAACGTGTGGTCACGTTCAAATAACGAATGAATTAATGATTTTAAAAAAAGAAGAAGAAAGAACCACGAACGTCCCGAGTGCACGAGCAATGTGGAGCTGGAGAGCTGGAGAGTGGAGCTGGAGAGCGGAACTGGAGAGGCGACGGGAGCATCTCGGCCGGTGGAGCAGCGCCGTCTTGCGCGGCTGCCGCTGAGTCCACTTCCATCTTAAGAGATAGAAAGAGGGAGAGAGAAAGAGAGATGCAACTATTAGGATTGATTACACATTCATCTAAAGATCTTCACCCGAGTTGGAAAACAAAACGACAAAAAAGAAAAAGGCCTAGATTGGTGTTAGATTGGCCTAAATTGGTGTCAATTGTGGCGCTATTCTAAGAAAAAGACACATGACCAATCACAAACAAACTGCAAACAATCCCCAATATGTTTAAGGTTTTCATTTACGAAATAAGCATAAGCAGAATAAGAACCTGGGCCTTCTCCTCTTCGTTCAGCTCGGGCAGATTGGCTGGCGCAGTTTCTGCTGCAGCCGCGGCGGCCTCCTTCGTCTTGTCGTCACTCACGTGATGGCATATATAAAAACAATAAAGCATAGACTTAACTGTAAACGGCAATTAAAATAATATACTCATAATGAAATTACATTACTATTACAATCCAAATGCTAATTTAGAGTGAATCTTTCATGGTTCATGACAGTATGCCGTTACTTTTACCACAAATACTATATTCGTAATTTGGATCTGGACGATGAAAGGTAAAACGGTTATGCCAATGCGCATTGGCATAACCATTTTACACATGAGGTTGATCTCGTCTCCAAGAATTGCATGCTCTCTCGGCCTGTCCTCGTTACCCAAACATTACCCCACAGCCTTTTCCATGCCATTACCCATGAGGGTAAACAATGGTGGCATGCTAGACAGTACGAGAGAGCACGCTCATGCTAGAGATTCAGACAGATTATCCTCATGGGTAACATCCTGAGGATTACCCCTCAAAAAGCGACCCTTTACTACGGCGGCTGCTGGCTGGAGCCGATCTCTGCCGCCTGCTTGAGCTGGTTACCGCTCACGGGATTTGGCACGGCGATCGAGTAGTTCGAGTAGAGCTTAGAGAGTGCATGTCTATTTCTATCATACATATTACCTTTATCCCATTAGCTTGTATCTATGTATATATTGTGTCATGTTGCCTAGGCCCGAGCAGTTCGAGTGGTTGCCACCTTGTAGTTCTCTGCCTGCGGCCCGAATATCTTGCTGAGAAGGCCAAGTGGATTCGAGAGTTCTTGACTCAGGCCATTCACGTTGGGAGTCAGGGCATTCGCTGTTGATTGGAGGCCTGAGCCGATGGCTGTCACGTTGGGGATAGCCTGCGATAGGGGGGATGTTTGAGAGAGGGAGAGAGAGAAAGAAAGTGAGAGAAAGGCAGAGAGAGACAGAGAGAGACAGAGAGAGAGAGAGAGAAAGAAAGAGTGAGAACGAGAAAGCGGGAACGAGAAATATCTCTCTCTCTCTCTGTCTCTGTCTCTCTCTCTTGCTCTCTCTCCCAACACCACCAACCTGCGCCGGCACAGTCGGTAGACCAGGCAACGCCGGCAATCCGGGCAGTCCCGGAAAGCCAGGCAGATTGGGCAGAGTGGGGAGAGAGGGAAGGGAGGTGAGGGAGGGAAGGGATGGAAGCTGGGGAGTAGTGACACTCGCGGTGCCAATCCCGCCACCTTCGGCTGTCACTGCCGGCGTCAGTGTGGGCAGGGACAGCTGGCTGTAGAAGGTACATATGTTTACATTATTTATCTATTTATTTATTTATTTAATGCTTAATTTAAGATAACTAATTACTGATTTAAAAAAAATCACAAGAATGTATAAAGCTCAGAGAAATTTGGAAGAGATGAAAGACTGACGCAATTGCCACTGGCAGAAGAGCGGCAAAGAGATAAGAGGCAACCATTCAGAACGAGTGGCAGAGGAGAAGAGTGATCTGGCTCGAGGGCTAATCCAAGGAAGAGGGGGGGGGAGACAACTTCGAGATCCAGTGTGTGCCCCGGGGGCGAGGGGTGATAACAGGAAGGCAGATAAGGCACGCTGATATACTAGTTTCTTTCGATGCATTGTCTTTGCCCCTTCTTGGGGACCGAACTGTCTTGAATCGAGAAACAAGTTGCGCCATTGGCGCGTACCTTCTGCAAAGAAAAAGATGCAGCGTAGAGAGAATGAGAGAGAGAATGAGAGAGTGTGAGAGAGAGAGGGAGAGAGAGAGAAAGTCTGACAGAGTGGGAGAGAGAGCCACGGCGAAAGAAAGAGGGAAGGGAAGGAAACGATGAGTCGGATAGGCAACGATATTTAGAAAGAGAGAATATTTTTTTCCTAGAATACATCAACGAATACAAGAGAGAGAGAGAGAGAAAGAGAAAGAGAAAGAGAGAGAGAAAGAGAGACAGCGACAGAATCAGAGAGAGAGAGAGAAGACTTGAAAGGAACAACAGACGTCATGCCGTTTTTATTTAATTCAGAAATTAAAGACGAAGAAAGAATGAACTGGTAATATTCTTTAAATTTCAAGCAAAGAAAGGGTAATTATAGTGACAACCAAGACTGGAATGGATACTGTGGATGGAGCTGTTCACAAAACAGGACCAATTTAGTCGTCACTAAAATTCCACTTTCATTTCAAATTCTGCTTTCCTCTCGCACAGCTTTTTGGCCTTGATCGGGTCAAACTGCTTTTTGTTGTTTTCTTCGTTTGTTTGTAAGCGGTATTTATTTAGTTTGAAGCTTTATGCTGTGGCAACCGGTCTTGCGAACTTGTGAGATTTTGGTACTTGGACTTAGGCAAGCGGGCTCTGACATTCTGTGCCCTTCTTGGCTAGAAGTGGTGTCAGCACGCTTGGCGGATGCCCCTTTGATCTACTCGGTGTGAAGAATGAGGAGACAGCAGACATGCGAGAGATGAAGACTTCTCAGCTGCCTCTCCATCGCCACCGCAACTTTCATTTGATCATTCACAAACAGTTCTCCTTCTTCCATTGCTTGCTTCGTGGCTGACTTCCACCCGTTGCGCTCTAACTTCTTCTCTTACTGCTCTTATCAATGCTTATTAATCGAGAATGCCAAGTGAACTATCGCCGCGTTATTTATTGTTCTGTGTTAATAATGTGTTTGTTTGCCCTGATATTTCCCACTTCCGTTTCGAAATATCTTTAATCATTAAATCTGTTTGCGCATCGTCAAGCCATACTTTATGCCCATTTGTCCGATGTCATTAGTCTCCTTTGATGAGACATCTTTCATGTTTATTGTTGATCCCCCGGCATTAATTGACTAAAAGAAGATCCTCCTCTTCCACCTCCACTTGCAGCTCTCTCCCCGCACGATGTCTCAAGAGTGGAACGATTCGCTGGAGCACGTGGCTGCGGCGCTCTTCGACGAGTCCTCTCCGGCCATCTCCACTGCTGTCACCGACCCCGACACGACGCTCCCACTCGGACTCACCCCAGCGCCTGACGATGTTTGGGCCCTATCAGTTTATATCCTTTTTTTTGTAAATGCGCCAAACCCTCCAAAGATTCGTTATCTGCTCAATCAGAGCATTCGAATGATATATAAAACTCGGTTCTTTGAATCGCGTGAAAGCGGATTCTTATTTTTTTGGGTATTAGTCGTCACTTAACCTTTTTCTATTCCTATGACCTATTAGCGAATACATTCTTCAAATAGGGTCGTGTAAAAACTGTTCTTCTTGACAGGACCCTGCCCGGAGAGTCGACCTCGCTCCGTGGTCTAACGCGACCTTCCTGGAGACGGAGGCCGACGAGGAGATGCCCGTGCTGAGGTCGTGGAAGCTGATCAGCGAGGCCGTCTGGCCTCCTCCTGCACTGGCTGATGAAAGTGGTGAGGTGGATTAGGAAGTTGTTGCCATTTGATTTCGGCCGTGGAAGACCGGAAGGTGCTTGATGATGAGAAGTTGTGAGTGGTTCAAGAGCTATTGGTGAAGTGAACGAGCGACCTCTCTCGCTCTCATCTCTATTCGATTCTATATTCCGTATGGTTTACTCCCGAGTTCTAGAAAGCGCGAATCCTCCTCTTTCATCATCATTTTTGAGTGCTTATTATGAGTGTCTAGCAATTAATATCAGGACTTGGTATGCATTTATTTAGATATATTACGAGAGTGTTCTTTTTGTCAGGGATTCGAGTTCTCTATCTCCTTTGATTCTTGATTCTTAGCGGATGCCGTAGTGGAGGAGGCTCGCTATCCGGATGCCACTTCCGAACTCGTCGAAGACGCGACCAGAGACGCCGTGGTTCTCGCAGAACACCCCGAAGACATCACGAGCGTCATCCCGAAGGAGGCTACGACAGAGGAGGCAGAAAGCAAGGCCACAACCGAGACTCGTCGGGTTCGCGGACGCAGTCAACGTTGCACGGTTAGCGAGCTTGCTTAGCTTGGGACTAATACAGGTAATATTCAACCAGTTATTATGGAATAAGGAGATTTTTGAGCAAGTTAACGGAAGAATGAAAAGAGCAACTTTAAAGGACCAATCCGAGATGGCCTCCACGATGCGGCGTTTCATTGATGATGCCGTCGAGTCAACCGGCTACCGTAGCCTGGCCATCAATGTCTCCCGCTCGATTGCTCGTCAGTTTTATTAACCAACGAAAGTTAATTGTATGACTAGAAAAGTAGTAAGCTCTAATACATCGAACCACTTGGTTCATTGATTTGTCATCCATCTTTTTTTTAAGTTTTTAGTGTGCATGCCTCGTTTCTTTCAGCCGAGCTCGTGTCCGAGTTCATTCGTCACTTTCTGCTCTTTCCGACTCGTCGCCCGAGCCAACTCACGGTCACCACTCGCAACTCCATCTCGGCTGCAGTCGAGGACGCCCTGAGGGTTCATCTCTCCATCTCTCCTTTCCTTGATATATCCTCCCCAGAGCTGAAATAGGTCTGACCCATGACAGGGTTGTAACCCCCGGGCCGTAGGTCTGGAACACTTTGTAACCCCCGGGATGGCCATTTTTCACTTTAAAACCCGGGTTTATTATTTTTTCACATTGTAACCTCCCGGCCCAAGTTAAGAGACAGACACTATTTCAGCACTGATCCTCCCCGCTCCCATCTTAATGTGCATCTGCGATATTTCTCACCTTCTTTCTCTCTCTCTCTCTCTCTCTCTCTCTCTCTCTTCATCTCTCTCTCTCTCCACTCTCTGTCCCCTCCCCACTCTCTCTCTCTCCCCTCCCCACTCTCTCTCTCTCCCCTCCCCACTCTCTCTCTCTCCCCTCCCCACTCTCTCTCTCTCTCTCTCTCTCTCTCCAGGCTGCGATTGGCCCTGAATCGGAGCCCCTGCCAACCGAGCCTCGCCGCTCCTCGATGCGACTGCAGTTCGTGAATGCCCTTGAAAGCCTCTCCCAGCTGTCTCAGGTCATAAGTTGAGCACAAATGGAGTAGCCTGATAGAAGAATGCGTTATTAATTCAAAATTGTCAGTTTGACAGACCCACCCTCAGTTTGTGCCTCCCCAAGGCCCTACCCCACCATGTTTTTGAGTACTATTTCGGCACAAAAATGCAAACCCATCATGGTTTCCGTGCCCAATACCTACTTCCCCATCCTAATTTTTGGGTCCCCGACAGTGGCTTTTATTCCCTGATTATAAGAATGCTAAATATTGACTGACGAAGAAGATCGCTTCTTTATATCTTTCTCATATTCTCTGACATAATATCATTGAGAAGAATAGAAAAAAAGAAGCTTGTTGTTTTGAAAGGCGGTGGGAATATCTTTCACTTATTTCCATCTTGCCATGAGCGGTACTCCCAGGTGATAGAGGAGGAATGACAGACAGCTAGAGTTTGGGTGAGAGGCTATGGATAGGAAGTGAGTGAGGAGAGTGAGAGAAAGGGAGAGCAACGGAGAAAAAAGAGAGGGGAGAGAGAAAAAAAGCGAGAGAGAGAGAGAGGAGAAGAATAAGAAAAGAGTTGTCTACCTATAACTTTCCTTTCCAGATGATGTCACGCTTCAGCCAAGAGTACGCAGACTGCACGCAGATTCACATGTCACAACTTCGTCTCCATCTTCACGTTCCTGGGCTATTTGGTGGCAGACAGGTTCATGGCCATCCCTTCCTTCCCTCGTCCTCCTTTATCTAAGGCTCCCTGTGCAGCCTTGAGATATCTGAAAGTATATCTACTCTTTCGAAGGGCTTCTTCGGCTTAGCATAGAAAGATATCATGATTATAGTTATCTGTTTTCATTCTTTTGTATCGTGTGAACAGAACTTCCGTGTGTTTCTTTAAATAACTTTGTAGAGGTTTTTTTTAGCCAAACGAAAAAGTGATAAAAGCCCCTTTCCCTTCAGAGAGTCCGCATCCTGTCGTCTGTGCGAAGTTTCATTCGCAGAGAGGAAGCAATGCGGCCCTTTCTGGATGGATGCATCAATGTAAGTTGTCAACTGATCTCTCTCTCTCTCAATCTCTATCTCTATGTCTATCTCTATCTCTATCGACAGTATCTTTTTCTGAGGGGAAATTTGACAGACCCACCCGGATTTTGGGCCTCACCATAGCCCCCCTACCCCGCCATGTTTTTGAGGAAGCTTTAGACAGAAACAGCTAACCCACTCTGGGTTCCGGGCCCAAATGCATCCTTCCCATCCTAATCTACTGGGTCCACGACAGTGGCTTTTATTCTCTGCTCATCTCTCTCCCTCTCTTTGTCTCTCTCCCCTTCTCTTATATTCTCTTGACTCTCTCTCTCTCTCTCTCTCTCTCTCTCTCTCTCTCTCTCAAGGTTGACTTCGAAGTCTTCCGTCCGCACTGCCCCTACCGCTCCCTCTACATTCACTACTACGCCATCTACAATGCGGCAAGAGGGATCTACGAGAATGTTTGCTTATTTGTCTACTCTAATTAAAATATTTAATCAATAGACAGCTTCTTTCTATGCCTCGTTTCGCCGCATCTTGATCTATTTTTATCTTCGATAATCTATTTTAATATGAAGCTATATTCGTCAGTCACTAGATATGTATATATTTATTATCAAGGTGATATAATGTCAGACCCTCCACGTCTACGACACGGTCTCGAACAGCGAGTGCTTCCGATTCAATGTGGACCCCGTCACGAATACTGTTCCGCCAGAGGGGGTCAGTGACAATCTCTCTCTCTCTCTCTCTCTCTCTCTCTCTCTCTCTTTCTCTCTCTCTCTCTCTCTCTCTTCCCCCTCTCCTTCTTTCTCTTCCACTGCCCTCCCACTCGCTCTCTTATTTCTCTCTTTCTCTCTCTCTCTCTCTCTCTCTCTCTCTCTCTCTCTTCCCCCTCTCCTTCTTTCTCTTCCACTGCCCTCCCACTCGCTCTCTTATTTCTCTCTCTCTCCATCTCTTTCTCTCCCTCTCTTTCTCTCCCTCTCTTTCTCTCTCTCTCATTCTCTCTCCGTCTCTCTCTCTCTCTCTCTCTCTCTCCAGGTGCACACCTTCGAAGTGCCCGATGACGACCCGATGCACCCTGTCTCCAGTATCCACGAGCGAGTCTACACCCTCCACGAGGTGCTTCCCTTCTTCGAGATTGGCGCGAGCACCCTCTAAGCGCCCTTTGTTCTTAACCTTAGTGTTGAGCCTTAACCCCTAAGCCTGTACTTATCCTTAGGCTACGACTTCTGTACCATTAGAGCTAAGTCCCATTTGAACCTAACTCCCTTGTTCCCTAATGCTTGTTCGACTCCTAACGAGTATTGCTAGTCGTAAGGCTATTTTGGGACGCCCCTTTCCCATCTCTCCCCGAAATGGTATCTAGACGTGTGCGCACCACAAACTTGTTGTAGTCTGCCCTGTTTATCCGCTAAAACAATTTCCCCCAAATGTGCCCGTTTCAACTATATTTGTCTATTGATCGAATTGCTCTTGGCCTGTAAATTGTTACCAAGCCTGTAAATTTCAGAGTGATAAAGGAATGTAGTAAATCGGTTAGATCACGCGCAAAACATTCCCAAGAAAATCACAACCAGTTTGTCTTGTATTTAGTCACAGATGAAGAGAGATGGACGTATTATTTATTACACGTAGTAAATGATAGGAAAAAATATGCTTTGCTATACAGGATTTAGTAGTACAATGGTATGACTATATATTTGCAAAGGAATCACTAGTGGACTTTAGAAGATTGCATTTTATTCTCTTTAGAAGACAGAAGACATATCAGCAAGTGAAGAAAATCTGGCAAGTAGGCAATAGTTGGGATGGTTCGTTGAAGTTGAGTGCACTAGTTTAGCAAGTGGCGAAGACGAGAGAAGAAAGGAAGAGCTCAGACTATTGACCGTTGGTCAACAACTTATGTGGTAGCATAATGAATATCATGCGTTTTGGGAATTTTGATACAATTTTCTATCACAACAAACACGGAGGAGGAAGCTGCACAACTCGGAGTTGATCATCATCAGAAAGCATATCTCTTTGTATTCATTAATATCTCTAAAAGCTCGAAACTTCCCGTGGTTAACTGACGAAATCAACGTCTTTTTGAGCTATGAATATTGGAAAGTGTGACAAAAAAAAAACGAGAAAAATGTACAGTAAGCATGCTACAAATGTTGTAATTACAAAAATGCATGAGTAGTGAGTGAGTTGTCTAGTATATGACAGCTTGAAAGATATTTGATGGAGCTGGGGCGCGGGGAGAGAAATGGGTGACGGTTGAGTGAGTTCACAAAAATTGGGCTCTAGTATTCTACGGCCATTCGAAGCCAAGCATTTAGCATAGAGTAACTGAGGGAGGGTAATCAAATTTGAGATGAACTCAGGTGAAAAGGGAAAGAATTGAAGAGCGGGTAAGATAATGGAATAATCGATACTTTACGCACTCGTCGTCTCTGCCTCATTCACTTCGGGCGGCGCCGATGTGGTGGGAGGTTGGCTCTGATCGTCGCTCTCTCTTCTCTGGGATGAAAAGGAGACTTCTCCTCTCTCATCGCCACCGGTTGCTGCTTCTCTCGCCTCCGGCCCGTGGTGGCCGTTGCGTAGCAGCTCCTGCATTGGCTGTTATCAAATCATTACTTTAATCTACAATATATTAACTATTAACAATAATACAGGAATTACTCGTCGAATTCACTCTCTAACTGGCTAACATTGACCGATTCATACAGGATCATCTACATTTTATGACTTCATGACCAACGAAGACCTCTGCCTAGTTTTCAACATATTTCATGTTTACACAACCTGACATGTAAAAAGTAATTGCAAGTATGACAGACAACTTGTTAATCCGTTCTTGATCTTATCGTGGGAGTATTTCACAATTCTATTGCGGATTACTGTAATCCATAATTCTAGTGTGCACTACACCACCCACCATCTCCTCGGGTGTTGTCCGTTTCCTCTTGTCATAGAATCGCTGCATCATGCCCCGGAAGATGCTGCCTGGGAGTTGCTGGTTCTGCTTGATCAGACTCCGCACTTCTCGCTTGATCTGCTTGCGAACCTGAATTCAAAAAGGAAAAACTTATTCAATAAATTTCAAACGAAAAATGTAAGCTTGTTTTAAAATGAAAAATTTATTCCAGTATATTTTTTGAACGTAAAAAATGTATTGTAAGTATATTTTGTGCCCTGTTTTTGCATAGGACAAAAATCAAAGAGAGGAGAGAGATTGACAGACAAATCAAATAACAAACACACAATTGCGCAAAACTCAATTTGTTTTCTGTTGGTGTTAAAGATAACAAAACTTTTCTCGTTCATCGTTCCACAAATTAACAATAGATTACGCTAAAATAGAGTTTAGCTATCCGAAAATGACATTTTGCGTGCGTACGTCGGAGGTCACCCGGATATTTATACCACCTAGCACACCACCATTTGCGTTAGACATACACATGAAATAAATTAAATTTAAAAAAAACTGAGTGAGCCACAAACCTCTTCAGGAGTGACGATATCGTAGTCAAAGTACATGGGCCGTCCGAGATGAGTGATCATCTTCACAGGGAAGCCACCGTAGATCGGACAGAGCGGAATCTGCAAGGAGTGACTACATAGACAACAGGAAAGTCCTTTTCCAATGCAAATACACACGCACAAATATTAAATCTGAGATTATCTTAAATACCTAACCAGAGAAAATTAATTTTCATCTTAACATTACTCAAGTCAAGAAGGGCAAAATGCAAAAAAAGATATCAAGTTATCTATTAGATATCGATTTTTTTTCCAAATTGTTAAAAGAATTATATATATATATATATTTTTTCTAATTTGCGATCTTTGTAGATTCATTTGGTCAAAGGAGAATCTATCGAACCTTGGTCTTCTCGTAGACCCAGCGAAAGAAAGATCTCCCCCATTCGGGGGTGCGGAAAGACTCGCGGGAGTTCTCCGTGAACATCGGAATGACTGGCTATAAAGTTGGACGTGCATTCACATAACACAAATGCAGTTCCTTCTAAATTAGCAATTCGAATACGCGATTTAAAAAATTCAAAGTGATATGCAGCCAATAGTAGAGCAATACGAAAAATAAATTATGTTTTAACATTCACAAAGGATACGGTAGGATGAATACGGTGTTTAATTAGGAAAAAGAAAGAAAACGAACCGTTTTGGATCCGATGACCACCCTTGCGAAGCCGAGTCGCTTGCCCCACATAATATCGTAGAGCCGCGGGTCCGAGAACAGAGCCTCGCGAACTCCTCCTTAAAGGAGCCAAAATATGAATTCGCGTTTTTTTCTGACACAAATACTATTCACACATAATGTGTGAATAGTATTACTTTAGTTCTTCAATATATCGACTCCAATTAATTTTAATAAATAACATATATAAGTTATCAAAGCCCTTGTTATCAAATAAAGTAGTGAAAAGACCCAATTGATATTACATAAAATATCTTTTCTACAACTTGCCTGGTGCAATGCAAAGAAGGTTGCCTTCATTCAGACTCGCGACACAATCATCCACCGAGCCGGGCGTGATCGAGAACACTTTCGTCAGGAGTCCCCAGCCTGCAAACGGCGCCAATTTTAAATAATCATTATTTCAATTAATATTCTTATCTTTAACATTAACCCCAAAGAATAAAACGTTAAAAAAACCTTAAACCTAACTAGAAGAAAAGAAATTTAAAAAGGAACAAGTAAGTCATGGATAGGAACATGTACAAAAGAAATGTGAACAAAAAATAATATAAAAAACTGAAATTATTTAAAATTAAGCTATTTGGAGGCTAATTAATCCAATTAAAAAATTAAATAGTTCACCAGGAATTCGAAAGATGAACTTGTCGCCGACGCAGTGGAGACTTCGATTCTTGTGCAGAACACATTTGGCAATCATGTAGTAGACATCGAGAGGAAGGCAGCCTAGACAATAGAGCAGGCTTACAAACGTTTTTTCTTCTCAATCAAAATTGCAGTGCACTGAGAAGATACTTTCTTACAAACAAAAACCTTCTAACCGTGAAAGTATATGAGAAGGGCCGGTCCTTCGTCAGGAATGTTCTCAAGTCCGCGTACTTCGTATCCTGAGAAACAGAAGAACGTGTACGACTCAGAACTAATGGCCAGCATTTACATCAGGGGAAATAAGGTACTGTCGATTTGACTGACCCATCCTGGTCTTGGGCCTCCCCGAAGCCCTATCCCAAGATGTTTTTGAGTAACCTTTAGGCAGAAATAGCAAACCCACCCTGGTTTCCGGGCCCAATACCTCCCTCCCCATCCTAATTCTCAGGGTCCTCGACAGTGCCTTTTATTCCCTGCTTCACATACGCAATATATTAAAATCTGAGAGCAAAATGCAATTAGGCCTCTTATAATAGTAAAGCGTGATGACTGGATTTACCAAAAAAAAAAAAGGAAAAATACTTGCTTACCAAACTTCTTTCTGATCACAGCACAATTGTGGAATGTATGCTGGGAATAACCTCATATCTGCTCTTTCTTACCTCACTTCTGCAGTCTCCAATCCTATAGTATTCCCCCACTTCTACAATATCCCATTCCTACAGTAACCCTCCTCTAACCATGCCAGATGTGGCCGACTCCGTCCCAGAAGGAAGCAATGGCGATGCGTGCGCCGTTCCAGTAGCCAGTGTGCAGCTCTTCCACGATGCGATTTCTATCAAAAGATGATGCCACATTTATGCAAATAATTTCCTAACGAAATAATTAATTACTCCCTTTTTTACTCTTAAAATCGATATCAGCAGCTAAAAAAAATAATGAAAGTGGGAAAAATTACATCTCCGAAAAAGTGTAAAAAAAATTGTGGCAAAGTAATTCTAGAAAATTTTAAAGGAACTCACCGAAACCGGTAGACATGTAGAAAGATGACGCAACCATAGATGAAAAGGACGAGAAGAATGGGCACAGCCAGGAGAATTATGAAGGGCAGGAAGAGCCAGAGGAGGTACTGAAGAAAAGGTCACCGAGAATGATTACATTAATTTGCTATTCATTATATCTGTATTAAAATAAATGTAGATCCATACTGACAAGAATATTAGAGTCCTAAAATAACTAACCATAAATAAATAAATAATAACCTCCATGACTTCATGGATGATTCCGGGTTACGAGAAATTGCTTCTAATTGACATCTATGAGGCATTCGCTTTGGAAAGTTGCAATTTCGCTTCTGTTTGAGAAGGCGCGGCGCAAGGTGAAAACTAGAGGAAATAAAAAGCCTAGTTCCATGCCAGGATAGAAACACGCGCTCTATCGCAGTCTTTCAATGTCTCTATTTCTCATTCTTCTTTCTTTCTATCTCACCTGCGTCTCTCTCTTCTCTCTCTCTCTCGCTCTCTCTCTCTCTCCTTTCAACTTCTGTCTCTCCTAACACCAGACTACATCAATCGATTATTCACATTTCCCGTCGATAGGAACATTGTTTGTGCATGTGAATTTTTCTGTATGAGGTTTGCTCATTGGGCAGAATGAGGAAACTGCTACAGCCTGCAGCATTTAACATCATTCGTGGTAAGAGTAAGAGAAATGAGGAGACAGATTAAGCGCTAGAGAGAGCGAGAAAGAGAGAGAGAGCGCGAGAGAGAGAGAGAGAGAGAGAGAGAGAGAGAGAGAGAGAGAGAGAGAAAGAGAGAAGACGTACGAGGGAAAGGCGCGTGACTCTAATACGGAAATAAAAGGAATGAAAGCGATATGTCAGGATGACATAGAATGGAAGAGAAAGCGAAGAAGATGCATAGGAAGAGCGAGATAAAGAGTGAAAGAGATAACGGAGAAAGAGGAGAGGATATAGCAGCAGCAAAATAAATAATAAGTCAGGAGCTTCAAGAAATACGAGGGTATGCACCTCAAAACACTTGAAGGGTACTGAGGCATGGATCAAACTAAAGAAGATTAACGTTGGCTGTTTTATCTTTCCTAAATTCAACAAATTTAGAGAAAAAACTTTTGTTATTCAGACAAAGTTAAATTCTAATAAAACTGAGCTTACGAGCACGAGTATATGTAATTTTTTTATATTCCAAATGATTAGAGAGCAATCTATCATTCAGAAGCAAAAAAAATTTAATAAATAATAACAGTAAATTATAATAATAGCGTGAACAAAGTGCAAATTTTTTTTAAACTCACTTCGAGGTAATCAAAGTCGATATATTCGATTCCCCACGTCATCCACAGCAGGAGCACCTAAATAAAGAAATTTCAAATCTAACAAACGTTTAAAGCACATACTTCATATATTTATTCAAAAATTTACTTCTCCTAAGTTCTAGAAAAGAAAACTGAAGAAATTTGAGCGAGCACAAGAAAGAAGCCAGGCCAGAATCCCAGGAACGAACCAGCGAGCAGAAAATAGCGGAGTATAACAGCAAATGAGAACCGAAAACAAGAGTAGCAAAGTAATTATCTTGCAAAATAAGGTTTTTTATGCATTCTCTCTCTCTCTTTCTCTTCATCTCTCTAACCTCGACGTGAGGCCGGATGGCCTGAGGCCACTCGAACTCTGCGACCGCTGTCAATGCTGACGAGATGGCGTTGGCGGCAGGAGAAGAGGAAGAGGTGGACATCGGGAAGGGGAGCCGCCTTCTCTCTCGCTCCCCCTCGGGGTCTCAAGCGGAATCTCTAATCCCGGGTACTGTGGGTGAGGGGGGCTGCCTTCCGGGTCTCTCGTAAGTCCCGGCCCGGTACCCGATAGACCTTGAATCCCATAATTCCAGGGCACGAAAACAGAAGAAAAGAAGGCGAGGGACAAGGAGAAACTCAAAAAAGGATAATAAAAATTCCGGAAAGTCTAAATTAAGGAAAGGAGGATAGGATAGTAGATATCTTAACAAACAAACAAAAAAACCTGTCAAAATATGTTTCATAATCCTTCTCAATTCATTATGATAGCAGCAAAGTAAGAATCTCCGGTCTCAAACCGATCAAAAAAGTCATGATTATTTCAATCAAATACTTTATTCTTTTCTGCGAATAAATCAACAAGAAACAACAAAATTGAGCGGTGGGAGGAAATGAATGAAAGAAATGATTTCCTAGCAAAAAAAATATTATTTTGTACAACAACTGCATCAAATCAGAACTCTGGTTGGGGCAGCTACCTACTTAAGGATACAGGAAAGGAAAGAAGAGAGGAGTTGAAAAGCGGGTCCCTCCTCACCCACTTACATTCGGACACGGCATAACAACTGGGCGGGAATGAACCAGTTCGTGTTCTCTCTCTCTCTCTCTCTCTCGCTCTCTCTCATTCCAAGCTTCTCGCTATCCCACTAGTCTCTCTCTCTCCCTCTCTCTCTCTCGCTCTCTCTCCCTGTCAGACCTGCTCCTCTTCTCCATAACTAAAAGCAGAAAATACTACGACAACCACTCGCCAACTAACGCCCAAGAAAATGCCGCTAGTCCTGTCCATCAAAAAGACAGTGATCTCATGATAAGAGAAGCTAGAAATGGGGTGAAGGGAGGGAGAGAAACGAGGAAGATAGGAAACAGAGAAAGTGTGTGCAAGACTTGCTTGGAGCTTAGTTCAAGCGATGAAGGCACAAGCCATCAATGAAATGACAATTTAAAAGGAGCACTTGGGAGGGTGGCGAGAGAGCGAGAGAAAGAGAGAGAGAGAGAGAGAGAGAGAGAGAGAGAGAGAGAAGGGACCGACGGGGGAAAAGGAAGGAATTCACAGCTAAAACATAACAGTTTCTGTCGGCATGTGACTCATCAGTGCACATGCGTAATCGAATTAGTTCTACGTCTAGTAAAAATGTAAAAGAAACCTATTAGACCCCATTTTACGGCCCGTTGAGCGCTCTTCTATTTTACGGCCCGTGACCACTCCTAATTCCTACTTTACGGCCTTGGTTTGAGGGTCGAGGGGTGGCAGAGCGGTTGCAGGCCACTTGCCCGTGTCGTAGATGGTGACGACGGCTTCGTCCAGATGCAGCCTTATCAGCGCAGCCGAGAAGGTGGCCTAGAATCAGAATTATTAAAGGAGCCATAGAAAAAAAACAAGAACATGTTATTTAGAGAGATGCGAACACAAGCTGCTTTGTAACTATTCATTTTAGATTAGATATAACTTTTTTCTCTAACAAATCACTGGGTCAAAATATGCTTGTCTTTCCACGGGAATATTCAGAAAGTGAGATGGAGAAAGCGTTGAGAGATGAGGAGAAAGGGAGAAAAGTGAGAGAGAGAGAGAGGGAGAGAGAGAGAGGGAGAGAGAGAGAGAGGGAGAGAGAGAGAGGGAGAGAGCCAACCTCACCTCAGGAGATTCGCGTACAGCACGAACTTCCATGTATCCACCAGCAATGGAGCCGGTTACTGGGACGAGAAGCTGAATGAAAAACAAAACGTAAGACTAATGTCTATGAAAGAATGACAGAGTAAGGTAAAATATCGTTGTATATTAATGTATTTCTAAGCTTTGTTCTTAAAATATAAATAAAATTAAGAAACTTAAGAAAAAGAATGAGAATAACACTTTCGTTCTTTCAATAGTTCAAGAAATGGTGAGAAGCCAACCATGCTGGTGGTCTTGTCGACAAAGTTGTGTCTTCTGTCAGAAAGATCAACAGCGCCTACTTCAATCGGAGGACCGAGCGCTTCCTAAGGCGGAGGAAAAGAAATACTTTATATCAAACTAAAAAAAATCGACAAAATTGCCCTTATTCTTGTTTGAAATCATCCATGAAAAAGTAGGAAAAAGCACTAAAAGAAAACCTTAGCTTTCTCGTGATTGGCCACAATATTGAAGCTCTCAATGTAATGCGGCAAACTTCTCACCTGAAAGGAGTATTCAAGTATTGTCTCTCTTCTCACATTGTTAGACTGAACAAAACTATTTAAAAGATTTTAATAATTAAATTTTTTAAAGTTAATTTGGGCACATGATAGAAAGGACGGCAGACCCCTCTGATAAAACAATGGCTATCCAGTTCTATTCAATGCTGGCTCGTTATACAACTCTAGGAGGATACAGCTCAAGACTTCGGTACATTCCATAGGGAAAAAAGGTACTGTCGATTTGACAGGACGATCTTGACTTTCCAACTATTTTGCTGGGTCCTTGAAAGTGGACTTTATTCCCTGGTGCATCCTGTGAGAGCCAGAAGGGTTTTGTTTTACAAAGTGCCCAGTTGGAAGGGGAAGGGGAAGGGGAGGTGCATGCACCGCATTCTTCCAACAACTTGACTACGAACCTTACGTTGCATGCTCTTCTGCGCGAGATAGAGAGCCGTTGAGCCGGCGAGGAAGCCACCGCCCGCCACGGACAACAGCGTCGACATGCGAACCTTAAAGAACACTTCTACTTTTATAAGCAATGGCAACTTTATAAAAGTTTTCCGAATATAAATTCAGACTTGAGCTTCACATGGACGAAAAAGAAGGGTCTATACCCGTTGCCAATGAAAAGGAAAAAAATATCGAAGAAAACAGGGTCTTTCTCAAATTACTCCAACGAGTAAGAATATAAAGTGGCGCTTTTCATGTCGATGGAGACGCATGGCAACAAGCGAAAATTACAGGAAAAGTCCAAAGACTCGGGATTACATTTTGGTGAAACGTAATATGAAACATATGAAATCTTCAAAAAAAAACCTTGTTAAGGAATGCCATGTCGGCGTGGAGAAGACGCGGCGATAAGGAAGATATCTTCTTTTATCTTTTCCTCGATTGTCCTCACATCAGAAGAGAGAGAGAGAACGCGAATTCAAAATCTCAACATTAAAACTGACGGATGAACAGCCGAAATAGAAAGAAATGAAAACAGGAAAAAAGTGACGCGGACAGCATCAACAACCATTATTCCCAGCCAATTTCACGTCATTCAAAACTAACCATTTAATTCTTCCGCTCGAATTAAGATTGCAGTCATTACGAATCTCAATAGGAGCACACGGCGATCGATGGGGCGAGGCTGTTGAGAAATTTTGCTATTCATCTTGTTCATATGTTCATCTGGAGTGTTCTATATTATTGTTATTGTTGCAAAAATATTTTTTTAATTTGGATGTTATTATAACTCATTAAATGTGAACAGATTGAAGACCGTATAAATTAACAGATTTCCCTCTCCATCATTCTCACATTTGGTCTGTTCTACTGGGAGAGAGGGAGAGAGAGAGAGAGAGAGAGAGAGAGAGAGAGAGAGAGAGAGAGAGCTTCTACATCCGACCGAGCTCCATCAGTATTTCGGAAAGTTCAAATGCCTTATCTCCTTTATTCGTCCAAATAAATTTGGGGGAGGCTTTAATGGATGTTGTCGAGCGGGCCGGTCAGTCGTTGGTTATATAATGAAGCAGTCAGTAGTCCATTTGGTCCTTGTTTCTGGAAAGATAGCTTTTTCTCACGCAACTATCGAAATTATCATTTGCTTTAATTATGCTTAATGTTATGGTATTTTTCGTTCTTCGTTAAAATCGGCTCACTATTGCTCTTTTTTTTTAGATGAAACTCCCTTAACATTTGCAGGATAAGTGCCAACAAGAAGTCAGATTCCTCTGCTTGTCTCATGCTTTGGATGAGAGCGGATGCTCGGCCGCCTCGGGCGGTTGTCTCTTGGCGAGTGTGTCGATCCAATCGGAGTGATTGAGGAGGAGAGCGGAGAAGAGAGTGATCGCCTTGTCAACAGCGCGGTCGTCGTGCGGCAGCGTCCAGAGGAAGTCCACCATGAAGAGAACACCTGAAAAAGTGTTGCAAAAAAACTCAAACTATCAACAAAATTATTCATGAAGCCTTTATTTCTTTACACATGTAACAATTTTCTAATTTCTGCGAATTAGTTTTGTAAGTCAGCAATTTTTTAATAGTTGAATATATCTTTCTCCCGTCTCACCGCGGCCAATGAGTTCCTCAAGCTCGCGCAGAAGGCCAAAGCGGCCGAGTCCCTCCAGCAGATTCATGAAGACGTAGCAGCAGCCTTCGCGGACACGAGGCGCGCCGTGGAAGAGGAACGAGACGAGACGAGTCAGCAGATCGTTGTCCTGCAAGAGAGATGGAATGATAGAGAAAGAGAGTTATGGACAGAGAAGCAGACATAGGCCGAGGGAAACTAAGTAGAGAGAAAGAGAGGATGAAGAGTGCCTCCATGATGATGGCGAGGTGCAGGGGTCCGCCGGCTGCAATGCTCGAGAGGATCCACACCACTTCGCGTTGATTGCGCGGCTGTGTGGATGAAGATAAATTGGTGGGGGAGAGAGAGAGAGAGAGAGAGAGAGAGAGAGAGAGAGAGGATGGAGACGAGAGAGAGAAGAGGAGAGAGAGAGAGGATGGAGACGAGAGAGCAGAGAAGATAGAGAGAGAGATAGAGAAGAGAAGAGAGAAAGACCTCTGGCGGCTCGAGACACCGCTTGAGCACAGGCATCAGCCCGTACCGCCTGATCATCGTCTCCTTCTGCTGGAAGTTGCCGGTTGCGATGGATTGGATGAACCGGAGGGCGAAACTAAATCAGGAACATCGTAATCGGCCTTGGGATATTTTAGAACAACGTCTTTTCAATTTTTATTTCTTATTTTCATTTACATGTTTCAACATTCTTTGGATTTAGATTTGATCTATAACAATTATTGACATGAGGACCGCCTCGCCGCACCTGGTGCCCTGCGCAAGTGCAAACTCCATGACAACGACGTCGGAGAGAGTCTCGTCCACGTGGCCACGTGGCCGTGGCATTCGATCGAAAATGGAAAATAAAAGATTCTAATCGCCAACTTATTACAACATCATTCATATGACTGTTGCTAATGCAATTCTTCTATCAAATTCGTCAGCTGGCCATACATGATATAAACCATGCATGCCTGATCGTGGAAGTTGCGTCGGTCGACGAGGTCGCTGAGGAGAGCAAGCGCGGCGTCCGTTATCCACTCCCTCGTGCCCGACTCCAGCAGCAAGTGTACGCCGCTCAGCAGCCGCCGCGCCGTCTGAAGGATTGATTGAGTGATCGTCATCTGCTATTTGTTCATCTTCTCCATCGAACCTCTCCAGAGAGAAGCGGCGTCCCGACGCCCAGAA
Source organism: Allodiplogaster sudhausi (assembly GCA_945643635.1). Taxonomy (NCBI): domain Eukaryota; kingdom Metazoa; phylum Nematoda; class Chromadorea; order Rhabditida; family Diplogasteridae; genus Allodiplogaster; species Allodiplogaster sudhausi. The sequence continues at coordinate 2,637,218 of CALZFC010000328.1, read as the reverse complement.
GGTTGTGTGCCGTCCAGAGCGTGGAGAGCTCGGCCTCCACGCACGTGAAGCCCGATGTTCCACATGCCAACATCTGCGCCATCGACTCAAGCACCGAGGTCCTGAAGCGAAATGAGCTCATTTCAATATTTTCGAGAGATTTCTTTTAAAGTATGAATAGTTAGCTAATTTCCATATGTTTTTGCCTTTTCATTTTTTTTTTGTTCAAGCCACACCCATGAACTTGGACGCGGCACTGCGCGCAATGCGAGACGATCTTCTTGATGGCGCTGAGGCATAATTCGGGAAGATCTGCTTCACGATTGTTGGACCATCCACGCTCGAGGACGCGAGCGAGGATGGGGAGGCCACCCTGGAGAAGGAAGAGGGAGTACTGTATTCACTCTCGAGTTCCATTAGAATACCTTGTCGAGGACGACGTGGATGAGCCGCGAGTCGGAGCGCATGAGCTCTGTGATGGCCCGTGCTGCGTACACTCGCGTCTTCTTCGCACGGGACTCGTTGTAGACGATCGCCAGAAAAACATCGATCTGAGAATGGAGGAATTGTTTTTGCTTTTTTTCTATTGCAATATATCATAAGCGAGTCTTAATTCATTTGCCTTTCATTAGCCGTTCAGTTTTAATTTAATAAGAGAGTTAAAATTTCATATTTCATTACGCAAAAACAAAGCAAGACTTGTATAAGTCCCGTTTGATCGAAAATTCTCCTTCGATAAATTCGTGTGCCTTGACAAATGAGCCTAATTTGACCAGATTCTCGTCGAAGTTGTCGGGTTCGAAGCGCGCGAGGAAGCGGCTTAAGAATTCGACAGCGACAGACTCGGCAAGTCGCGACGGAGATGACAGGAGAATAGCAGAGAAGGTGACGAACTCATCATCACTCGGCTCCTTTACAGGCAGATTCATTGAAGACGATGAGAGTGAGAGGGGAGAGAGAGAAAGAAAGAGAGCGAGAGGAGGGGAGAAGCCGACTGTTTCAAGTGACCGAATATAGAAGAAATGACATGGATTTCCCTTCAGTCACTATCAGAGATGCAAGAGGCCCGGGCCGGCCCGGGCCGGGCAGGGCCGGGCCCAAGCTAGGGCCCTCCCTGTAGGGCCGGGCCGGGCCGGGCCCAAGCTAGGGCCCGACCCTGGGCCCGATTGGGCCCGTTTTTTCGAAAATATGCTAGCGAGCATTCTTATGACCGACCGAACTCATATTGCTCAAGTTGATTATACGCTATAATTCGGCTCTCTTTCCGCTTCGGAATGTAATAAATGAAATACCTTCTATCACTGTCGCGTTTGTTTCTGACGTTTGTATAAGTCTATTTAATGGGTAGCTCCTATACAGGGAGATGCGAGACCCCAATGGCGGCGAGTACGATATGGATTCGATATGTGAAGCTGACAAGAAAATTCTGCGAAAAATTTTCGGTGCGGTTCATTTACTGTTGCTTAAAGATTTTGCTTTGTGAAGGTTTGCTTTGTAATGATAATGAAGATTTTGTCATCAGGCAAGGACTTCGGCACCAAATTATTCAAGAAGGAGCAGATTCAAGCGATTGTCCGCGCGCAGACCGAGAAGAAGCTCTCTAAAGAGTACGTGTACTTCCGAAATCGCAAGAAGATGGATCCGAGCGATCCCATGAAGCAGCTTTTCTACAGCCCGGAAGGGCACGAGGATTCTGCTTTCTACACTCAGTTGCTCTTTTGTTCGCAGTGTCACCTAATCATGGTTCCTGGAGGGAGTACGAGGTAATTTTTCTTGTTTTAATGCACTTTTACTAGTGTTTTGATTGCGATTGGCGGTCATTTTTTAAAAGACTGATTTCAGTCGCCATTTGGAGAACTGTCAAAGAGGACGACAGCAGAAACTACCGAAGACTCAAGAATTGCGCAACAGGCCGATTGATGGCTTCTTGTCTACCGTTGCTGTTGCGGGCAAGCTAGAAGAAAAACGACAACTCTCAACTACCATTGCTAAGTGGGTCTCGGGAGACTCACGACCATTTTCTATTTGCGAGGACAGTGGATTCCAAGACGTTATTTCTGCCGCTCTGAAAATTGGGTTAGATAATCGCCTTTTCTTGCTTGCATAGGTTTCAGTGTATATTTTTCCAGAGCAAAACGGAAGCAAGTCGACAATCTGAAGGTCGAATCTATCATTCCTTCGAGGACTACTGTAACTACTCGAGTAAACGAACTTCACTCTGAGCTGCTCGCAACGAAAGGTGCTGAAGTAATCCAACATCTGGACGAGTATGGCGGTGCAATCTCGGCAGACTACGGCAAACGGAAGGACGATTACATAACACTGGTGCTACACATTGTTCGCGATTGGTTAGTGTTTGATATAATCATTGTAACATATTTAAGATTTTTCAAAATATATATTTTTTAATCTTTTAGGCATTACTATAGTCTAGTTTTTGTTTCACCTTTCTAGGCGTTACTACAGTGTTCATGCCGCGATGAAGCGGTGTGAAGTTTCGAGAAAGGACAGCACCCAAGTGTGGAATGACATCAAGTCGGCAGCAGCAACATTCGGATTATCGGAAGCGACGCTCTCTACGTTGTATGCAGCATCTGATGAGGGCTCCAATATCAGCAAAGCGCTTAGGCTCAATATTGGCAAAAGTTAGATTCACTATCTACCACCTGTAGATTGTTATAGACATCATTTTGTTTTAGAAGTGTCTTGTATCTGCCACGTCGCGAACAACATATGCAAGCGAACCTTCAACCCGTACAAGGATCGCAAGAGCCTACTGTTTGCAAACGATCTAACTGCAGAAGATATCGATCATATTCGACATGGACGACGTATCCTCGACAACTTGAAGATTGTTGTAAACGGAGTGAGAGGAACGTCGCTTGGAATGACGCTCTCTAGAAAGCTCCCGTTGGAAGTGGAGACTCGCTGGTTGTCAAAGCTGAAGTCAGCAAGGGCATTCAAAGAATGCGCCTCTGATCTGTTCGGTCACAAAGACCGAAGCAAACTGCCTGAGGTAGTTTTTAAGCTGTATTTCTGTACTGACATGAATCGCCAACAGTATATTTTCAGGATGTTCGAAATGCTTTGGACTTCCTCTCCATGAATCGCGCGGAATTCGATGATGTTCTTTACATCTTGGAGCAGTTTGAACAATTCATCATATTCTTCCAGGTTTGGGAAGTCAACTCTTATATAATTGGAAAATAAGTGGAAAATTTATATAATTGGAAAATAAGTGGTTTAGGGAGACGCGGCATTGCTCTGTGAGGTCTGGCCCAAATGGCACGAACTACGAGAGCGATTCCATACGATTGTGACAACTACTGACTCCGACCTACTCAGCGCGCTCGGTAGAAGTGCGTACAAATGCATGATAAGGAAGGAGGACGATGGAATCATTACCAAGTTCCACCGGATTGCCACCATCCTGCACCCAAGAAGGAGCAAGCTTCGGCTCCTTGCCACCGATGACGAGCGGAAGGATGTGATTAGGGAGTTAAAAAATCTCCTTGGAAATTCCTTGAACCATGCCCAGTCTTCCTCTTCGCAACCAAAACCTGCGAAGCTCCCCCGAACTGCTTACGATAATGTATCTGATTCTGATGATGAGGATACCTCTTCCGAAGTTGATACATACCTGAATTCGCACTTTAAGTTTGTTGACTCTAATGGTGATGACCATGACGATCCCCTTATGGCTTGGAAAAACCGTGCATCTGATTTCCCAAAACTGTCTCGCCTTGTTCTTCAGCTTCATGCCATTCCAGCCTCAACTGCCGTTGCAGAACGTTCATTTTCTGACCTCAGAAATCTGATTCCCGAGAAACGTGAGCGTCTTTTACCCGAGTCTGTCTTCAACTCTCAGAAATCTGATTCCCGAGAAACGTGAGCGTCTTTTACCCGAGTCTGTCTCCAACTCTCTTGTTGTCCGTTCCCTTTTGAAGCTTTAGTGATAACACTTCCATAGAATGTATGCAACACCCAAGCGGTTAATCAATCCCATTTCTATTCTAATCAATCAATCCAATATAGTAGCATCCCGGTAAATGTATTTGTGCTCAGTTGTTCATGAAGCCCTGTGAACAGGATTTTTTTTTAGCTTCTTTCAGAAATTTAAAATGATGATAATAAAAGGACGAATGAAAACCAGGAATCTGACATGTCTAGATGAATCGGAGAGGAATAAAAGTACTAATCTGGCATGTTTAAATAATTGGGCCGGCCCGAGCCGGGCCGGGCCCAAAATTTAAGGGCCCGAAACAAGCGGGCCGGGCCGGGCCGAGATTTTGGGCCCTAAGGGCCGGCCGGGCCCAAAAAAATTGGGCCAACTTGCATCTCTGGTCACTATGAAAGGTCTTCACATTTCAAGAAGCAAGTCAACCAGCCCTTTAAAGTGTCAAGAAGTGCATATTCAGAATCTTACTTTTATTTGTTTATAGTACATGAAATTAATACCCGTGTGAAAACGCAAAAATGTGAACGAAATGTCGTCCGAGTACAAACGAATATTGAAAGAAGTTTCGAAATATGCATTTTTGAATTTACGAGAGATGCGTAGGGGTTGACATTATAGGGTAGAGAAATTTGAGAATTCGCTAATTGATTGAAAAAATCATAACAAAGGAAAAAATGTCTGCCTCTATTTATCTGTGTACGAAGTCAACACGGATGCAAGAGTTCCTCAATAATTACTGGCCTCAGGAAGATGCTACCCACGAATAAACAAAATAGGATAATTATTTGAGATGACCAGCAACGTTTCCGAATGCCGCCCCGTGACCGTCTTCATTTGCGACTTCTCGCGAAGGTCTTGAAAATGCTGATCAATATATCAACACATGCACGCACTGTTATCGGGATATCTAACTGATCTTTCATTCTCGTCAGCTCTTCCAGATTTATAATTGATAAATCAGATCTTTTTTCCCGTCAATTCGATGTCGACGTTTTCACTAACAAGATTAGCCTCGTTTGCGGACGAACGTGATGTTTGCGACAAATTCGTCTGCCGATTCATGGCGCTAATCAAGGATGCCTGCGAGCCTTCCGTTCTTCTTTTATTTTCTATTTGTCATCGTTCCTGTTATATTTATTGAATTTTCAAATAAAATTTTATTGAAAAAGAAAGATTTAAGACTCTTATTCCCTCCTATCTTAGGCCTCTAAAACTTGAAAGCGAACTGCAAGAACGAAGATCAACAATGCACCGCGTGGCCTCCCACTCGGTTGAAGCCAAGTACACCCCCCCCCCCTCATCCTTCCTAAATGGGGAACAACGAGACTCTCCCGCTCTTATCGTCATTCCATGCCAGACTTCATGAATAAAAAGAACTTGCAAGAACTTAATAATGCTTTCTCCAAAAACGAGTCTTTAATCGAGGTAGATCGGAAAAGGAAAAGACAATGGAATCGATGCATAATCACTGCTTCTCCTTGTGATGAATCTGTTTGACCGGCTGGACAGTGAAAGTCGTGTAGTGTCTCTTGTAGTTTGCGAGGCGGCGGAACGTTTTATTCGTGTTATGAAGTCGATCAAGAATTCCGAGCACTCCGAAGCATTCCGTGAAGCTGCAAAGGTTGGCGGGAAAAGTATTATTTTAAATTAGAGAAACGGCGAGAAAATGCCATTCGATGTGCGTATATGGCATCTTAATCTTCTTTTCTTTTGCAATAAAAAGAATTAATGTAAAAAGCAATAACACTAATGAACTAACGCGACATGGTGATAGTCGTGAGCCTCGGGCGATGACATCAGAGGAAGATGGTAGCCAGAATGAGAGCACGTCGTGGACCAGACGGCCAGCCCGAACCACGCCCACGCAACCAAGATGTGCGAGTGGAGAAGGACAGGGCCTGACGATGAGGGGTGAATCGGAGAGAGAGAGAGAGAGAGAGAGAGAGAGAGAGAGAGGAAAGAAAGAGAAAGGTGGAGCTAAAGAGAGAAAGAGATGAAGAGAGAGAGAGACAGAAAAAGAGGGAAATTGAGTGAGGGGAATAGAGAGAGAGAGAGAGAGAGAGAGAGAGAGAGAGAGAGAGAAAGTGAGAAGGACCTCCTTACCAGAAAGAATCGGCATGAGATTAGAGATGGCGTGCTCGATCGGGTGAGCGTAAATACTCGTGATTGCTGCAACAATAAGAATGCGAGAATTTATTTTAGTTATTTACTTAAATCCATTACTTTTACTTGTCTTTAGCAGTATCATGACACTTTTTCTTCGTAACTCCCTTGTGTCTTCTCCTTACAAAGCGGTTGCTCCTTAGCTATTTTCTTTCTTTCTTCATCTCCTTTCCACTTACAAACTGGCGCTGTCCACTCGTGATGAATCTTGTGGGCGTACTTGTAGATGCGCGGATGGTGGAAAAGGCTGAAATGCCTCTTACTTCCTGTTTCTCTCTTTGACTTTTTCTCTCTCTCTTCTCTCTCTCTCTTTCCCTCTCATTCGCTTCCCCCCCCCCCTTCAATTCATTCTTTCTTTCTCTCTCTCTCTCCAATCTCTTTAATCTCTACTCACCGATGCGTATAATAGAAGCCGATCTCTTCGCAGATGGCGAACACTGCAATGTGTGCGAGTGCCGCGGGCAGAGAGGGCAACTCACGCGACATGTCGAAACCGCTCAGCTTGTAGGCCACTGCAACATTCATCACCATTATTGATTATGTTGTATGGATTGATTTCATGGTGTGTCTATTGATCAGAACAAGTTGTTCTTTCTTGAATAAAGAAGCGTGATCGTTTTATCGCTCCAACTTATGACCCAATGAAATGGCAGTAAATGATTACGGTAGGCGCAGATTGGGCCAACGACGAAGAGATTGAAGCTGATCAACTTGAAGGCGCGGAGCCATCTGGCGAAGGAGACCTGACGAGAATGGATTCAGAAGGGATTCGTGTCAAGGCTTTATTCATACATTACAAAAATTACTGAATGTGAAATATATGTATATCTAATGTATTTATTTATTTATAATAAATAAATAAATTTTCTAAACCTTTTTATTGTCTCCGTCCTGCACTCGATATGGCTGCACCCAAGCTGGGTCGACAGAGGAAGACGAAGAAGACATTGAATAGCGCATAATACAGCATTCCTACGATATTTATGTAATGCTCATAGAATGTATTAGATATAAAAAAAATATGTACAAACTGTGCAATCTTTTGTTTAAAACATTTTTTTTTTATTTTTGAACGGATATTTTTTCTCTTTGTTTTCTGCCTCAACAACAATTCCCACATTGATGCATTCTTTGACATTATTGTTCTTCATAAACATCATAAACAACTGGCACGACGGTAAGCAATTACTTTTGAGGCGAAAGGGCCGATAGAAAACCTTTGTATGATTTGCCGTTTATGTTAGAATTCGTAGGATATTCAGGGAATCTTTTCGGTTTGGGAGGGGGGCGGGGGGTTTCAGGGCAAAAGAAGGAAATAAGAGCCCGGAAACGGACCAACGACCGAGGTTCCGACGACGGCGACGGTGAATTCATCGTGGCCGCCGAGGTCAAGGACGATGTCGTAGAATCGAGAGGGAAGACTCGGTGAGGAGAGCAGAGAAGATGAGTCCATCTGGGAGATGGCCGTTTAGGAAGGTGTACAATTGCTATCCACTTCCTTTTCTAAAGGTTTTTATTTCTTTTATATGCCATGGCAAACAATAAGAGAAAGGAGATGAAGTTAGCAAAGATTAGTGAGCCAGTGAGAACAATGGCGCAAAGACGGCGTTAAAAACATTGGAGCTCTGCTTCTTCTTCTTCTTTTATCAATTATAATCAAAAGATACTGAATGATTCAAATAGAATTTCTCTGCCGTTCTAACTTATTGTTTAAGATCATAGAGGATTGAAGTTGAGAGAGCAGAGAACGACTGCATTGCAATCAAGAGAGCTGTGTAGACAAGACATTCTATGTCGACTTTGAGGAGGCAATACCGTATCAACTAGGAGTGCATTCTAACTTAAGCTTTGTTCTTCCTATCCTTTTCTCTCTCTCTATTTCTCTCGCTTTATCTCTCTCTCTATTTCTCTCGCTTTATCTCTCTCTCTCCCTCTCTTTTCGTAATTCGCCAAAGCGCTAAACTGCAGAAAATCAAATCAGCAGATGAAATTCCACTGAGAAAACCGAAACAACTGTTGTCGTCTGACTATGTTATCAACTTTTGCAGGAGTTGTCCAAGGTACAGGTTAAAAAAGGCTGAGCTGCCACTGATTGAGATGAGAGAGAGAGGGAGAGCGTGCGAAAATAAGGTGAGAGGGAGAGGGAGAAGGAGAGGGAGAGAGAGGGAGAGGGAGAGGGAGAGAGGGGAAGAGAGAGAGGGAGAGGGAGAGATAGAGAGAGAGAGACTAGACTGTCGTTTTCAGCTGCTTCTAACGAGAATGCTCAAGCGGCTGGCAATCATTGTTATGTGGGCTTTGTTCTTCAGAAAGTTCAAAGCTCGCTTCACATGTTCAAACTACACTTTCTTGCTGAGTCTGGATACACGGCAAATTTTTACAGTAATCTGTTTTTTGTTTAAGAAAATTTTCTACACGTTTTTCTTCATGTTTCATAACATATTTAGCGCTTGTTTTTTTGAAGAGTAATTCCATAAATTCATGGAAGCTTTGACATAGCTGATTATTTGAAGCCTCTAATAAATTAGATCTCTTTCTCTAGTTTCGTTTTTTTTTCTTACAAATTTCATATTCTAAAGATGTCTAATTGCAAAGAAAAGTTTGCAGCCATTCTTGGAACTGCGCAATAATAGTCATATACAGCAGTGAGATAAAATAGAGTGACAGAGAGAGAGAAAGAGAGAGAGAGAGAGAGAGAGAGAGAGAGAGCGTGAGAAGGAGAGATAAACAGAGAGACATTGAGAGAGAAGGAAAGGAGGGAAATTGATGCGTATCTGTTTGCAGGTCTACTGCATCATACATAGAATGCCTATTCAAGACCTAGAGAACAAGAACCCTTGGAGCAGCTCTTGATATTTTGATGTCATTTTACATGCTTAACGAGTCTGTCATATTGTTTTTAACAAGTTGGAGATGAATAGGGAGAAAGAGAGAGAGAAAGAGAGAAAGAGAGAGAGAGAGAGAGATTCGTAGAGAGAAACAGGAGAAAGCAATCCTTGAAGAAAGAGAAATAAAAGAAAACAGAGAGAGAGAGAGAAAAGGAGAGAGAGAGAGAGAAAAGATAGCGAGAAGCTTCATGCTAATTAGGATACAAAAGATAAAATAGAAGATCGAAAAGTATCGAGAAAACAGCGAATTAATGCGCGATTAAAAATATCGTGTTCGTCATAGACGGAGAAGTGGCTACAGCGTAGTAGAATAGCTAACTAAGCAATTAGTGGAGAGTCTGAGAGCTCCGGAGAGAGAAAACAGTGAGGAAGAAACGGAGAGGAAGAGAGAGACAGGGAGAGAGAGAAGAGAGAAAGAGACGAAGGGAGGGAAGAGGAGATAAAACGGATTATTCACTGGGCTCTTGAAATGGGGAAATGAAATAAAGAACGTCGCTGCTTACGTATTCATCTGCTAACTTGATAATTTTTTTTACCTCGAAAGAATCGTATTTATTCGATGGAAATCTATCGAACAGTTGCTGTGGAAAAATATAAGCTAATAAATGAACGTCTACATTTAATTTGAATAAATCTAATAAATAAATATTTAAAAAATGGTAAAATATTGCATGGAAGAGACCTTCGCTACGACTTCCCCTTAACCATGCGAAGGAAGCGAAAGAAAGATGGAACACTGCACGTTTCTCTCTCCGTCATGTGCCCGGACTCGTGTGGAGTGGCGTCCGCTGTGCTTTGATCATTTCTTTGTATCTCTGTTCCCTCTCACTCTCTCGCTCTCTCTTTCCCTCTCTATCTCTTACACTCTCCTCTCTCTCGCTCAGAACACTCCTCCTCCTAAACTCTAGTTAAAACTAGAGTCTAGTTCCCTACCGCTGTCGCGGTCTCCCTTGAATGTTTTGGAAGGCCAACCACAGCACAGCCGTGTTCTCTCCGGTACAACTAGACACTAACAACAAACATTCCAAGAAACTGTGCTTTCTGATGCTTTAGCCAAAGACCAAAATCATCTCATCAACATGTTTAATCTTTTTCCTCTGTGTTAGGGCGGACAACAGATTCAAGATATTAATAAATTCACTAATCTAAAACCACCAAGTGGTTTAAATCTCTTCTGGCTTCTGGAAACTTTAGATGAATGGCAAATAAGATACGTTAAATGCGAATACGGTAAGTACAATATATAATATGTTGTCTGTAAAGATGTTTTCTAGTTCCCTTCCATCTTACGCAAGTGTTTCCTCTCCACCTACTCAAGAGTCTTTATTCTAACACCATTCGCACGTCTTTATCTCCTTTTATCGCGAGAGTGGAAGAATGTTGAAGAATGTCTTTCAGCTAGACAAAATACCAAAGAAAATTACGGTGCAAGTAATAAACAACGATGCTCTTATGATTTTACAAAATATGTGGAAATGCCTCAAGAGGGTGTTTTCTATGTGCCTGCCAAAGTTGTAAGTGGTATGTTAATTATCGTAAGAGAGTGCGATACAATAAAGAATAATAATAATAATAATAATGATAATAAAAGAAACAAAATATATTGATCGAGATTTGCTGAGGTTTGAAGACATGTCCTGTTCCAATTCTATCTTCTTTTTAAGGTATTACGTACGAAAGGGATATGGCAAGGGTGAAAATACAAAAAAAAAATGTTTCTTTCCTTTTTTAAACTGCTTCACCTTTGACAGTTGTGCAACAACTGAAATAGACATGTCAGAGAGAGAACTCTTTCCTTCGGAGAGGAAGAAGAGAAGAAGAACCAGAGTTGATATTTGTCAGACATATTGACACTATTCTAATGGAAGAATACGAGTGGGAGGTCAGGGAGGTGGGCGAATTGAACGAATAAGGAAAGAGAGAGAGAGAGAGAGAGAGAGAGAGAGAGAGAGGAAGAAAGAGAGAGAGAGAGAGAGAGAGAGAGAGAGAGGAAGAGAGTGAGAGAGAGAGAGAGAGAGGAAGAAATAGAGAGAGAGAGAGAAAGAGACAGAGGCAGAGACAGAGAGATGAAAAGAAATGGCGAGCACATTCTCAGAAATGCAAAAGGACATTAGCTGGATTAGAGTATAGAGCGAGACTGTTCGTCTAGTGACTGCGATGTTTACAACAAACCATAGCTTATTTAGAGTGCACTGGGAACGAGAAGCTTAGAGAGAGAGAGAGAAAGAGATATAATAAGAGAGAGAGAAAGAGAGATAATAAGAGAGAGAGAGAAAGAGAGATAATAAGAGAGAGAGAGAGAGAAAGAGAGAAAGAAAGAGAGATCATAGGAGAGAGAGAGAATGGAAAGATGAAGAAAAGTAATGAGAGACAATGGGAGAGAGAAAGAGAGCACAAAATGTATTGGTCTGGAGAAGAGTACAATACTGTCAAGCCGTCATTGCATATGCCACAGGGCTTACAACCAGGAAAGGATGACATCATTAAGGGGATCGATTGCATAAGGTTGTAGGAGAATGGGAAAGCGAGAGAGGGAGAGGGAGTACGAGAGTGGCAGAGACATGGCACAGTAGCAGAGAGAGAGAGAGTTCTTGCTAATCCGTTGAATGATCTACTGTTGATAAGCCCGCCATAGAGAGCGAAGAAGTTCCTAAACGGGGGTTGAGAGACGGGTAGAATCTCCCCGTCTATTCACCGTGTGTTCACCGGGTGTGCCTATGTTCATCGCCTCTCCTCGTTCTCCTCTGACTCATCTTCTTCCTCGTCCTCTTCTTCCTCTTCAATGTCATTGAACGAGTTGCCGAGTCGTCTGCCAGAAGAAGACAAGCGGGGCCGTGAAATCGGAGCGAGTGCCTGGAAATCAATTTGTTAGATTCAAATAAAATCCATAAATATTTAAATAAATATATAGAATGAATGACTAAGAAGACATTCTCGTAGTTCGAGCACAAGTATAACGAGATGGATAAATGTCGTTAATGGGCACACATAGATCGAATGTCCGTGGACAGAGCCGATGTGGGGATTTTACTCAGAAATAAATTGGGCAAGCTCACGTATGCATGTATGTATGTATGTACATATCATACTACTTTCATGTCGTCTCTCATCTCTTCATTTCTGTATTTCTTTCCCACTCTCTCTTCCTCTCTCTCCAAATCCTTTCTCTCTTACTCTCTCTCTCTCTCTCTCTCTCTCTCTCTCCCTTCCACGCTCTTTCTCCTTCGCTCATTAGAAAAGTTCACTAGGTTCTGCATGAAAAATCAGCCTTCCTGAGAAGAACGAAATCTGCTTGGAGGTATCGCTTTTCGGGTCAATTTTTCTATATAACTTTTTCTTACATCACTCATGCATAAAATGCCAGAGAGATTGCGAGAGAAGGAAGAGGGTTGAATTAGAAAATTTTCAAAGTAAAATTTTTATAACACTTTATATTTCATGTTTATCTATGAAATACATACTGCAGAAATTATTTCGTAGAGACAGAAAAAAAATCGAGATTCGTTACCTGTTCAATGACGGGCCTCGAGACATGCTGTACTGGCTGCGGCGGCGGGGCGGGGATGGCAGCCGGGCGCGGCGGCGACGCCTGCCCTGGCGTCTGGCCACCCTCGGGCGCCTCGCAGCAAAATGTCTTGAGATACGAGTACGAGCATCTCTTCAGGCAGCACTCGGTCGCGATGCCGCCACCCGAGCGCTTCGCCGCGTGGTGCGACGTGACGGAGAGCCACGGTGATAACTAGAGAAATTTATATTTTTAATTCAGTAAAAGTTTATTCATTTTTTTTTTTACAAATTAACATACCTCACAATCAATACCTTGCATTAAGAAAAGATTTACCGATGATATAACCATTAACAAAATTAACGCTCTTATCTGACTATATTAGCCTAGTCAAGATCTGACTGTTTTATGGCAAAAGAAATTTTTTTGTGCTGTGCTTAATACTGACCGATAGCCTCGGAGAAGACAGCTGCTGAACATCGTCTTCTTCTTCTTCTTCCTCCTCTTCGTGTGCTCTATTTGTCAGCAGATTTCTATTGATTACTGACGAGTCGCCGCCTGAAAAGAGGCGATAGATTTTCATTCGCTTATTATACTTTATTATTTTATGTCTCTACACCTCACTCGTTCTCCCATCTCCCTTGCTATCCTCCTCCTCTCTCTCTCTCTCTCTCTCTCTCTCTCTCTCTCTCTCTGTCTCACCTTCTCTCCATCTCTCTTTCTCTCTCTCCATCTCTCTCCCTCTCTCGTTCTCCTCTTACGCTTGGCGACAGCATATCCGCCGCAGATCTGGCTCCGGCAGATCTTAATGATGGTCTGCGTGAGACGCGGCCCGCACAGACGGAGATTCGCCTCGACGGGCGGTGACGAGAGAAGGGCGACCAGCACGGCCAGCAACACGCTACACCCAGCCAGGGTGCAACTGCAAGAGAGAGAGAGAGAGAGAGAGAGAGAGAGAGAGAGAGAGAAGGAGGGAGAGAGAGAGGGAGAGGAAGAGAGAGAGACAGAGAGAGAGAGAGAGAGAAAGAGAGGGAGAGAAAATGGGGGAAAGAGAGGGGAGAAGGAGAGAGAAAAGGAGAGAGAGAAGGAGGGAGGGAGAGAGGGCAAGAGGGAAAAGAACACTGAAAAGTGAATTGAGAGAAGAGGGAATGAGAGAAGAAGAAGAAAAAGAATAAAGAGAAAAGAGAGAGAAAAAAAACGGAACGGAAAAGAAGAAATATTTATGCGAGTAGCATTAAATCCGAGAATAAAATCTTGAATCACCTCAACTTACAAAACAACTACTCATTAGGCAAACATACAATGTTGTCAGGCATTAAAACTGAGTCAACCAATGCAAGTACTATGTATGATTTTTTATTATTTTCTCTATTTTCCATGGTTCAAGAGGGCTTTCTGGCATGGTACAAATGCATTTGGAGCTCTGGTTTCTCATTAGAGCGATCAACACAAACACAACATCCACCACCTCCTACGCCTCTTCCAGCCACTTGACTGTGGAAGCCTTCGCTGGCATTCTCGCACCCTCAACGACCACTCGAACAACTTCGCGGAGTTGCTCTCATATCACAAACAAAGGGTCTTCATGCAAATATCAAATGACTACATACTTACTTATAACTTCTCGTAAAAATTTTTAGAATGTCCTCTGAGCGAACGCTAGCCTACCAAAGTCTAGCGTACATACATACATACATACATACATATGTACAAATGAAACCACTTGTTTACTGCACAGTCAACTGAACCTCGTGCTCGAGAGAAGAGGAAAAAGGAAACAAGTGCCAGAAAACTCCTCTGAATGTCGAATGCTTATGCAATTCTGACATTTCCAGAGAAATCCGCTGATTAAGAGCGGTTCTTTCTAGCAGAAAGGAAGAGAAAGGACACGAGTTCCTTTCGGACTTGGAGATATTCATTGAAGTGGGATGAAATAGAGGCAGAGGGATAGTTGGACATACAGATGGAGAAATGTAGAAAGAAAGAGGAATGAACGGGAGAGAGAAAGAGAGAAAGTTTCACGTGTGGAATCATCAATTATATCCTTCAAAGCTGCCCTAGGTGCTGGAACAGTCAGTAATTACAGTTTAAGATGAGCAGAAATGTATGCTCGGAGGGGAACAAGCGATTGAGTTTCAGTAAAGACAAGATGTAAAGTATCAGGGCAGCACCATTGGCAAAACTTATATTCTGGTTGAAGGGAGAGAGAAGATACTTGGAATGGTAGATGTGAGATAAATAGAGAGAGAAGGAGAAAGTGGAGAGGGAGACAGGGTGGAGAGAAAGTGCAAGATACATTGATAAAATATGTTAAGAGGGCAACTTCGTGATATTGCCTTTTTCCGACTCCATCTCTTTCACTCGTGATTCCTTCTCTCTTCTTCGGGATAGGGGAGGGGGGCTCTCAGCTCCGGCTACAAAAGCAGAGTGTGATCCCCCAAGGGGCTAGACGGAGGCATAACGGAGCGCAATTAGCATTTCCGAGAGTCCTCAGAGCCACGTGTCATATTTCGCATTCTCTAAACATTCCACCTCTCTTTGTCCATCCCTCACTTTTCTACTCTTGCTCTTTCTCTCTATCTCTCTCACTCTCTCTCTCTCTCTTTCTCTTTCTCTCTTCCTTTCTCTCTGCTGCCTCTCTCTCTCTCTCTCTCTCTCTTTTCTTCTCTCTCTCTCACGTCCACATTGATCCTTCATAACTTTTTACATATGATACAAAATCGCATGCGAAGAGCCGAGGCAAGAAGAGAGTAGTGAAAAGAAAAGAGACAAGGAATGTCTCTGACCATTATGATCGGACACCGCAGAGAATAAGAATGAAAGGAGAGCGAGAAGATCAGAATGGATGGTAGAGAGATGGAATGCCATGATTGATGGCGAGGGAAAGATAAAGCTTCATCTATTCATAACAAGAAATTCGAGATATCCGTAGATTTTATTTATTGCTTATAACTAAACAACTTTATAAATATATAGGAATATATTCTTACATACATACATATGAAGAAAGGCCAGTTGGATGCGATTGTCGTCATCTCCGGAATTGTAAACTTTCTCTTTCTCTGTCTCTCCCTCTCTTTCTTTCTGTCCATGTTTACTTCTCTCTTTCTCTCCCTCCTTCTCTGACTCTCTCTGTCTCTCTCTCTGTGCCTTTCTTTCCATCCCTCTCTCTCTCCCTTTCTCGTTCTCTTAGTCTCTCTTTCCTTCTCTATCTTTTTCCTTCTATCTTCTCTCCAACCCCCTCCCCTAGCACTGAACAAGATGCCGTAGAGGATGTTGTGTGTTATTTTCACCGTGAACCTTCGCATGCCACAGAAACGACGCTAATCACGGACGGAATGTCGACGTGTGTTGTCTTATTCTGTCTGGGTCTCTCTCTCCTCTCTCTCTCTCTCTCTCTCTCTCTCTCTCTCTCTCTCTCTCTTGCTGTCGCAGGCTTTCACGGGTACGCACCCAAAATTGCGCACTTTTTTTTATTCTTGTGAAAGTGCTTGTTGAACATGTTATGTTATCTCCTTCCATTCCTCAGTCCCTCTCTTGATTTTCTCTCCTTAACCCTTTCCCACTCTCTCTCACTCTCCCTCTCTCTAATCTCCCTCTCACTCTCTCTCCCACTTTCCCACATGCTACAGAAAACAGCGTCAGAAGCCAGACGTCAACCGGCTGAATGACGATACTAATTCTCTCTCTCTCTCTCTCACTCCATCTCTCTCTCTCTCTCTCTCTCTTTCACTTAACTCTCCCTCTTTCTCTTTCTCCCTTTCTCTTTTCTCAACAAGGAAGGCTCCTTGGCAATCAAGACCATGCTTCATTAAGAAGAATACAGCGATAACTCATCACAGCCTTTAGAAAAGTCTCCTTAATCCTCGCCTATTGATCTAAAATGTTTGAATATTAAAAAAAAAAAAGAATACCCAATTTGTGGATATTTTCTTGAAACGAATAGTGCTAGACGAGTGTTTCTTGCATAAAAGTTCACCAAACAACTTGTCAAGATCAACTTGACATCACAAGGGGGAGTAAGTACAGCGAATATGACATATCATCGACGTGTTCAAGGCGTAGTGAGGGAGATCTCATCGGTCTTATTGTAGAGAGAACGAGAGAGAAAGAGAGAGAGAGACAGAAATAGGAGAGGGAGACGAAGACAGAGACAGAGAAAAAGAGAGCGAGAAAGTGAACGATGAAGATCGAATAAGAAATGCAACACCCCTTTCTTGTATGTGCTGCTGTTGGCTTCCAAGTAAAAGGCAAACATAGAGCAGTTTGGCAAGAATAAGATGAAGAACAAGGAGAAAAGGAAAGGCGCTAGCCTTTCTTTTTTAAGCATAAGAATTGCTGATGATACCCTGTGGTGGGCAGAGGAGAGGGAACGCAGTGGTCGACCGGGTAAGGCTGATCAGATGATAAAGAGAGGGACAGAGAGAGAGAAAGAGAGGAAGAGAGAGAGACAGGGAACGAGAGAGAAAAAGAGGAAGACAGGAAGAGAGAGACAGAGAACGAGAGAAAAAGGGAGAGTGAGAGAGAGGAGCAAGAGAGAAATAGCGGTGAATCAAATATGCAAACTATTGGCTAACAAAGGAAAGAGGAAGTGAGCGACAACTGATGTTGCGAAAATGAAGATACTGGAAGAGAAGAAAGTAATAGAAAAAGAATGGGAAGTATGTAGGGGCAATAGGATATGGTGAGAAGCACAAAGGAGAAGAAGAAGAGATAGGGAGAGAGAAAAGGGGATAAAGAGGGCAGAGAGAGAGAAAATGGAAAAGATGGAGAGGGAGTGACAAAGAGAGTGGTAGAGAGAGAGAGAGAGAGAGAGAGAGAGAAATAGCCGCTAACCTAGACTCCACTAATGTCCGACGCGTCGTTGCAGATGTCATGGAGCGGGTTGCTTCGCGCGAATATTGTTACCCTGGAGCGAACAATTCAAATGTTATGAAGATTGTTACTCTGGAGCGAACAATTCAAATGTTACGGAGAGCATTACAATTTGAGCGGAATTGTGTTTTACAGCGCAGAAGAGCACGATTAATCTTGCCACATTTCGACAACGAGTGAACAATTAATTACCTGTCATGACTCCAGACACTCTCTTATCTTTCTTCGTGGGCTTTTAAATATGCCCTCGGCGATTCAAGACAATTTTGTTCTTAGTTTTGCACGAATACTTGAAAAGATAGAAAGAAGATGCTGTGCAAGATAGTGCGTAGGAAGATGATAATGGATAACGGACCCGTCGGCCCTGCTTGGAAGGAGCGAGAGAGAGACAGAGAGAGAGAGACGGAGAGAGAGAGAGACAGAGAAAGACACAGAGAGAGAGATAGAGAGAGAATCGTAATTGTGGGTGTACTTCTTTGGTCGTCATGAATAATTCAACCGGTAGTGCAGCGACGCTCAAAATTGCTACCGACTCAGCCTGGCTCACTTGGTGATAGCAGGTGGCTGATAAGAAGAAGAGGAGGCTTCCGAGCCATAGACAGGAAAACGATGGCAATGATGCAAGTGGGTAAAGGGGAATTTATCAATTGTATACGAGATGTTTATAAGCATTTTAAAGTCAAGCATCAAATGGATCTTTGGATTCTAACAAGAGAAATAGTCAGGGAGAATTACACAGAGAACTGTTCTCTTCGATGAGGACAAGCGGTTATTATGAAGACGCTTTTAACAAGTGGCTACGTTCCCGTAGAATGAGGGGGCGGGAGAGAGATGTGTACGAGGTGGGCTGAGAAAATGGAAAGAGAGCAGGAAAGAGAGAGAGAGGAAGGAGAGAGTGAGAGAGTGAGAGAGACTGAGACTGAGAGAGAGAGAGAGTGATATAGAGAGAGACAGAGACTGAGAGAGAGTGAGATAGAGAGAGACAGAGACTGAGAGAGAGAGGCAGAGACAGAGGAATGTTAAGAATCCTTATACTATGCACGGATACTACTTGTATTTCTTCCTTTCTCTTGACTAGGACTACGCTTGTAAGCGTCCACAGAATTTCGCACGCGATACTTCTGAATACATTGTGGCAAATAATTTCGTCCCTCCATTCTTGAACAGCAAAACGCCTTCATGTTTTGACGAATATATACTTGCGTAATGTCATAGTTGCATTGGGAATAATAGAGACGAATAACTAGATAGAAAAGGCATGAAAATCTCATAGCAACACAAATGCCGAGCATGCGTACGTTTCGGAAACGTACGAAATGTCCGATGCACTCTCCGCACAAGGCTACAAAACATTTGTCTGGGAATTTTGGTGTGTTATTTTTGACTTCTAGGCAAACATGGGCAGTCTGTCAGCCTTCTCGGCAAGAAATATTTAACGATTGAGATACACACCCGAAATCAGGGAGAGATATTAGAATGGCGAGAAAAAAGAGGTGCTGGACCCCGACTTGCAAGCGGTGAGTTCTATAGAAATGTCAGACTCTAGACAACTGTCCTAATGAAAGATAGCGAAATTTAAAAGCGCAATGCACAAATATGTCTAAACAATCTTGTCGAGAAGGGCAAGGAGAGGGAGAGAGAGGGATAAAAAGAGGGAGACAAAGAGGAAAAGAGAGTGAGAGTGTGCGAGAAAGATGGAGACCGAGAGAGCGAAAGATGTGGAGAGACGCCAAAAAAGGAGAAGCTACAAATGAGGGCCGGCTCAGGTCTATAAAGGGTCTAAAGGGTAGAACAGACCTAGAGGACAGTAGATGATTCACAACTGGAGGGGATGAGACTAATCAGGAAAGAGAGAGAGAGAGAGAGAGAGAGAGAGAGAGAAAGAGAGATGGAGAGAGACAGGATTTGTTGGCACAGCGGCAGTAAAAGAACGATCCAATTGACGGCCCGGCCAGAGCCGAGAGGAGACTGGAGAAGGATAAGTTGTTTCTTTCAAAATAACGAGAGTGTCTAGGTTAAACATTGAACGGAAAAGGTTACATGAGCTGTCTACAGCCATTTCCTATGTTTTAAGCAGACAATTTTTGTCCTTACCAAGAAATCTTATTGAACTCTCCGATCATTGGTATCCGAGGTAGACTCAGTGCACGATGATTGAATCGTAAATATTTATATGGAAAATGTAAAAAAAAAAGATACAAATTGGAAGAATCTAATGAGTATGAGAGAGTGAGTGAGTGAGTGAGAGAGAGTGAGTGAGTGAGAGAGAGTGATAGAGTGAGAGTGAGAGAGTGAGAGAGAGTGTGAGTGTGAGGATGAGAGAATGAGGGAGTAAGAGAGAGAGTGAGTGAGA
>CALZFC010000328.1:2532500-2612500 GCA_945643635.1 Allodiplogaster sudhausi | reverse complement strand
GCAAGAGGAAACGGTGGAAATCTCTCATTGTCATGAGGAGTGTCACAATTATCGTCACTATTAAAAGTAGAAATTGTTGCGCGCAATTATGTTCATGGATCGAGAAAGGGAGCCACGGCGTGGCACTAGAGCGGAGAGACCTCTTTCAGAAGAGGCCTCCACTGCTGCGGCTGAGGAGTCTGTCTAGGAGAGGTGGAAGAGGGGGGGTTGGGGAGGGGGGAAGAGAAACACTTGGGGGGTCTGAGGACCTGTCCATGTGCGTGACGATAGCAGATAATCAGGTGGTCCGTAATCTAGGAAAATACAATTAAAAATAGAAACTTGTATAAAAATATTGCGTGATAACGAAAACCGGAACTTAAATTCAGCTACTTCCGAGAAGTAGCAGGTGAATCGAGCTGCATGAAAAGGAAACGTTCTCCGGAACAGGGCCTGAGGCCAAAAGCCCGATCCTGAGAGTTCCCTGACTAGTAGAGAACAACAGAACGGGCCGTGATATCCACACGGGTGTCCATATCCTGGTTCAGGATATCCGAAGACCTTTGTTAAGACCCGCTCTCCGAATGCCGTGTGAGGTACATCTGTCCTGGACTCGGAAGAATGAGGAAGCAGAGAGGGGAGGGTGTGGAGGGCAAGAAACCCCTTCGTCCTCCTCTTTCTCTCGTGGCTAGGTGGTGAAGCTATGGAATATATTAATAAATAACTAAACGCATATGTCACCACTATACATCTGTACACTCATACACGAGAGAAGAGGGAATGAAGACATACACAAAAGCTACTGTGCACATCATCATGTCGCGCATTGCCAATGAAGAGGAGAGGTAGAATATGCAGATGGAAAGAAAAGGTTGCTTATATGCTATTGGCCATGTGTTATGGAGAACGAGAGAGCAAAAGATGAATAGAAAGAGAGAGAGAGAGAGAGAGAGACAGAGAGACAGAGAGAGAGAGAGAGAGAGAGAGAGAGAGAGAGAGAAGTACTGCAACATGTCTCTCCATGTTGGCAGGGGTTTGGCATGGGCCTCTCTCTTGCAACGAGGCGTGGGTGTTTGGGTAGTGCATAGATATGATTCCTGAGAGTGAGTGAATCATTGAAAATGCATGGTGTCATCGGCGATTCTGCAGAGAATGCCAATTTGGAGGCGGGGGTGGACGACGCCGCAAATGATGTAAGAGACTTGGCGAGGTACACCCAAGAGATGCTGATCTCACATCACAGGTATTTCCTCAAGTACTAGATGGCTTTCTTTAGGCAGGTGTGGAAAGAGGGAGGGAGACGGAGAGAGACAAGGTGAGCGAGACATGATAGGGGAGAAGGAGAAACAAAGAAAATTGAGAGAGAGAGAGAGAGAGAGAGAGAGAGAGAGAGAAGGGACCGTGTCTTGCTTGACGTGGGAAAAGAAAAGCAGCTGCCAAGAATGTAGCCAACTATCCGTGCGTGGATAAACATAACCACTCGAGAGAATTCGAGTACGTCCAGAGTACATTCTTGTGGGGCTGAGAGAGAGTGAAAGAAACCGCAGTAAAATATTTTTAAAAAAAAAAGTACAAATGAGAGAGAGAGGGAGAGAGAGAGAGAGAGTAATAAAGAAAGGTGAAAGAGAGTTAATGAAAAACAAAGATAGCGAGAGTGATAGAGAGGTAGAGAAGGAAAACAGAGGCGACAAAGCTAGTCTATTTTGGTTCTAAAACAAAGTTCGAAAAACGCCGACTGTATTGTAGTGAATGGGAAAGAAAAGAGCCGTAAAGGATAAGATGAAGTTTAATCAGAAAGTAAGGAGACAAAACCAGGAGGGTGTGAGAGTTCGTCGTGGAAGACTAGAACAGTCAAAGAAAACAGAAGAAAAATTGAGAGGATCAAAAGAGAGAGAAAGAAGAAAAGCGAAGCGGAGAGAGAGAGAGAGAGTTGTGATACTATGATATCATTCAACAGCAAACTAGCCTCAGGGCAGTCCACTTCTCTCCGGATGTTAAAAATAGTCTGAGGTAATGAAGCAGTCTTTCGTCTTTCTTATTCTTTTTGGGAGAAAATAGAGAAAGAGGGAGAGACAGAGAGACTTTTAAAGAAAATGAAGTACCAAGAAGAGCATAGTTATCATCGGTATCTTACTTTTCTTTTCCTTCTCTCTATCATCTCTCTCTATCTCTCCCATCCTCTCTCGCTCTATCTCACCAAACAAAGTAGTTAGTCACATCATATTTTATTCACAGGCTGCAGCTGCAGTAAGACCTTCTTTTACTATGTTGCAAGGACCCCCCCTTTTTTCATGGCATCTAGCAGGTGGTTATGAGGTGCTTTGTGAGAAAGAGGCTGATCAGAAATCGTCGACTATTGCCCGAGGGGTTTGCTAACCCCCCCCCCCCCCCCCACCTCAAAGGTATAATACAAGTATTTAGTGATGTGCACTGACTAGTCTTAGAGGGGTAGCGACGTCTTCGAGAGAGAGAGAGAGAGAGAGAGAGAGAGAGAGAGAAAGAGAGAGAGGTGAGAGAGAGAGTGAGAGAGAGAGAGCGAGAGAGAGAGAGAGTGAGAGAGAGAGTGAGTGTGAGAGAGATCCATTTGAAAGGAACAAGCATTCTGATTACTCTCCAACTTTGATCTCATCCGCTATCAATGAGTAATCACAAACACCAGAAGATATCAGCTGATGTCAGAGCTCGGTTTCATACGTAATGTTTGCGTCATATTTGTCGCGCGACACAAAACTGTCCGCGATACAATCAGAGAGGACAGCGCTTTCTAGAACAGCTTCATCTCTCTCATATTCACACTCACTTTGAGAGAAGATTTCACATGAGTCAGATAACTTTGTGCTAACGTTTTGTACGTGTTTTTGTGTTGTATGTGTGTTGAAGGGAAAATGTGTGTCTGAAAAACGGAAAAAAGGTTCTCTCAAAAAGACATTTTTTCGAGCGCATGACACAGCTTGACACGACGGCATCCGGTGGACAATTCAAATTGTATACAAATGGCAGCAAATGTATGTGGACGGACACTTTAACGAATAATCAGGCATTTCTCAGGTGGTCTTTCTTCGCGTGATCAAGACGGAATGAACGACCAAATTGTAGATCAAAGTCCTGTCGACAACACTCTATTCGGCTATGCCTATCTCTATATCTCTCGCTCTCTTTCTATATCTGTCTCTTTCACTCTCTCTCTCCCTCTCTCTCTCTCTCTCTCTCTCTCTCTCTCTCTGTCATGCTCTGTTTCCTTCATTCCCTCTGTTGTTATCTTCCTCACTCTCTCTTTCTCTGTTTCTCTCTCTTCTCTCTCTCTCTGTAATTATCTGCATCTTTCATACCCTCTGTTGTTATCTTCCTCTACCTCTCTTCTCTCTCTCTCTCTCTCTCTCTCTCTTTCTCTCTCTCTCTATTTCTCTCTCTTTCTCTCTCTCTCTCTCTCTCTCTCTCTCTCTCCCTTCAACGGCATTCCCCAGGCATTCGTTGAGACCGCCAAATTCTAGACATCTTATTGTTACGCGAGATTGAATTATCATGTCCGTTCTCTGTTCATTTCGTCTATCTCTCTCCCTCTCTCTCACTATGCTTTTCCCAAAGCTATGATTTTCATTGCCCTCTCTTACTCTCTCTCTTATAAAAAATCGCTTTAAAAAATTCGAAGAAACTTTCATTTATTAGTGCAATTTTTCAGGAGAAAAAAAGGAAAGTGCTCGGCACTGCCAAGAGAAAGTCAAGCAGCTTTTTTCCCATTTTGGGACGGCAAATATTAGGAAATGTAGAGTAGAAATGATTGAACATTTCAGCACTGCCCTGAGGAGTGATTGAGGGGAGAAGAGAAGTGAGGAACGAAGCCTCCAGATACAGACGCTAATTAGCCTCTCTTGTCTCTTTCCTCTCTTCCTATCTCTCTCTCTCTCTCTTTCTCTCCCTCTCTCTTATGACAAACACGAAAATGAGATAGATGCGCACACGTCGGCGAAGCTTGTTATGAAACACATTCTATAGAATCGCATAGACAGTAGACGCATTAGGGAAGGGCGAGAGCAAGCGTAAGAGAGGAGAGAGAGAGAAAGAGAGAGAGAGAGAGAGAGAGAGAGAGAGAGAGAGAGAGAAAGAGAGAGAGAGAGAGAGAAAGAGAGAGAGAGAGAGAGAAAGAGAGAGAGAGAGAAAGAGAGAGAGAGAGCGATAGAGAGAGAGAGAAAAGTAAAAAAAATTGATGCAAAAAATGCGTAGAAGGTAGAATAGGGGACAGGAAGGCATTTTATCCCATAAGAGAACGCGAAATCGAGTAAAAGGGAAGATAGCCACATGACAGACAAAAATGAAGGCGAGAAGAAAAGAGGAATATTAGCGGAAGGGATTGAACGACAAAGAAAATGACTTACTGCATGGAGATCGATTTTATTTTTCAAACTGAGAAGGAAATCAAAATGTGTTTAAAATTTTTCATTCATTTTCTTGAGCATTCAAGAGCATTTAACTGTCCAAGAGGCTGGATACTAACATAAGTTTGGATGCTAAATTATATAGATAATGATATGGTTTGCAATGAATTTGTCTTGGGGCGAATCAATAAGTCGACACTGACTGGTTAACAATATTTCTAAACCACCGCCATAATATATCATGCTACCTTTGCATCTGTACAGCAGCTTTCAGCTTTCGGTGCGGGAATTTAACAGTGGTAGAATATATGTAGATACATACATAATTGTGCATGCACGTACAAACATGCATGTTTATTCAAGATCCGACTACGGTATCCCATGGTAGCGGATCCTCCAGGTGCGAATAGCGCCCAAGTATACTATCCACTCTCTCACGCAACAACAGCTTGTATGCCAAGCTCGCAATATTCAGACAAAACAATGCCACTTCCGTCGCATAACGTTGAAATACGAGAATTCTTTGAAAAGAGGCAACGTCTATTTTTGTAATCCCAGCAATATATGTTATGGAATTCTTAATTATTTACATATCTCTACATTTAGAAATGTTGAAAAAAGCTAGGAATAAAGAAGGATCAAATCTCGGTTCAGCAAGAACAGAGTTCGAAGATAAATGGCCCTACGCAAGGTGGAGTTCCTTAAAGGTTGCCATTTCTGCCGGAAGCAGGGAGGGAGAGGAGAACACGTGTTCTTCTTTCTCTTCTGCTCATGAACGCTCTCTTATTTGCCTTCGTCACATCCAGAGAAGCAGAGAAGAGAGAGAGAGAGAGAGAGAGAGAGAGAGAGAGAGAGAGCTTCAACTTTGCTTTGTCCATTGTCCTCAGGAGAGTCCGAACTCCTCGACAAAGGAGGGATCCTGCGCAGTAGGACGTATCTGCATTATCATTATGCTGAGTATGGTCGAAGCCGTGAGGAAGAGACTAAGAGCTAACAGAGAGAGAGAGAGGGAGTGAGAGAAAGCGAGAGAGAGAGACAGAGAGAAAAGAGAGAGAGAGAAAGAGAGAGAAAGAAAGAGAGAAAGAGATAAAGAGAGAGAGAGAGAAAGAAAGAGAGAAAGAGATAAAGAGAGAGAGAGAGAGAGAGAGAGAGAGAGAGAGAGAGAGAATGGTATAGTAGGGCACGTGGAAAGCAAGAGAGTGAAGTAGTGATAAATTTTTAGAGAAGGATTTCGAAGGGAAGAGTTGGAGAATAAGATAGAAATAGTGTGAGAGAGAGAGAAAGTAAGAGAGAGAGAGAAAGGGAGACAGAAAGAGAAAGAGAGAGAGAGAGAGAGAGAGATAGAGAGAGAGAGAGAGAGAGAGATTTCGGAGAGGAAAGATTCTCATCGTCAGCAAATGAATATTCCTTCAGATGCTGACGATGTTCTTTCTGCCAAATGAGCAAGTGAGCTTATTGTCAGTCTTCTGGGCAGCACGCAAGAACGACTTTGACACATGAAACGGACTCTTCTTTCTTTCTCTCTCTCTCTCGCTCGTTCTTTATCGCCGTCTGTTTTAATCTTCTACATTCATTTCCATTTGTGTCTTTCTTTTTGTTTTCGTCTTCCACAATCCGCCAAAAAATTCAACGCCTCCTTTGTGTGCCAATCCATTTGCAACTCTCCCTTCTTCACAAGTAAAGGATCTCTTACGATGAGCTGCTGATTTGCTGAGCAGTCATTGTGGAATACTCGGTAGATCCTCATTTCTTTCCTCTACTAACCACCTGGACTTCTATTCTTCAACTAACTATTGTTGGTCTAGCAACAGGTGTCTTTGGACGACAGAAACCCGCGACTATAAACAGATACGCAAACATTACATTTCACTTTACAAAGTTACCGATTCACCCATGTCATAGTTGTTTTCCAATACAAAATCAATTAAATGCTTGTTTGAAGACAACATGTCACAAATCAGGTTTATTCACATCAAATAAAGTCAAACAACAACCAGAATCTCAGTTACCCTCACTGATCTTAGAGTTCTTGATCACTCCAAGCAATGGAAACAGGACAGGATAAGTTTGAACATTCCTAACAGAAAAAACCCATTCGACAACTAAAAAAAAATAAATTACGAAATCTATACTTCTAATAATAGGGGGAGGGAGAAATGGCGAGGGTTCTGGTGTAGGGGGTATAATATTAGTGCGCCATCTATCGTAACCCAGTCTAGAGCTTGGAGTCCGTGATGAAGTGCCACTTGTCAAGGTCAGTAGGGAGAGCGGATTCCGGTGCGAGTGCGGGCGCAGCCGCAACCAGGGCCGCAGAGTTCTCGGCAGTCGCCGCGTTCACGGCTCCCGGGACGCGAGACAGCCTAAATTAGCCAAATTATTATTTTTTATTGTTAAAATTCAATTCTTACTTACAATAACTACTCTTAAAATAAATACTGATCCGAGAAATTTTCTACTTTGTCAATACATGTATTTCACAGCGCCCTAGAACTGACGTGTTCAGCTTAGCATTGGGGTCAGCGATGATCTGCTTCCAGAAGACGTGCGTGTCTGCGATGGTCTTCTCGCAGAAGGCAGCGTCCTTGAACTGTCCTCCGAATGCGAACTGATTCGCCGGCTTTCCAGCCGGGATCTTGTAGGTGCGGAACCACTCGTAGGTCGCCTGGAAAAGGTACTTGTAAGCCAATAACTAGTATCAGCCAGGAGAAGCTAAAACTGGTCCCGCAATATCTACAGTAGTCAAAAGGCATTAAAACAACGCTAAAGAAGTAGATACAAATGGAGACTCTAGACTGGGTTACGGTAGATGGAACACTAATACTCCCCACACTGACCCTGGGCAGTCCGGGGAAGACCTTCTCGACATCGTCCATGTTGTTAATGTTGGCTGCGACGGGGTCCGTCACGTCGATGGCCACCAGTTTCCAGTCCGTTTCTCCGTCGTCAATCAGCGCCAGGCAGCCAACAATCTTGACCTGAAATCATAAAGCATTTGGTAAATCAACTTTATACCTTATAGTGTGGTTATATTTTGTGATGTTTAGTGAGATTTACGAATTGGACGTTTACAGCCTCGGGAAAAAAGCGAGCCGTTGCTACGCAGTTAAAAAGGCGTAAAGTTGTCCGTTAGCAGTGAGAAAATGCATTAGCAGTTACAGAGTGTAAGGGTTCAACAGCTAAATTCTACTGCTTCTGGACTGCGAAGCTGTTGCATAGCATTGCATACTGAACTGCTAATATTTTGAATTTTGAAAAGTCCTGCCACGATTAGCCTTAAAGAACATTGTAAGGTACAATAGCTCCTAGTGCTCCGTCCGCCCTATTTTCCGCCTGTGCACTCAGCTATGAAGAAATGCATTGTTCGAAAAATCCGTCGAATCTCGGCTGCTGCCCTGCGTAGGCATCCAAGAGCCGGTTTAATCTACAAGTTTGTAAGCCCATCTTCGGCCGATGCATGTAAAGTGGGAAACAGTAAAGTCTTTTGGCACAATATGGACAGTACATATTTCCGGTATATTGACAAACCGCAGTACAGTATTCAATTTAGCAGTATAGAAGTTGCTGATAAGCAAACAAATTTCCGGTGTTACGCGCCAACAGTACTCAATTTAGCAGTTCAAAAGTACTGCTAAGCAACTGCTTAGAACCGGCCTAGCCTACGATTTGCACCCATTTAGCAGCAGCTAAGCATCCAATGAGCAGCGTAGCAGTTGAGAATGCACGCAGGAGCAGTTACAGAGTGTAAGGGTTCAACTGCTAATCAACCTGCTAAGTCGTTGCTCTTGTAGTGCATAGCAACTGCTCACTTTTTTCCCGAGGCCCCAACGGAGCAAGTCAAAATCAGTAAGAGGCCGATCGAGTATTCCCCCTCTTGTCTCTACCTGGATGACAGCTCCTCTTCTGTGGATGGCGCTGCCAATCTCGACGACGTCGATGGGATCGTTGTCTCCCTTGGCGCCCGTGTCAGGGTCCGTGTGCTCGTTGTTCTCCCACGTCTGCAACCAGGAAGAAATTCAGAAAAATATTCACTGGTATATGGCAATTCTCTCCCCGATATCAAGCTTTGGAAATTCACCGATTCACACAGTTCCGAAGCTGCGTAATCATAACAAGATCAATTGCTTCTTCCATGACATTTCCAGGTCAGATCCAAACAGAGTTTCCTTTTCTAATCCCACTTTCAGCCCTCGTCTACTTTTCATCCCATTCATCGTCGTATTTTGAGAGGAAGCGTGCATCCCTTTCCAGGCTTCGTCTATCTCCGCTCTACCTGAGGGAGTGCTCCGTAGTTCCAGATGTATCCGTGATGGGGGAAGATGTTGTGCACGAAGCGTGGGAGGCCCTTCTTCTCGTCCTGCTTGATCGGGCTCAGCGGCTCCTTCGTTGCCATCGAAAAAAACATACACAATTATAAATAGATTCATATACATTCAAATCATTTAAAAAAATAAGTGAAATAGATCTTAAGACAATATCCTTGAATAATTAAAACAAGAACATTCCGCCCTCCTCATTACCTCCATCTTGGCGTTGCTCCAACGAGGAATCTCAACAATCATGTTGTAGATCTTCTTGGCCTCGTCAGCGAAGAGAGGAATGTCGTGCCAAGGCGAGACGTACCCCTGGGGTCCCTCTGAACAATTTACATTTCATTTATAGATGGAAACGTTTTCACGCCACCACCCAGCCACGTGCCACAACTACAGGGCTTGAGTGAAAGTATGATCTTTCCTATGGAAGTTTCCATAATCCATTATCCCCTTCAATATTCACACATCTTCTCATTCTTCCAACTCACTGATGAAGAGTCTATAGTCCAGGGAGTATAGCGACCCTCGCTCCTCCACTTCATACTTGACGAACTTGCCGTCTCCCGCCATCTCACTCTTGCTTTCTGGAAGAACGGGAAATAAGCTATTGATTAGATACTATTTCATATAAATTATAATTAAATTACAGATATTCCCAACCACAATACTATTAGACATTATTGGAGAAAACATGGCTGATAAGTTCGAATCCTCACCTGAAGGTTGGTAGGGCACCCTTGCGAAGGTGTCGCTCGAGAATGAGCTGAAAAATGTAGAAGATTAGGACTGAATTATGAGAGATAAACATATTAATAAAAAAAATTTAAATTAGATAGTAAATACCTATTCTCGAGCAGTAAGACAACCTCTCTACTAAGCATTCAAGCATTGCATGCAGCAGTCCAAGTCGCCTTTTCTATGCGCAAGCAATAGCAAACGTACAGTACTCCAGCTCTATTCAACCTTCCGCTCGGGACCCGCCGACTTACATTAAAATCGCAGAAACCAGTAGAAATGCGGAGCATGTTGTCGCAACAGACGCTTGCGTCATGCCCGTGGAAAGTAGAGTCATTTCAGTGATGTCAACTATATATACAGAGAAGGGGAGAGGAAGCGGAGGGAGATGGAAGTAGCGGAGGAAGAGGCAGAGAGGGAAGAAGATCGAGAGTGACAGAGTGATGGGGGGTCGGGGGTATGAGCAGTGAGGTCGAGAGGGACCACCAGGAATGCTCTGGCACCGAGTTATGGGAATAGGTTTATCCTCAGTTTAGGCTCCGAGAGGTGGAGATGGCAGAGAGATGGTCTATGAAGTGCCCGGTGAGCTCTTCTCAAGGCTGCCACGGAAGGGGAAACTGGGAGGACCAAGGGAACGGGGCTGGACGAGTGCTCGAGATGGAGGCGCTGAGATGGTTGGCGCCCTCGCTGGTCGGCCTTGCGGCACTGCGGCTTCTCCTCTGTTCCTCCCAGCCGACTCCTCGCTTATGTACCCATCCTTCTACTTCTGCCCTCCTCTCCCACTCACTCCGTCCGCCCTTTGTTCTTCTGCCAGTCAGACTGATAAGAGACTGCGATTGATAGAACAGCGAACGAAGGGAGGGAGTACTCAATGAGAGATAAAGAGAGAGAGAGAGCGAGAGAGAAAGAGAGAGACAGAGATAGAGACAGAGAAAGGGAGAGACGTTGAGAGAACTACAAGGAGAAAGCTGTCATGTGAACCATAACCACACAAACGATCTCGCAATACTCAGCAAACTCAACTCACAAAGTTCTTTCATGTAAGAAATAGAGGGCGAGAGATGCTGGCGAGGCATTGCCAGTTAGAGAGAGTGAGAGAGAGAGAGAGAGCGAGAGAGAGAGAGAGGGAGAGAGAGAGAGAGAGAGAGTAGAAGAGAAGCTCAGACAACGCTGGGCAAAGCCGAATGATAAAGTGACCGCTCATGACAGAGAACACAGCAGCCACATGCTCGCTCGGGAGCCACGGGGAGAAGCCTCCTCGGTCAAGGACACTCCCTCATTCTTCCTTGACTGATGCGGCGTCCTCAGCGACACTGATATGGACTCCGTTGAAGAGGCTATCACTTCGGCTTCTCTCGCACCACCGATTCACAAAAGAGAGGCGTGCAGATGACAATTAATGCTTATAGGCTTATCTTAAGCCGAGGACGCACGAAATTGGCCTTGAAATAAGCACGGTCAATCCATTCTGACGCAGGTCTCTGCAGAGGAGCAACACAAGAGGAGACAGCTTAACCATTTGCGTGAAGAAATTCATCCGAGAATAGAAATACCTGATATCAGGAAGGTAGAAATAACTTGAAGAGAGGATGTCAGCCGAGTCAAAAAGAGATAATGACAGCGAAATATACATTAAAGTTGTGATTAAATTCAAACGGTATTGAAGGTAGTAAGACAGAGAGAGAGAGAGAGAGAGAGAGAGAGAGAGAGAGAGAGAAAGAGAGAGAGAGAGAGAGAGAGAGAGAGGAGAGAGAGGAGAGAGAGAGGAGAGAGAGAGAGAGGAGAGAGAGAGGAGAGAGAGAGGAGAGAGAGAGGAGAGAGAGAGGAGAGAGAGAGGAGAGAGAGAGGAGAGAGAGAGATAGAATGGATTTGTCAGACATAAGCGAAGGGAGCAAACGCAATGAAAGGTGCCGACCACGCGATTGCAAATATAAACCGGTAAATGCTGTTCACAATCTTGTTCTCCTCAGACTTCTCAAAGCAGTCAAGGTCACATTCAAATATCGTGACAATTTTGAACGCACATTTCTCCACTAAATTTTTTTTAAGCATTATGAAAACAGGGAGAGATAAACCGGAGCGGAGATGAAGAATCAAGCTAGAGAAAGCGCGTTAGCAAACCAATTCAACTCTTCACTACGAAAATATTAAATGAAGAAAATGAATTCCCAGGTTGCAATTCCTTTTTCAATGACCCCTTGGATTTCTACAATGAAGACAGGCCAACTACTCAATTGAACATAAAGAGTAAGGAGAATTTGGACGAAATTCTAAAATTACGAACGCAAATCATTCCAACATTATTTCACCGTATTAGAGAACAATTGAAATGAGGAGGAGAGCCTAAATTGAAGAGAAAAGACGGTTGAAATCGAAATGGATGAAGGACTAGGGCAGGAATCCATGTTCCTAACACAACTTATAGTCTACAGCACGTGCGGGAAGGCAACTCCTTTGTCTCTGCGCACGCGAACTTCCAAGGAGCACTAAAGATCAAGGGGAAAAGGCTGGCGAAATGCCATCATAGTAAATCCCACATTCACCACAGCGGCCTTTTGAACATAATGGCAGGCAAATCAGCTTCCAGAATAGGACATAATTTTCAACCGTTTGAAGAACCGAGTATGGTTGACTCCGATGGTGAGACAATATGAAAACTACCTCGGAACGGGAAAACAACTTATGAAAACGAAAAGAAAAGTAAAAATAAGAAGAGTAAGCAAGAGCGCAGTGGTCAAGTCCATAACATATCTTTCGCCACCCCAATTTTTAAAAATTCACAGCTTAATAAATTCGAACCCGGACCGTGACTCCTTATTCTCTCCGCCCTTGGACTTCCACAGTCCACAGAGGAGCCAGGACATTATGGGCATTAGGGAGGCGTAGCAGGAGAGAGAGAGGAGAGAGAGAAAGAGGCGAGGGAGTGAGAGCAAGAAGATGTCGACCACGCGATGGCAGCGGTGCACAGGTGAAATGACCGGGGAAATGCTTTCTCCTCTCCACTTTCCGCCTTGGCATTTGCATTTAGCCCTAGTCAAATAGATTGCCACACTTTAAACATCATTTTGAACTTGACCAGGTCTGCTGATCGGTCGACGGCGAGATGGTTCTCTTGGAGCCCAACACTGCATTTGGCATGGTCGGGAGAGCGGGGAGGATCGGAGAGTCCGCGCCAGGTCGCCGCGTGCAGGCCGCACCCATACGCGAGTGGAGCGGACGGCGCCGCGCCGCGGCACAGACGCAGAGGAAGCGGCAAGGCGAGAGTGCAAGTGAAGAAGAGGACGCGACTGAAGATGCAGCCAGAAGGCCAGGCGCCACTGCTGTGAGTGCCCGCATCTCTCTTCACCCCTGAGGAGGAGAGCGATGACGGAGCGAGAGCGTTGAGAGATTGAGGAGAGAGAGAGATAGAGAGAGAGATAGAGAGAAGAGAGAGAAGAGGCAAGAGGAATAGAGTAGGAGAGGGAGAGAGAAGCAGGGATTGGGAATGATTATCCGTACAAGATATTCGGATAAGGCGAGGGCCTTCATAGCGGGAGAGCGCGTGAATCACTTTAGTCTTTACATTAGACCGAGTAATACAACAACTCCCTCGCACGAGTTGTTCCTCCAAAACCTGGAACATGAGCGGACTCTTCAGCAGGAGATAAGATAGGAACATTTTCATTTTAAATACAGCTAATCCTAAATGATCACTGATAAAAATGCAATCTCCCTATCCAATTCTCCCCACTCCCTTCATGTGTCTAAATCGTTGCCGTGGATACGACTTCGCGTGTCATTTCCAAACACACAAATGCAGGGTTTCATCTCCACTCCAAAATGTCCTCAGGAAGATAGAAAAAAAACTCAATGGCGTCTGCGAAATGAACTTGGATGGCTTGAATGTTTGTCCATAAACACTCCACGACAATTATATCTTCAAATGTTCAAGTTTGCATGCCTACTTACTGCTAGTAGACTACAACTAGTTGCACTCTTTCATGCAAGCTATCATTTGAGAGCTTTCCATGCTATTTTCTAACTAAGCGCTGGTAACATAAATGCAGCGGCTTCTAACTACTCATGCGAGAAAGCTTGGCACTAAATACATGCTTGAACAGGCGGGAAAAGGAGTAAACTCCATCCAGGACTTCCTCCTTTCCTTCTCCACTCACCCGATCTGCACAAATGCAAGCAAGACGCAACTCGCCGCGGCGGCGAGAAGAAGGAGCAAGCGGCAGGAAAAGGGAGAGAGGCGGCGGCGGAGAATCTAAGACACTTCAGGCTCCCATTCCCGCCACTTTCAACACTTTCAAAAGCGTTAGGAATTCAGTTCAATTAGGAATACAAGGATTACAAAAAGGAGGTTAAAACTGAACGTTAAACTAGCTTAAATATTGTCAGAAAGAATGATGACATCCTTGTTATAAGCTGAATAAGATGAGGGTGGAGAAGAGTGCAAGGCGAGATAACATGATGACACGTAGCAAAGGGTAAGTGTTGTGCAACCTTGTCAGTATTTCACTCGCATTGATCGGGTCAGAAAACGCGGGTGGAGCAAGCGCATTCTTGCACAGTCTACGAAGGAGTTCTCCAGTAGGAGATAGAGAGAGAGAGAGAGAGAGAGAGAGAGAGAGAGAGAGGGAGAGAGGGAGAGAGAGAGGGCACATAAACAAGGTCAAAACAGTCCAAGTCAAACTGCAAAACAGGGATGGTCAATGTGATGGTCAATCCATATGCAAAATATCAGAATTTTTGGAATTTAAGGTTTCTGACCATTCCCTGGTGAGAGACGGACAGAAGGTTGAATTCACAGCGAATCCTAGAGAAAGAAACAAAAGAGAGCCAATAAATGCTTTGAGTGAGTACGAGAAAGAAGATTAGCCGAAGGGGAAGGCTGAGAATGGCCAACTCTTTCAAGGAAAGGCTCTGAACCGCGGGCAAGAAATACAACCCTCGCTCTCCCATTCAAAGGGCCCTCAGAGACCGCACTTCCTACACCAATTCCATCGCTTCCAATCCACGCTTCTCTCCAACTGCTGCGACTCACCATCAGTAGAGGGCCACTTTGTATGCCCCAGTGTTCATACAACACCAGTGTTACTAGCAAATCTCTTCTACCAGACTCGAACAAAAATCTTTATTAACTGGGTTAATCGACAATATTGATAAAAGAAAAGAAGTAGATCACGCTAAAAAGGCATTAATTTGCTTCTCTTATGAGAACATGGGGTCTTTTGGAATTCATGAGATAATAATGAAACAACGGGGCAGTATTAAAAGGAGCGGGGATAACCAGAATCGTTTGTAGTACCGTAGGAGTAAAACCCATCTTGCACACGGAAACCCGATGAATGGGGCAAAAAGGACCAAGGTCACAGCCAGGGGTTTGCTGCAACAAGAACTTGTTGTCTACGTACGCGGACTAACGGGGAAACGTCTCTTGGTAGAAATCAATCGATCATCTCATTCTGTCTAGACAGTCAAGATCCTAGAATATCAACGAACCTACATGAGGTATAGAGAGAGATATATGAGATCGAGAAAGTCTAAGGGAATACAGTAGAAAGAGACGTCAGAGTCTGGGCAATCAATAACCTCGCTACAAACAACATGATAAAAAAGTACAGTAATTGTGTGTGTACATATTTAATGGGCAATGAAGCCGTAGGAACTTTTTCAAGAGCTCGTGGGTCTTGCCGCGAAAGCTTGAGCTACGGTGAGTGGGGGAGAGAGGATGTCATGGAGCGTCCCTGCAGACATGACGCGCATCCAGTGACGGAAAGAGGCGAGGACCAGGAGGACGCCTTCATCGGTTGGTGGAGAAGCAGCGCAGCGGTCGAGGATGAGGCGCTTCTGGAAAGCAGGAAACGGTGTTTTCAAGGAATTTGAGCCAATATTTCTCCAATTTAAAAACGCAACTCCATCCATTTTGTTTTTCTCATGCTTAAAAGGTCAACTGTTATCTATCAATCTATCAGAACATTGTAATATCGTCTCTTTCAACGGTTACACCCTGACTAACCGCCTCAATGACCCTCTTGACGTACTGCACCATCTCTGCCCTCTCATCAGGCGCTCTTCCGTTTGCGATGAAGTTGAGAGTGGCGGAGAGAGCGATGAGTGTGCAGGTAGCGAAGCGCCGCGCGGTCGCAGCCGCAACGCAGCCGCGGTGCACGCGAGAAGTGTCCGCGAACATTGTTTCCGCTGGAATTCAAAGCCCATTCCTTCATATATTCCATTTGAACACTCTTCTTCTATTACTACCCACTTTACCACGAAAGATTGCAATTTTAATCCATGAGAATATGCTCATCATTGCGTAAATCAGACTCTCCCCTCACTTTCTCTCTCCCCCCCCCTCCTCTGTTTCTCTCTCTCACTCCCCTCACTTTCTCTCCCTCCCTCCTCTGTTTCTCTCTCTCACTCCCCTCTCCGTACCCTGCCCGGTCGTCTCCTCCAGTCTCTCTGCCGTGAGTGTATCCATCTCCGTGATCACTTCAAAGTGCAATCGGTGCACCATCTCCGTCCTCGCGATTCCTTGAATCCTGAATCTCGGCGACAGCAGAAGGCCCGCCAGCCAGATCTCCTTGTTCAGCGAGGGGATTACCTCAAGACATTTCAGTTCATTCATGAAACAGAACCGATTCTGGCAGATCATTAAATTGAGAGGAGCTATAAAAGAGGAGCTTTTTTGAAAGAATAAATGCATTTCCTATGAACCTTTACACGCTTAACCTATACGAGGTTGTCCACGCAGCTTAAAATCTACCGTACTTTCCTCTCATCCTGTATATTCTTTTCGCAAGGATTATGGTAGTTTTAATGTCCTGGACAGCCTCATATTAACCATAAAAAGAACCTTCCTTACCTCGACATTCTCTCCCCTCCTCTTCACAGCGCCCTCTTGCTCCTCCGTGACTCTCTCCATCCTCTCCACCGCCTTCTCCCACTGCTCTGTCACACTCTCCTTCGTCGCTGCCTCCCACTTCTCAGCCACTTCCGTGTGATCCGGCAGCGTCTGTCGGCTGGCCCACTTGAGAAGGCGCAGTTCCTCCTGTAGTAATATTAGTGTTGGTGACCAATTCGGAATCGCAGAAACGGGAAGACACACCAAAAGTCTCCGAGGCCAACCTGATAGCCAGCAAGGCGGAGGGGGAGTAGCGTGTCCACATCCGGGTCTCGCTCCCTGCCAAAGAACCACTCGACTAGAGGGGCCGTCTTGTGCAGAAGAGTCACGTACACGAGGGACTAAATGATGGATTCATTATTAACTGCATCTTTTTTAAGCATAATTTAAGCACCAGAAAAAGGCCACGGAGAGTTAGCGCAGTGCAAATGCGACACTTAGATAGAGACCGCAGATGATTTTTTCAAACCGCTTGCAATTGCAAATGAAGAGTGTTTTTGGGGGTTTTGGGTGACTAGAAAACCATTTCTCAAATCAGAATCTCAAAAAAAATTGAAATTTACGTATAAAAATGACTTTAAAAAAGGTGAATTCTTGGGAAAGATGGGCTGCCTACAGTAAGCCTGCCGACCCATTCCAACGTGCCAAACGCGGTTCGGCAGGTCAGATGCTCGTTCCAGACGATGAATGGTCTTGTCCGACTAACTTTTATCACCCATTTTTTCCAATCTACTGGTTTTTCATGGCTTTTTCTTATCTAATTTATTCTTTTTAAAGATAGTATGCACCATCGTTCTTCTCTGTGCCTTCACGCCATCAAATCTTAATGAATCCCTCTGCCATTCTGTTGTCATTAGCTTCTTTCACAGCTGTACAATATGAAAACCAACCAAATGTGAATTCTTTATTACCTAAATCACCTACTTAGTATCTGATGAGTTATCTCTAACACATCAGACTCCAGCACACGCCACGAGGAGGCGAGGTGAGAGTGCGCCACAGAGACAGAGGGGCCCTAGCAGATGGGGGGAAACCCTACATTTATTCCTAACAAACGGTTCTACGCTTCTAAAATTGAGAAAAACATACAATCGAACAAATATGATACAGACAAGATAAAATAAGCGGCTAAATGAGTCCGCAATGACAGAAAAAAAGACTTACAAGGAGAGAAAATAACAGATTTAGACACACAGGAAGCAAGGAAAGAAAAGGATACAGCAGGCGAGAAATTAAGTCAAAATAAGGGAGAAATTGACAAGTGTATAAAATAAAAGAAACAGCAAATGTATCTAATTTTGCTTCTAAAGAGAAGCCAAAAATAAATGAGAAAGGGGGAAAAGAGGAGGGAACGGGAATCTACCTCATGACGAACTCGCCGGTAGCCAGCTCGCTTGAGAAGGCCTCGAAGGACTTCGCGAAGAGCGTGCCGTCCAGGCAGCGGAGGAAGATGCACGGCACGGTCGGGTCGTCCGGCAGTGAAGGCCGTCTCCACCACACGACCCGGGCCCGTGTCGATCCTCAGCACAGTGGTCCTCCCGATCAGCCGCACGAACTCGGCCATCTCGTCCTCTTCGTTCCTGCAATCAGCGGTGATCAGCTTGCTCAAGATATCACACAATTTTTGTGGGGTTGGCCCGACGCCACCCTGACTAAGCTTGTACAGCCCAGCTTCAGGCTCCGGCTGCCCAAGGAGGAACTGTCTGGCCCGTATCTGCTTGGACAGCATAGACACAGCAGCAGTCTTCCCGGCCGAGGCCAGAAAGGCGTGCACTGGTGCCATGCTTGTCCAGAGGCCGACACTCTCGATGTCCTTGGCCAGACGAGTTTTCCTCGAGCAAGCCATCGCAGTCCGCTGAGCCGCCGCCTGGCGCCCTTCCTCCATCTTACGCATCCTAGCCCTATTCAAGTCTTCACCGGCCGCCTTCTCGCCCGCCTCAATCACCATGGCATCATTGAAGGCCCGAGCGAGAACAGAGGATCTCTGCTTCTCACTCAGTCCTTCTAGCCATTCCCGCGTCTTGTTCATCACGAAGAGAAGCTTTGCCTCTCTCCGGAAAAGGCGCATGTTGGGAGAGGTGGTGAAGAGACGGTCGAGAAAAGCAAAGCCGGATTCAACTGCTGTGTTTGTAGCGGGCGCGCTTGCCAAGTCTCTCCGAATCGCATCCCCGGCCCCATGGTAGTCGCCCCCAGGGAGAAAGTCTGCGAAATGCGCGCGCAGGTGGCAAGAGGCAGCAGAGAGACAGGCAAGAGCTGCTACCTTCGCCGACTTTTGGGGAGTGAGAGAGAGAAGGGAAGAGAGCAGGGCACCCTCAATTTTGAACACTTCATCAAGGTGGGGGTGAGAGAGAATAGGGTGCCCGCCAGAGAAGAATGATGGAGGGCAGGCAACACAGGAATCAAGCCAAGAGAGTATGTCGGCCATGTGCCGACCGGTGTCGAGCACATGCCGAGAGTGTTCTGCAAGCCGCCAGATGGGCCCAGTCAATAACTGGTCCATCAGACCGAGCACTTGGAGGTGCGAGACAGCCTAACTGTCTCGCAGAAGCTTTTGGATATGGGGTAGATCACCACCATAGAGTCTAATATATTCCTCCAAGTGCTCCCGCATGCAAAACACCCGCGCCGCCAACACAAAGAGAATCTTGAAGCGATGACCAAGGAAAGCGGGAAAAGAAGAGAATGGAAGAGGAACGCCCTTGGTTTTGCAGAAGGTCCTCCACTGCTGGTAGTGCCGGTACTTGCCGCTGCTCCTCTCCGAGAAGTACCTGGCGACCTCCTTGATGAGAACGAGAACGGAAGGCGCCGTCGGCAACACGTCCTTCTTCCGCTCGTCCGCCTCGCACTCCGCCAGCGCCGCGATAACAACACTGTAA
The DNA here is from genome assembly GCA_945643635.1 of Allodiplogaster sudhausi. Lineage (NCBI taxonomy): Eukaryota > Metazoa > Nematoda > Chromadorea > Rhabditida > Diplogasteridae > Allodiplogaster > Allodiplogaster sudhausi. The sequence continues at coordinate 2,593,338 of CALZFC010000328.1, read as the reverse complement.
AGATTCGAGACACAGTGCAGCTGGCAAAAGACTGCATTGATAGATGCTATCTCTCCTCTCTCTGCATCAGAGAGAGAGGCCCACCCCTCTTGAACCTTCAGAATGCTGAGTCTATAATTAAAAAAGATTTTGTTGAAAAGATGCTGAGTGGCCGCGCGGTCACTCAGCAGATTGGTGACACTCAGCATAAAGGAGGAAAAGAGAGGCGTTCCTTGTACCGCCGAAGACAAGTCAATAGACTCTATCTTTGCCTTGAGGCAGTCGAAGGCCAGCTGGGCTGACTTATCAACTACCTCAGTGACACCGAGAAAGAGCTGCTGCCCAGATGGAAGAAGAATCACCTGCTGTTGCAGCTTATGCCCGAGTTTAGTGGTCTCATCTGTACTGAGAGTCACACCACTCGAGCAACCACTGAGCAGCTCGCGGATGTGCATCCGGGAAATGGCAAGAAGGGCAGCGCTCCAGCTGCGGACCGTGGACTCGGCAGGGACGTGAGCCAATCGTATACCGAGCATGTCCGCAACAGTCGCCATGACCTCCCCCACTTTCCCATCAGCAACACCGAGAGCGCCGAGAAGAAGAGAGCAGAGCTTGGCAGCAGGAGTGAACTGCCTACTTTCCACAATCGACTGCTCCACACCGGATTTTTCATCCCTCTCAGAGAGAGCGGAAACTAAATGAGCAGCTTGGTTGCTCTTCAGTTTCAACTCTCTCCTGAGGGACGAATTCACAGTGCGAAGCCCCGCGATTGTGGAACGTAGGGTGGCCACATGCACAGACTGCTTCGAAGCTTGCTTAGCAACAGCAGAGCGTTTGCTCCGCTGTAACCGAGCAAGCTTCTCCTCTAACTGCCTTTTCTGCTTCTTCAACTCGGCCAGCTGGCGACTCTTCGAAGCAGGCTGCCCCTCCCAGTAAGCGGAAACGTCTAGCAAGCGATGAGAATGAGAACAACCAGCCTGTACTAGAGATGGAGTGCTGGCAGGCGCAGATGACGAGGGTAGCGAGGAAGGAGTCGGCGACGATGAAGGACGGCGGGAAGAGGAAGGCGTGGCAGTAACACGAGAGGAAGGTGTGATCGGCTGTAACGAAAGGGGAGGCAGAGGAGATACAGAAGAAACAGGGGAATGAAGATGAGGTGAGGGGGGAGTAGTACTGAGACTCTTGTAAGGAAGAGAAAGATTAGGGGGTGAAAGAATGAGAGAATAAAACTCGCCCTTGTCACGGCCATCCTTGCCAAGCCGTCGCTCTTCCTGGCGTAGTCGGGACGCTTCTCGGGCAACCCACAGATCACTCATGACCTGTGGGTTCGGCAGCTCTTCGGCAGCACCTACAAAAAGGGAATAAATAGGTAGCCGGACAGAACAGAGTAGGGTATGTGAAAAGGGGGTCGAAAAACAAAGTGGGGTAATTAAAAAAAAATCCCTCGGTCTCCTGTTTTCTGAATTAAGAACCCGAATTGTGTAATAAAAAAATCTCTTACAAACAGAGTGAGGTAATTCAGGGTCTACCAAAACAGGGTGGGGTACCGCAACCCATCCCTTTTATTCCCTGCCTACAAAGTTAATGTACTACGACTAGGCATTCAAAACTTATTAAACGGTATATCGAAAAGAAAAAAAGAGTGAACCCGTGGGGAAGTGACAACTCGATTAGTACCACCATGGAACAAATTACTCAATGCAAATAAACTAACATTGCTATAAAAGGCTACAACAGGGCCCCTGTTATAAAAATTAAACATAAGAAATAGTTTATTTTAAACAAACCCAGGCGGCGCAAGAGCTCCGCCCTACAATCTCCCGCCTTCGTGCCATCGGCGTGGACGAGGAGGTTGCCGACGCGGAGTTGCCCATCTCGGACATCCTAGAGTTGGGTATTTAACTAGTTTTAAGAATGGCTATGCATTAAAACAGCGGTGCTTGGCACTTATGAGTATCAGAATAAAATTTTCTTACATTGCGTTACGCACTATTTCAAAGTTCAATAGCAAAATGCAGAACATAGTCCTTTGAATAAGTTCAGTACCAAAGAGCTGCTAATGATATACAAATAGTACCTGGAATACCGCAAGCCGTTGAAGACGCTCCGCTTTCGCCCGTGCCGCCGCCATCTAAGAGGATGATAATTTCGGCTTAAAAATTTACCAAATCATTAACGAGAATTCACTATCGCCTCGCAGAATCTTGATCATAATCTACATAACTATCCTTGAAGATGTTTTATATCATAAAATAATGTCTAAAATTCCGGAGGGTTCATGGGAACCATATTAAACCAATATAACGAGGAGAAACCATGCAATGAGAATTTAGTGAGAGGGAAATTTTTCGCATTTCTTTCATTATAAAAGCAACAAAATCAGTGCATCAAATATAGATTAGCTTTAACTATAATCCATTTGCAAGAAGCGAATAGAAAATATCGATAAACGCAAAGAAACGTAAGAATAAGCTTGGATCCCTTCCAGCAAGTCACTATCAAAGATATTTTCTCATCGCCTCGCGCAAATTCGCTAACAAGCCGCAAAACTATCGCGCACCATGTCCTCTAACATTAAATGATCCTGGAATTGCACGAGAACCAACGTTTAGGTGAATAACTGATATTCAAGCTTCGAAAAAAAACCTTCTACTTACGTTATCTCAACATATTGCCGGGTATGTAATACAAAACATTTCGCTACACTTCGAGACACCTTCCTTTAAACCATTTACACAAGGATACACGGCAAATTATGCAACAACAAAGTGCACATTAACAACAAACGAAATGAAAAGTCTCAGAACAGCTTTATTCAAAAATTGCAATTTATCGGTCCGAACTTATCAAATTCCGATATTCCGCCGATATTCCGATACTGTAGTTTGACCCGGTTTTGTGTTATGTCATCTTTTCACTCTGCGGTCTCTACACTTAGATAAAAATCTTAGAAGACAGAATCTCAAAAATGACATAAAGGGAAATCGTGCTGAGAAAAACAGTTCAAATATTTCTATTTAGTGTTACCGTATTCACTCGAAATCATGGTGCATTAGTGATTTCTGATGCTGCACTAAAATCTTTTAACATGGCGTCCCTTAATTTAGTGTTACCGTAAATGCATTAGTGTTACCCTCTCTTCAATTCATGGAATGTCGATGGACGCGGCACTAACCGCACACAGCAGTACACTAAAACGCCTTGACACCCCGTGAGGCATCTTTTTTTTTAAATTCCTGACAGAAACACTCATACCTGGAGGGCAACATCGGGAGTGTAATTGCGGAGGAGTGTTGTAATGACAAGTCGAGCGCACTTTGTCTTCTCAGATTCGTCAATCTTAAATTGGGAGAATGTATTCCTTAAAGCTGGGAGGCTACTATTCATCAATATTATAACTTAAAATGCAAATGAACCTCGCTCAAAGTAAGCGAATAGAAGAGGCAGCGAATGATTCTCGCGACCTCTCCCTTCTGTAGGCGTTGCGTGGCAATTTGGAGAGAAAGTCGACTGCAAATAGTTTGATATTTTCAGTTTAATGAAAAGAGTAAATTATATCTCCTGGCCTTCTTTTTACAATAACCATTATTAATAATAAACATTTACATCATAAGAGTCAAGAATACTAACTTTGCAAAGAGTCGGAAGACATCCTTAAAGGCCTCTTCTCGATGCGCGACGATTTGATGTGCAGTTTCGAGGAAGTGCACCTCCCCTGCTGAGATGGCGCTGAATCCCTTTCCAAATCCAGTAGAATCACAGGCTTGCTTCATCGAAAGCCAGAGGTCGCCGACAACCATCGAGTTTACAACCTGAACAGTTTCCATCAGTTTCATAATCCTTGTTCCATATTCCAGCACACTAGCATAGCTCGCCAGGCAAGGATGTGTAATAGTCACAATACGAAACTATAACTCCGGAAAAGGCACTAAAAGTGCTAAAATTCGGAAGCTTTCGCTGTTTTCTGTCAAGAGTTAAAATTGCAGCAGGCACTCCACTCCCCTAGGCGTTTCCCTGCTTCCCCGCTCACCTGGTACATGATATCTGCGAGTTGTTCAGCGTCCAGTTGCTCGAGGACGTCCATGCTCAGCTTCTTCATCGTGTTCTCCAAGCTGATCTTGCAAGCCGCCGCCTCTGCCAGTGCATCCCGGACAACTTCCACGGGATCCATTCCCTGAATCCAATACATCACTCTGTCATCACTGAATCTCTTTTTAACTTTCCCTCCCCACTCCACATCACAGCAAGCAACTCACCGTTTTTCCCTTCTTCTGGACTGACTGCCTGGCCTGTCTCTTGGCCGGAGTCACGGGCTGAATAGCCCCCTCTTCATCCTGAAGTCCCCTCTTCCTTGGTCTGGACGCTGGAGCAGAGGCTTTTTGGGAAGGCAGAGCAGCTCGCTGGCTTTACTGGCTTCCTCCTCTCCTTCCTCATCTTCCGATTCCGATAGATCCAATCCTATCTCGGCCAGCTTCCTCTGCCAATGCTTCCCAGGAGACTCTGAAGGAATTCAATTAAAAAGGAAACCATAAATCATAAGATCTCTTTAGAATTACTCTGGTTTCACTATGTTCAGTGGTAGGAAAAAAGAATACGGTAATTAGAACCCGCCTGGAACAGCCTTGATCGGAGCTGGTCTGGCCTTTGCCACTGCGACTTCTTCATTAGCCTCTGCATCAACTGACCGCAGCGTTCCCTGCAGAAAAGAAATGAATAACATTTCGATGAAATAATATTTTAAAAAGGCTAAAAAAAACCTGATTACAGGTCACATGTCGAAATATTCAACTAAATTCTCCAACCCTGCTTTTCTTAATAAAATAAAAAAAATGCTTGACAGTTGCTCAATCTCCTGTTTTGTTCATCCTTTTTTTTCCAATATTCTACCTCATTTGTTGGCGCCTCTACCATGATGTCATCTTCATTCGCAGAATCCTCCAAAGCCTCGTCCGCAATCCCAGTTTCTTTGCTCTGCGTTGGATGTGCAGGCATCGTTGACGGATTCTAGGATGAATTCCCTTCTTTCATTTAATTTTCTTCTTCTTAATTTAGTTGAGCTTCAAGTAATTGTAACGCTAGTTTGCAAATAATGTAATTAATCTTGGCGGGCCCTGATTTTAGCCTTAGAAATTGTACCGAGGTGGACGGGGAAGGAAGTTGTTTATCATCCACGCGGCCACTCAGGAAGAGATTTCTTGTTTAGGCACAGAGATGGTGAGAGAGAACAGTAAAAGAGAGAAATACAGAAGAATGGCTTAATTTCTTCTAGTAGACGACAAAGATTCTAGCATCTTATGAGAGTGTTATCAATGCTTGTTCGGGTGGCTTGGAATTAAGCACGAAGTCAAGAACCACAAAAACAATGCACCTTGGCATCTTCCTTCTTGAGCCGTGCAATGGTCTCCTTGGCAGTCAGCTTATTCTTCTCTTGTTGCTCGCGCACTGTCATCGTCTTCCGACCGTGAATCGTGGATACTATAATGCGTAATATAATGTTATGGATACCGTAATGCGTAATATAATGTTATGGATACTGTAATGCGTAATATAATGTTATGGATACTGTAATGCGTAATATAATGTTATGGACACTGTAATACGTTATATAATGTTATGGATACTGTAATGCGTAATATAATGTTATGGATACTGTAATACGTTATATAATGTTATGGATACTGTACAGAAATCGCAGTTGCTGGAATCTGCTTCGGTAGGTCTCAGAAAAATGATCAAGATAAAATAACGAATTTTCTGCCCATCAAGACATCAGAGTTGAAACAGAACGAATTCGGAAGCTCACCAATTGGGGCTGCGGATGCGTGATTGCTGCTAACATCTTCAGCACTTTGCGTAAGTTTGGCAGCGAGTCGCTTCTCTGCAATATAACCATCACATTTCATTTTATATTGTGTAATTCTATTCATCGCTGAACTCATGCAATATAAGCGGGGAAATAATAGAGAAAGATCAGAAAGTGAATTGGAATTGACAGGAAATAAACTTTTTCAAATCAACTCCCGCCATCAACATAACAATTGCATCTAACTTAGACATGAACGACTCATGAAAAGCATACTGAATACTTCTTCTTCTGCAGCTATTGCCGTCGTCCGCTGCACGGCGGCCTGCGCAGGCTGGCGAGCCTTCAGAGCTGAGAAGGTAAAATTGATATTATTATCTCCTTTTCCTCAAATTAAGTCCATCTTAAATTACTATAAGTGAGCAACTGATCAAAGAATATCAACCAATTTTCAAAATCACAAGGTTCTTTTCTGGAGAACTCTGTGCTTCCCAAGAGACTGAATGAATTCAATTAAAAAGGAAACCATAAATCATAAGATCTCTTTAGAATTACTGTGGTTTCACTATATTAAGTGGTAGGAAAAAAAGAATACGGTAATTAGAACCCGCCTGGAACAGCCTTGATCGGAGCTGCATCAACTGACCGCTGCGTTCCTTGCAGAAAAGGAATGAAAAACATTTCGATGAAATATTTTTAAAGGCTAAAAAAACCTGATTACAGGTCACATGTCGAAATATTCAACTAAATTCTCCAACCCTGCTTTTCTTAATAAAATAAAAAAATGCTTGACAGTTGCTCAATCTCCTGTTGTGTTATTTTCAAATCATTTTTTTTGAGAGAAAGAAAGGAAGAGAGAGAAATTTTGGCTGTTCCAGGAAGGTACGGAGCTGCAAGGCTAATTCAGAGACTTCAATTAAAGCACGCACCAAGGAAAGGGTGGACACTGAACGCCTGGCTCGTTTAGGGGACCGAGAAGCCCTCTCTTGAGCACTCGAATCCTGTAATATCGAAACCTGTTGATGCTATGCATTTTTTGACTTATTTCCAACAAACAAAACAGCAGAATTGCGAAAGAACTTGGCAAAAAAACAGACAGCTGGACAGGAGGGTTCCCGAGAGTTACTTCTTGGAGATTTCGCAGGCGAAGGCCTACAATTTTTGGAATGAATAGGATCAATTAGAACAAGAAGCTAATGTAAGTCATTAAAAGTAACGAGCGATAAGTTGGCTAGAAGAAGTTCTGATTACATATCAGACCCATATTACTATTGGAATTTCACGAAGTTTTGAAGAAAATCCGGCAAAAATAAACTATGGTTCAACTATATCCCCCTACCTCATCTCCACCCTCTTCTGTAAGCTTCTCGAAAGTGGTTTCTATTCCATTGAAAAGTTAAGCGAGTAATAGTATTCTGACTTCGAGCGAGAACGAGAAGGAGAAGTTGGAAGAGCGCGAGTATCGGGAGTGGGGGAGCGGCTGGAAAGACTTGTTTAGGCATTTACTATAAAATTAGACTTTAAGAAACTCCGAAACTATACTCCGAAAGAGGCAAAGAAACAGTTCCTTTTACGATTTAAGAAGGAAACAAGTTTTTACTCTTTAACCCTCACCTTCGCGAACTACTTCGCACTCTGTTTCTTTCTTCAAACTCCGCCTTCTTTTTCAAGATCTCTTTCTCTTCCTGGATGACCGAGATTCGAGTGGAGCGTCTAGATGGACGCGATCTCAAGTAGTATTATCCATGGTTTTGAAAAGGTACCGTCTATTTTACGTACCCACCCTGATTTGGGCCTTCCCGGAGGCATACAACACCCAGACTCTGACGTACAAATTCTGTTTCTACTCTCTCATTCTAACAGTCTTGAATGGGTTTGATAGTAAAGAGGCCCTAAGTACAAGAAAACTAATGTACCGCGCATTCGTTACTCAATGCTAAATGTTCAACAAATGTTCAAGGTTTAGCTTCTAACAATAAGGTATTGTTCAAGAGGCTATAAAGAAGGCCGAGTCAAGGTGAGATTGTAGACTCGGCATGACATGACATTTCTTTCCACGCCTGCTAAAACATGTCTGTACTAACGGCAGAGAAGAAGAATATGAAGAAGTGGGCCGCACTCTGGCGGGCGCTGGAGGAATGCGAACTCGGCTCCTCTGAAATTATTTAACTTAACAAGTTAATATTAAAACAAAAAATCCTAGTCCACACCGTAAGTTCCTAGAGCAGACCTAATTCACATTCCATCGACTTCCGGCGTTATTAGATGAAACACGTCCACCACAACTTCAATCACCACCTAAAAAAACTGACCCCTTCCGAGGAGGCTGAGACAGCCGACTGTTGTTTACTGGCTTCCTCCTCTCGTCCTCCTCCTTCCTCATCTTCCGATTGCGATAGATCCAGCCCTATCTCAGCCAGCTTCCTCTGCCTGTGCTTCCCAGGAGACTCTGAAGGAATTCAATTAAAAAGGAAACTATAAATCATAAGATCTCTTTACTGTAGTTTCACTATATTCAGTGGGAGGAAAAAAAGAATAGGTAATTAGCACCCGCCTGGAACAGCCTTGGTCGGTGCTGCTCTGGCCTTTGCCACTGCGACTTCTTCATTAGCCGCTGCATCATGCGTTCCCTGCAGAAAAGAAATGAATAACATTTCGATGAAATATTATTTTAAAAAGGTTAAAAAAAACCTCATTCTCTGGCTCCGGCGGCTGGGGAGGCTCCAGCGACGGTGGCGGCGGAGGTGGACCTGGCGGTAATGGAGGTGAATCTGGAGGATGGGGAGGATCTAGCGGCGGCGGTGGCGGTGGATCCGGCGGCTGGGGAGGGTCCAGCGGTGGCGGTGTCGAAATATTCAACTAAATTCTCCTGCATTTCTTAATAAATACATGCTTTACAGTTGCTCAAATCTCCTGTTGTGTTATTTTAAAATCGTCTTTTCCCCCAAAATTCTACCTCCATTGTTGGCGCCTTTTCAATGATCTCTTCTTCATTCGCAGAATCATCCAAAGCCTCGTCCGCAATCGTAGTTTCTTTGCTCTGCGTTGGATGTGCAGGCATCGTGGACGGATTCTAGTTCGAATTTAATTCTTTCATTTAATTTTCTTCCTCTTAATTTAGTTGAGCTTAAAGTAATTGTAACGTTAGTTTGCAAAAATTTTAATTAATCTTAGCGGGCCCTGATTTTAGCCTTAGAAATGGTACCGAGGTGGACAGGGAAGGAAGTTGTTTATCATCCACGCGGCCACTCTGGAAGAGATTTCTTGTTTAGGCAGAGAGATGGTGAGAGAGAACAGGAAAAGAGAGAAATACAAAAGAATGGCTTAATTTCTTCTATAAGACGATAAAGATTCTAGCATCTTATGAGAGTGTTATCAATGCTTGTTCGGGTGGCTTGGAATTAAGCACGAAGTCAAGAACCACAAAAAAAAAATGCACCTTGGCATCTTCCTTCTTGAGCCGTGCAATGGTCTCCTAGGCAGTCAGCTTATTCTTCTCTTGTTGCTCGCGCACTGTCATCGTCTTCCGATCGTGGATACTGTAATGCGTAATATAATGTTATGGATACTGTAATGCGTAATATAATGTTATGGATACTGTAATGCGTAATATAATGTTATGGATACTGTAATGCGTAATATGTTATGGATACTGTAATGCGTAATATAATGTTATGGATACTGTAATACGTTATATAATGTTATGGATACTGTAATACGTTATATAATGTTATGGATACTGTACAGAAATCGCAGTTGCTGGAATCTGCTTCGGTAGGTCTCGGAAAAATGATCAAGATAAAATAACGAATTTTCTGCCCATTAAAACCATCAGAGTTGAAAAAGAACGAATTCGGAAGCTCACCAATTGGGGCTGCGGATGCGTGATTGCTGCTAACATCTTCAGCACTTTGCGTAAGTTTGGCAGCGAGTCGCTTCTCTACAATATTATCATCATCTTTTCATTTTATATTGTGTAATTCTATTCATCGCTGAACTCATGCAATATAAGCGGGGAAATAATAGGGAAAGATGAGAAGGTGAATTGGAATTGACAGCAAATGAACTTTTTCGAATCAACTCCCGCTATCAACATAACAATTGCATCTAACTTAGACATGAACAACTCATGAAAAGCATACTGAATGCTTCTTCTTCTGCAGCTATTGCCGTCGTCCGCTGCACGGCGGCCTGCGCAGGCTGGCGAGCCTTGAGAGCTGAGAAGGGGAAATTGATATTGTTATCTCCATTTCCTCAAATTATGTCCATCTTAAATTACTGTTATTGAGCAACTGATCAAAGAATATCAACCCCTTTTCAAAATCACAAGTTTCTTGTCTAGAGAACTGAAGAATTAAACGAAGGAGAGAAAGAACCTTTCTGATGGCCCTGTTTGATTGCTGGTGCAGTTCGCGGTGGTGGAGAGGTGGGGAGTCGTTTGTTCGACCCTTGGGCCGACCCGTCCTCCTCCTTCTCCCCTCTCCTTTCGTCACTCTCCTCGGTCTCGGACTCACAAAAACGGTCGCCTTCTCTCTCATCTCTCTCCTCGCTCTCGCTTCCTCGTCCTCTGATGATTCCGGCACTCTCATTTCCTTGAGCATCATCTCAACCTTCGCTGTCTCATCTGAAAGGAAGAACGAAATAATGATCAATTAGTGAACAGTTGGATAAAAAGGCAGATCCGAAACGGAGAACCCACCTTGTTTTTAGGCCTTAATAAGACATTACCGCATAGTTTTTTTTCGTTTGTACATTACCCCAGCTTCCTTTTATCCTATCCAACCCACTTTTGGGGGACCTCGGACCACCTTTTTTCCCCTGGTAACCTCACCATCACTATAGTCATCCATGTTGTGGCCAATCGGCTGCTCCTCTTGTTCCTCCTCAGTTCTCGTCTGGTCCGACTCACTGCGGTTCCGTGAAGAAAGCGGTTTCAGTGGGCCTAAATACATTCTTTATTATATTCACTACTCTTAGTTGGTAACCAAATACAGTCTCTCAAGTGTCTCATAAAACTCTAAAACTCACATAATGGCCTATTCTATCAATTCAACAACAAAACCCCACGATAAACCCTTAATACGGAAAAAAAAATCTGAAAACACGACCATTTAACACTGGAATAAGTTAGCAGAATAGTGAGGCAAATACCCTACCATTTACCCTCGAGTTGGGCTTGAGCTGCTTGAGGGCATCAAACTTCTCGTTCTGAGACTCGAGTTGCGTTTCGGCCTTCATCCTTCTTCTCGATTCAGTCTACAAGCAAAAAGAAGTTTCAATTGAACAAAGGAAAGATAAACAGCAGAGGGGGCCATGTCCGTGATTTAACATCCATTTCTATCCGAAAACTAATCTAGTAAGGGTGTTATATTCTTCGAAAGGGTCCAATTATACATTCTTCATGCCTTTTCTTAGTCCGAAGCAGAGGTGGGAATGGGCCGGCCCGGCCCGGCCGGCCCAATTTCCCAAGGCCCCGGGCCGGGCCCAAGAAAAGGTGGGCCGGCCCGCAGGCCCGATTGGGCCCTCAAGTCAGAAATTCCTGGCAAATTGATGGTAAGATGTAAACTTTAAATTTTCGGAAGTATTAGAAATTGGTTTATATAGTGGAATGTTACTTGGGGGTGGGGTCAACATATTTTTACTTTGCATTTCACTCAAACTGTGCACAGGGGGGTTTTCGAACATGGAAAACACGAATATTACGTTCGTTTTGAGCTTGCATGCAGTTTAACAAAATTACCTTCTTTACACGGATCAGCAGATTCACACAGTGGCTGGGACGGACTACGGAGACGGAAAACTGGGAACTCGCGGTATGGCTCTCTTCTTCCACTCACTCGAGCGCAAAGACATCTACCACTAACTCTGCCTCACCGAATTGGCTGTCGCGGTAAGACGCGCACTCGCGGAAGCCTCATGGCAGCCGCACGCTGCGTTGCAAGGAACAGAGGAGATACTTGTGGCTCAGTTACTTTGTTAAACTGCATGCAAGCCCAAAACAAACCCCCCAATTAACATAGCACTAATTTTTGAAAAATTTTTTTTTTCGGATTTTGAAAATCGGGCTCAAACGGGCCGGGCCGGGCCCAAAATTTCAAGGCCCGGAAATTTCCGGCCGGGCCGGGCCGAGACTTTGGGGCTGGCCCAAAAATTTTGGGCAAATTCCCACCTCTGGTCAGAAGTAGCTTAGGTCAATCTGGAAGCCGACTAGATCGTACTCAACAAGCACCTGTGCGAGTTGCACGGCCCGCTTCAACTTGTCCGCCAGGTCAGTTGTTCTGTCGCGTAGCTGCTCGATCAAATTGACGCTCTCCAGATACTGAGCACGCCACTTATCGGCTGCTGCGATGTGATCCTTAAAAGGGCTCTTCTTTAAATGCGACATGCTAATTTTAATTTCAGACATCAATTTTTCCAAGATATTATAATAATATCTTATTTCAAAAAATTAAACAAAGTTGAATAAAAAAATTAATTTCTTTTCATGATAACATATTTTTTTATCCACCACAGGAATTTCATATGCAGATAGCATTTTGACTGCTTGTTGAGGGTCTCATATGGATAATAAATAAAACAATCTGGAAGTTACTGTAGATGGTGGAAATACAGGTACCTTCGCCTCTAGAGCCCTCTTCATGTACATGTTCATCTTGTTATCCGCTTCCATTCGCTGCACAGTTTCAGACTCCAGTTCGACCTGCATAACGAAATAAACCATAAGAGTTTTTTTTATTTGTTTTTTTAAAGACTATTTTGCAATCCACTGGGAATAAATGCCACTCTTGACTGCTTGGGTAAACAGGAGAGGATAGGGGGGGGGGGATTGGAGGGAAAGCAAAATAGTGAAGAGTACAAAGAGAATTTGTAGGCCAACATATCCATGAGAGATGCATCTATCCGAGTGGACCCAAAACGTTAATGGCTCTGCTTAGTAAACAATTAATTTATAACCCTGAAAAGTTGTAATTGCATAAGCGATAAATAGTCCAAAAAATGCGAAAAAGCAGACAATAATAACAAGATGATTTAATTATGAGGTGAATATACAGGTACACTATCGTTAAAACATATACTACTAATATGCCATTATCGCTCTCTTAAAACTGTTCTCGGTAAATACTCTCAAACAGAACAACAGAATTGATAAATGGACTGATCAATAAAACATCAGGGAAGAGATATGATTCACGTTCAATGTCATGTGGTTGCTAGTTGTCCAAATGTGGCTTATACTTCCCGGAAAGAGACAACTCTTATCACTCTTACTCTACCTGCTTCATCTGAAGTTGCGTCGACAACTCGTTGTTCTGCCGCTTGCATTCTTCGACGTAATTGCACAGTTCGATGTTCTTGTTTTGAAGTTGTACGTTTTCCTGGAATATACAGTTCCACTAAGGAATAAAAAATATCAACACAGCGAAAACGAACTCCTAATGAACCATTCGCAACGTTTGCAATACAAATTATTCTTCTTAATATGCACAACAATAAGCAGAAATGTGCAGGCTAAAAAAAAGGACCAACATTCTGTAACTCGAAGAATTTGGAGAGCCGAGCTGAAGCGTTCGCGGCTGCGGTGTAGGCGCGTTGTGCGTTATCAGCGGAATTCCGGCAGTGTATGCAGATGACAACCCTTAAAAAGTTCATCAGGATCAAACAAAGCAAAACAATATAAAATCTACAGGAATAATAAAAGTTTTACTTTTGTTTTCGAAATTGCGGAAATTGCCACACAGAGTAAGGAAAAAGTAGAATTACCCAACAGGCGACTGCGGAGCAGGGGAAAAGGAGGAAGCTGAACTCGGCTCGGCGACTTCTTGTTGTTCATCGCCATCGCGGGCAGGCGGCACCTCCGCCTCCTCTTCATCCATACTGGACACTGCGCAGAAAAGAATTAAAACTATTTTAATAATCAAACAAGGAATCATGTACAGTAGAATGAAAATTGGCGCTATTTTTCTGCTTTTACCGCTTATATCAACGAGACACAACCGTTATATGCGAAATTAGAGACATATGCTAGGCAGTGGATACGATAATACAACGAACTGACAAAAATCAGAATCGGAAGACTTCAACGAAAACTAGAATTGGTTTTCGTACTTGCTTCATACCATGCTTCGAATTTCTCCGAAGCAAGGAAATCACACCATTTCGTAATTTTGAATTTCGCGGGTACCGGTTTTTGATGTGCATGTTGGTACGAAGAGAAAGGGCAAACCGAGAGAATTTGGGCATCTCATACTGCTAGTTTTGTATTTCTTTTGCTTGGTTTTTATTCAAGCTTTTCTTTGTTTTAATCTGTGATGTTATTACGTATCACCTTTATAATCTTCGAAGCTGTTTCAGTTTTGCTACTCAGTTTACGATTAATCAGTTTGCTTTTCTGCAGGGTAGTAGCTCAAGATGGTCGTCGCTGCCGCGCCCGCCGCCGCGAAGAAGCCGGTCTCCAAGAAGACCAAGAAGGTCACTCTGAAGAAGAAGAAGCAGGTTGTCAAGTACAACATCGAGTGCAAGAACCCGGTCGAGGACAAGATTCTCAACGTCGAAGACTTTGTTAGTTTTCGGTCCCCTTCCCCCCCCCAACCCTTTGCAATATAGGGCCACCGCCCCTATACATTGCAAGCGACAGGCATAGGGTGTCTCGGCCCCTAGTAAGTCCTGTCGCTCTCCTCTCCTGACCCACGTCCGTTGCAGGAGGCCTTCCTGAACCAGAAGATCAAGGTGGGCGGCAAGACTGGCCAGCTCGCCCTGAGCGGAGTTAAGCTCGAGGTCATCAAGACTCGTATTGTCCTCACCTCGGAGGTGCCCTTCTCCAAGAGGTTGAATATTTTCGATGTTCTATTTCAATCTTTCCGTGAATTTTGAACAAGACTACTGGTACTATTCAGTTACTCCTGCTCCAGTCAAAAATTTCCAAATTCACTCCATAGGGGTTTATTAGCACCTAGAACACGAAAACAACGACCGTTTTGCAGAATTCCGTCAAAAATTAAAAGTTATGAACACTTATTGTCAAAAGTAGTTTTCACTCCAAACGGCTTGTAAATCTCGACCCGGGGGCTTATTGATGCGGGGAACGCGAATATAACGTTGATATCGCGTTATTCTATCATTTTAACGAGATAGAGGAGCCCAGAAGACTCAGCATTTGTCTTTTGCTGACTGTGTGAAACATCGTGGCTTTGCAATACCTCAACCATCGCCAAATACAAAACGAACTGCTCGGAATATCCCTCAATGACCTATACGCGAAGGCAAATATATTACGGAATAAAGCAAAATGATGGTTGTATTCGTGTTGCTCGTGATAATAAACCACCCTGGAGTGAATTTGGAAGAAATTTTTTTCGACTGGAGCAGGAGTAACTGAATAGTACCCTTACCATGTTCAGATACCTCAAGTACCTGACGAAGAAGTATCTGAAGCGCAACTCACTCCGTGATTGGCTCCGAGTGGTCGCTTCCACCAAAGACACCTACGAACTCCGCTACTTCCACATCAACCAGGATGACGATGAAGGTTCCGACAACGAGAACTAGAAGGGCTTCCGTGTTCCTCGTTCACTCTTTTGTTTTTGTTGTTATGAGCAGTGATAAACGGCTCACTGATTATAAGACTGTTACCGCATATCAGAATCGACATGGTTGAACTGGTATTTTCGATGGGTGGAAGGAGGCTGCTCCTGTAGAGTTCTTGAAGACTTCTGTTTAAAGTCGGATTTCGAATGGGAAAGCAATTGCTATCTTTGTGGTGGCATAACTACGATTTACCGTACCCTTATTTGTAACTCTGCTACATTGAGAGTATAATGTTAATCATTACAAATAATTTTGGACGACTTTTATCAGTTGGGTCACGAGGTCGAAGGAGCCTCCCAGTCGAGTGGAGAACGCTTGTCCACTCCCGATTTCCTCATGGCCTACAAGCAGGGAGAGAGAAGGCTAGAGGGATAGAAAAGTTAGAGAAAGAGAAATTGTGTCTACAATCCATTGCGGATGCATCTGGTATTGACAGACTACTAATCGATGTCCCAGTGTTCATACAACACCAGTGTTACTAGCAAATCTCTTCTACCAGACCGAACAAAAATCTTTATTAACTGGGTTAATCGACAATATTGATAAAAGATAAGAGGTAGATCACGCTAAAAAGGCATTAATTTGTTTCTCTTATGAGAACATGGGGTCTTTTGGAATTCATGGGATAATAATGAAACAACGGGGCAGTATTAAAAGGAGCGGGGATAACCAGAATCGTTCGTAGTGCCGTAGGAGTAAAACCCATCTTGCACTCAGAAACCCGATGAATGGGGCAAAAAGGACCAAGGTCACAGCCAGGGGTTTGCTGCAACAAGAACTTGTTGTCTACGTACGCGGACTAACGGGGAAACGTCTCTTGGTAGAAATCAATCGATCATCTCATTCTGTCTAGACAGTCAAGATCCTAGAATATCAACGAACCTACATGAGGTATAGAGAGAGATATATGAGATCGAGAAAGTCTAAGGGAATACAGTAGAAAGAGACGTCAGAGTCTGGGCAATCAATAACCTCGCTACAAACAACATGATAAAAAAGTACAGTAATTGTGTGTGTACATATTTAATGGGCAATGAAGCCGTAGGAACTTTTTCAAGAGCTCGTGGGTCTTGCCGCGAAAGCTTGAGCTACGGTGAGTGGGGGAGAGAGGATGTCATGGAGCGTCCCTGCAGACATGACGCGCATCCAGTGACGGAAAGAGGCGAGGACCAGGAGGACGCCTTCATCGGTTGGTGGAGAAGCAGCGCAGCGGTCGAGGATGAGGCGCTTCTGGAAAGCAGGAAACGGTGTTTTCAAGGAATTTGAGCCAATATTTCTCCAATTTAAAAATGCAACTCCATCCATTTTGTTTTTCTCATGCTTAAAAGGTCAACTGTTATCTATCAATCTATCAGAACATTGTAATATCGTCTCTTTCAACGGTTACACCCCTGACTAACCGCCTCAATGACCCTCTTGACGTACTGCACCATCTCTGCCCTCTCATCAGGCGCTCTTCCGTTTGCGATGAAGTTGAGAGTGGCGGAGAGAGCGATGAGTGTGCAGGTAGCGAAGCGCCGCGCGGTCGCAGCCGCAACGCAGCCGCGGTGCACGCGAGAAGTGTCCGCGAACATTGTTTCCGCTGGAATTCAAAGCCCATTCCTTCATATATTCCATTTGAACACTCTTCTTCTATTACTACCCACTTTACCACGAAAGATTGCAATTTTAATCCATGAGAATATGCTCATCATTGCGTAAATCAGACTCTCCCCTCACTTTCTCTCTCCCCCCCCCCTCCTCTGTTTCTCTCTCTCACTCCCCTCACTTTCTCTCCCTCCCTCCTCTGTTTCTCTCTCTCACTCCCCTCTCCGTACCCTGCCCGGTCGTCTCCTCCAGTCTCTCTGCCGTGAGTGTATCCATCTCCGTGATCACTTCAAAGTGCAATCGGTGCACCATCTCCGTCCTCGCGATTCCTTGAATCCTGAATCTCGGCGACAGCAGAAGGCCCGCCAGCCAGATCTCCTTGTTCAGCGAGGGGATTACCTCAAGACATTTCAGTTCATTCATGAAACAGAACCGATTCTGGCAGATCATTAAATTGAGAGGAGCTATAAAAGAGGAGCTTTTTTGAAAGAATAAATGCATTTCCTATGAACCTTTACACGCTTAACCTATACGAGGTTGTCCACGCAGCTTAAAATCTACCGTACTTTCCTCTCATCCTGTATATTCTTTTCGCAAGGATTATGGTAGTTTTAATGTCCTGGACAGCCTCATATTAACCATAAAAAGAACCTTCCTTACCTCGACATTCTCTCCCCTCCTCTTCACAGCGCCCTCTTGCTCCTCCGTGACTCTCTCCATCCTCTCCACCGCCTTCTCCCACTGCTCTGTCACACTCTCCTTCGTCGCTGCCTCCCACTTCTCAGCCACTTCCGTGTGATCCGGCAGCGTCTGTCGGCTGGCCCACTTGAGAAGGCGCAGTTCCTCCTGTAGTAATATTAGTGTTGGTGACCAATTCGGAATCGCAGAAACGGGAAGACACACCAAAAGTCTCCGAGGCCAACCTGATAGCCAGCAAGGCGGAGGGGGAGTAGCGTGTCCACATCCGGGTCTCGCTCCCTGCCAAAGAACCACTCGACTAGAGGGGCCGTCTTGTGCAGAAGAGTCACGTACACGAGGGACTAAATGATGGATTCATTATTAACTGCATCTTTTTTAAGCATAATTTAAGCACCAGAAAAAGGCCACGGAGAGTTAGCGCAGTGCAAATGCGACACTTAGATAGAGACCGCAGATGATTTTTTCAAACCGCTTGCAATTGCAAATGAAGAGTGTTTTTGGGGTTTTGGGTGACTAGAAAACCATTTCTCAAATCAGAATCTCAAAAAAAATTGAAATTTACGTATAAAAATGACTTTAAAAAAGGTGAATTCTTGGGAAAGATGGGCTGCCTACAGTAAGCCTGCCGACCCATTCCAACGTGCCAAACGCGGTTCGGCAGGTCAGATGCTCGTTCCAGACGATGAATGGTCTTGTCCGACTAACTTTTATCACCCATTTTTTCCAATCTACTGGTTTTTCATGGCTTTTTCTTATCTAATTTATTCTTTTTAAAGATAGTATGCACCATCGTTCTTCTCTGTGCCTTCACGCCATCAAATCTTAATGAATCCCTCTGCCATTCTGTTGTCATTAGCTTCTTTCACAGCTGTACAATATGAAAACCAACCAAATGTGAATTCTTTATTACCTAAATCACCTACTTAGTATCTGATGAGTTATCTCTAACACATCAGACTCCAGCACACGCCACGAGGAGGCGAGGTGAGAGTGCGCCACAGAGACAGAGGGGCCCTAGCAGATGGGGGGAAACCCTACATTTATTCCTAACAAACGGTTCTACGCTTCTAAAATTGAGAAAAACATACAATCGAACAAATATGATACAGACAAGATAAAATAAGCGGCTAAATGAGTCCGCAATGACAGAAAAAAAGACTTACAAGGAGAGAAAATAACAGATTTAGACACACAGGAAGCAAGGAAAGAAAAGGATACAGCAGGCGAGAAATTAAGTCAAAATAAGGGAGAAATTGACAAGTGTATAAAATAAAAGAAACAGCAAATGTATCTAATTTTGCTTCTAAAGAGAAGCCAAAAATAAATGAGAAAGGGGGAAAAGAGGAGGGAACGGGAATCTACCTCATGACGAACTCGCCGGTAGCCAGCTCGCTTGAGAAGGCCTCGAAGGACTTTCCATGCTATTTTCTAACTAAGCGCTGGTAACATAAATGCAGCGGCTTCTAACTACTCATGCGAGAAAGCTTGGCACTAAATACATGCTTGAACAGGCGGGAAAAGGAGTAAACTCCATCCAGGACTTCCTCCTTTCCTTCTCCACTCACCCGATCTGCACAAATGCAAGCAAGACGCAACTCGCCGCGGCGGCGAGAAGAAGGAGCAAGCGGCAGGAAAAGGGAGAGAGGCGGCGGCGGAGAATCTAAGACACTTCAGGCTCCCATTCCCGCCACTTTCAACACTTTCAAAAGCGTTAGGAATTCAGTTCAATTAGGAATACAAGGATTACAAAAAGGAGGTTAAAACTGAACGTTAAACTAGCTTAAATATTGTCAGAAAGAATGATGACATCCTTGTTATAAGCTGAATAAGATGAGGGTGGAGAAGAGTGCAAGGCGAGATAACATGATGACACGTAGCAAAGGGTAAGTGTTGTGCAACCTTGTCAGTATTTCACTCGCATTGATCGGGTCAGAAAACGCGGGTGGAGCAAGCGCATTCTTGCACAGTCTACGAAGGAGTTCTCCAGTAGGAGATAGAGAGAGAGAGAGAGAGAGAGAGAGAGAGAGAGAGAGGGAGAGAGGGAGAGAGAGAGGGCACATAAACAAGGTCAAAACAGTCCAAGTCAAACTGCAAAACAGGGATGGTCAATGTGATGGTCAATCCATATGCAAAATATCAGAATTTTTGGAATTTAAGGTTTCTGACCATTCCCTGGTGAGAGACGGACAGAAGGTTGAATTCACAGCGAATCCTAGAGAAAGAAACAAAAGAGAGCCAATAAATGCTTTGAGTGAGTACGAGAAAGAAGATTAGCCGAAGGGGAAGGCTGAGAATGGCCAACTCTTTCAAGGAAAGGCTCTGAACCGCGGGCAAGAAATACAACCCTCGCTCTCCCATTCAAAGGGCCCTCAGAGACCGCACTTCCTACACCAATTCCATCGCTTCCAATCCACGCTTCTCTCCAACTGCTGCGACTCACCATCAGTAGAGGGCCACTTTGTATGCCCCAGTGTTCATACAACACCAGTGTTACTAGCAAATCTCTTCTACCAGACTCGAACAAAAATCTTTATTAACTGGGTTAATCGACAATATTGATAAAAGAAAAGAAGTAGATCACGCTAAAAAGGCATTAATTTGCTTCTCTTATGAGAACATGGGGTCTTTTGGAATTCATGAGATAATAATGAAACAACGGGGCAGTATTAAAAGGAGCGGGGATAACCAGAATCGTTTGTAGTACCGTAGGAGTAAAACCCATCTTGCACACGGAAACCCGATGAATGGGGCAAAAAGGACCAAGGTCACAGCCAGGGGTTTGCTGCAACAAGAACTTGTTGTCTACGTACGCGGACTAACGGGGAAACGTCTCTTGGTAGAAATCAATCGATCATCTCATTCTGTCTAGACAGTCAAGATCCTAGAATATCAACGAACCTACATGAGGTATAGAGAGAGATATATGAGATCGAGAAAGTCTAAGGGAATACAGTAGAAAGAGACGTCAGAGTCTGGGCAATCAATAACCTCGCTACAAACAACATGATAAAAAAGTACAGTAATTGTGTGTGTACATATTTAATGGGCAATGAAGCCGTAGGAACTTTTTCAAGAGCTCGTGGGTCTTGCCGCGAAAGCTTGAGCTACGGTGAGTGGGGGAGAGAGGATGTCATGGAGCGTCCCTGCAGACATGACGCGCATCCAGTGACGGAAAGAGGCGAGGACCAGGAGGACGCCTTCATCGGTTGGTGGAGAAGCAGCGCAGCGGTCGAGGATGAGGCGCTTCTGGAAAGCAGGAAACGGTGCTTTCAAGGAATTTGAGCGAATACTTTTGCGATTTAAAAGTATGAAACTACCACTTTGCTTTCTCCTGCTAAAAATGATGACTACCTTACCCTTTATCCACATAAAAGAGCACTGTAATACAACTTTTTCCTGAACATCCCCTGACTGACCGCCTCAATGACAGCCTTGACGTACTGAACCATCTCTGCCCTCTCATCGGGCGCTCTTCCGTCTGCGATGAAGTTGAGAGTGGCGGAGAGAGCGAGGAGAGTGCACGCAACGAAGCGCCGCGCGGTCGCAGCCGCAACGCAGCCGCGATGCACGCGAGAAGTGTCCGCGAACATTGCTTCCGCTGGAATTCAAAGCTCATTCCTTCAGATATTCCATTTGGATACTCTTCGTCTTGTACTACGTAATTTACCAGGAAAGATTGCGACTTTAATCAATGAGAATATGCTCATCATTGCGTAAATCAGACTCTCCCCTCACTTTCTCTCTCTCTCTCTCTCTCTCTCTTTTCTCTCTCTCTCTCTTTTCTCTCTCTCTCTCTCTCTCCCTCCCTCCTCTGTTTCTCTCTCTCACTCCCCTCTCCGTACCCTGCCCGGTCGTCTCCTCCAGTCTCTCTGCCGTGAGTGTATCCATCTTCGTGATCACTTCAAAGTGCAATTGGTGCACCATCTCCGTCCTGGCGATTCCTTGAATCCTGAATCTCGGCGACAGCAGAAGGCCCGCCAGCCACATCTCCTTCTTCAGCGAGGGGATTACCTCAAGACATTTTAGTTCATTCATGAAACAGACCCGATCTGGGCAGATCATTAAATTGAGAGGAACTATACAAGAGGACCTTTTTTGAAGGAATACGTGCACCTCCTATGAACCTTTA
Organism: Allodiplogaster sudhausi; assembly: GCA_945643635.1. Taxonomy (NCBI): domain Eukaryota; kingdom Metazoa; phylum Nematoda; class Chromadorea; order Rhabditida; family Diplogasteridae; genus Allodiplogaster; species Allodiplogaster sudhausi. The sequence goes on along the minus strand of CALZFC010000328.1, from coordinate 2,571,556 downwards.
CACGCTTAACCAATATGAGGTTGTCCATGCAGCTTAAACTCTACCGTACTTTTCTCTCATCCTGTATATTCTTTTCGCAAGGATTATGGTAGTTTTAATGTCCTGGACAGCCTCATATTAACCACAAAAAGAACCCTCCTTACCTCGACATTATCTCCCCTCCTCTTGACAGCGCCCTCTTGCTCCTCCGTGACTCTCTCCATCCTCTCCACCGCCTTCTCCCACTGCTCTGTCACACTCTCCTTCGTCGCTGCCTCCCACTTCTCAGCCACTTCCGTGTGATCTGGCAGCGTCTGTCGGCTGGCCCACTTGAGAAGGCGCAGCTCTTCCTGCAGTAATATTAGTGTTGGTGACAAATTCGGAATAGCAGAAACGGGAAGACACACCAAAAGTCGCCGAGGCCAACCTGATAGCCAGCAAGGTGGAGGGGGAGTAGCGTGTCCACATCCGGGTCTCGCTCCCTGCCAAAGAACCACTCGACTAGAGGGGCCGTCTTGTGCAGAAGAGTCACGTACACGAGGGACTAAATGATGGATTCATTATTAACTGCATCTTTTTTAAGCATACTTTAAGCACCAGAAAAAGGCCACGGAGAGTTAGCGCAGTGCAAATGCGACACTTAGATAAAAATCTTAGAAGACAGAATCTCAAAAATGACAAAGGGAAATCGTGCTGAGAAAAACATTTCAAATATTTCTATTTAGTGTTACCGTATTCACTCGAAATCATGGTGCACTAGTGATTTCTGATGCTGCACTACTAAAATCTTTTAACATGGCGTCCCTTAATTTAGTGTTACCGTAAATGCATTAGTGTTACCCTCTCTTCAATTCATGGAATGTCGATGGACGCGGCACTAACCGCACACAGCAGTACACTAAAATGTTCTCTAAGTGTCGCCTTGACACCCCGTGAGGCATCTTTTTTTAATTCCTGACAGAAACACTCATACCTGGAGGGCAACATCGGGAGTGTAATTGCGGAGGAGTGTTGTAATGACAAGTCGAGCGCACTTTGTCTTCTCAGATTCGTCAATCTTAAATTGGGAGAATGTATTCCTTAAAGCTGGGAGGCTACTATTCATCAATATTATAACTTAAAATGCAAATGAACCTCGCTCAAAGTAAGCGAATAGAAGAGGCAGCGAATGATTCTCGCGACCTCTCCCTTCTGTAGGCGTTGCGTGGCAATTTGGAGAGAAAGTCGACTGCAAATAGTTTGATATTTTCAGTTTAATGAAAAGAGTAAATTATATCTCCTGGCCTTCTTTTTACATTAACTATTATTAATAATAAACATTTACATCATAAGAATCAAGAATACTAACTTTGCAAAGAGTCGGAAGACATCCTTAAAGGCCTCTTCTCGATGCGCGACGATCTGATCTGCGGTATCGAGGAACTGCACCTCCCCTGCTGAAATGGCGCTGAATCCCTTTCCAAATCCAGTAGAATCACAGGCTTGCTTCATCGAAAGCCAGAGGTCGCCGACAACCATCGAGTTTACCACCTCAACAGTTTCCATCAGTTTCATCATAAGTCCGGAAAAGGCACTAAAAGTGCGGAAATTCGAAAGTTTTCGTCGTTTTCTGTCAAGAGTTAAAACTGCAGCAGGCAATCCGCTCCCTTAGGCGTTTCCCTGCTTCCCCGCTCACCTGGGACATGATATCTGCGAGTTGGTCAGCGTCCAGTTGCTCGAGGACGTCCATGCTCAGCTTCTTCATCGTGTTCTCCAAGCTGATCTTGCAAGCCGCAGCCTCGGCCAGTGCATCCCGGACAACTTCCACGGGATCCATTCCCTGAATCCAATACATCACTCTGTCATCACTGAATCTCTTTCAAATTCATAAGGGAAAAAGAAAACTTCATTCACTCCGAAAACCGCAGCATAAAATCTTCCAGTCCAACATTTCACTTTCCTTCTCCACTCCATATCACAGCAAGCAACTCACCGTTTTTCCCTTCTTCTGGACTGGTTGCCTGGGCTGTCTCTTGGCCGGAGTCACGGGTTGAATAGCCCCCTCTTCTTCCTGGAGTCCTCTCTTCCTTGTTCTGCCTACAGACCTCTTCGCCGCGGACTCTGGCGCAGAGACTTTTTGGGAAGGCAGTGCAGCTCGCTGGCTTTTCCGCCGGGTAGCAGCTCCCCCCTACAGAGAGTTTAGTACTTTGTACCATTCTTATTTATCTCTTTTATCAAGTATTAATTAAACTTCTGGAGAGAAAAGAAGCACAAAATAAAACCGACCACTCCGGTGGATTTCGAAGAAGAAGTCGTTGCCTGTTCGCTGTCTTCCTCGGTCTCCGGCCCAGCCAAGGCTTTTGGGGTCATCGTTGTCTGCGGCTTGGGGGCGGCCCCCGAGACTGCCGCTTTGATGTTCTTCTTCATGGTCGCTTGGATGCGGTTGATCTGCGAGATGGACGGGGCCCCTCTCATCATTCTCGCTGCTTGGATGGCGCCTCCTCTCGCAACTACTCCTCCATGAGTTCCTCCTTCTCCTCCTCTCTGCGATCGTCCCTCCGGCGCATCCTTAGTAGGAGTCTTGGCTCCCTTGGCCGGCACCGCTCTACCTGGCGGAAGTGGAGCAGCGGGCGTCGCATGAGAAACGCGTCTCTGAAATACAGGATCTTTCAAAGCAAAGTTGGCATAGGTGCTCTAAAATTCTTCTTCTCATTTCCTAACCTTCTTCGCAACCACGCCTTCATCGAAGTCGTCATCCTCTGAAATTATCCATTGTCTTGAAAAACTCTCGAAAGAAATGCTCGTGCCATTGAGGGTCTAATAATTGTTAGAATAGAGAATATGACACGAACCTGGAATGTACATTTCATAAGAAGCCGGAAGCTTCTTCCTTTCTTCCTTGCGCACCATAACATCTCCAATATCCTCCTCTTCAGCAGCTCCCTTCTTTTCCTTTCTTCGCTCTTCTCCATCATCCTCTTCTTCTTCTACATCTACCACTAGCAGGCCTTCATCATCATCCGAGTCCTCATCTACCACGATCGGGCGGGCTTCATCAGGGTTCTCGGGTCGGCTCGAATTGTCAAACTGAAAGAAGAGGAGCTTTCTTCGTGCCAAGTCAAGAAGATAGGAAGGGGAAAAGAGAGAGATAAAGAGAGGGAAAGAGAAAAGAGAAGAGATAGAAAGAAACGAGAGAGAGAGAGAGAGAGCGAGAGAGAGAGAGAGAGTAAAAAAAGGAACAGAGGGCAATTTTGGCCGTTCCAGGAAGGTCCGGTGCTGCAAGGCTAATTCAGAGACTTCAATGAAAGCACGCACCAAGGAAAGGCTGGATACAGAACGCCTGGCCGGTTTAGGGGACCGAGAAGCCCTCTCTTGAGCACTTGAATCCTGTAATATTGAAAACTGCTGATGCTATGCATTTTTTTTTTACATATTTCCAACAACAACAAAAAAAATCAGTTGACTTGCGAAAGAACATGGCAAAAAACAGACAGGAGGACAGGAGGGTTCCCGAGAGTTCCTTCTTGGAGATTTCGCCGGCGAAGGCCTGCAATTTTGGTAATGAATGGAATCAATTAGAACAAGTAGCTAATGAAAGTCATTTAAAGTAACGAGCGATAAATTGGCTAGAAGAAGTTCTGATTACATATCAGAACCATATTGATTTCGGAATTTCACGAAGTTTTGAAGAAAATCCGGCAAAAATAAACTATGGTTCAACTATATCCCCCTACCTCATCTCCACCCTCTTCTGTAAGCTTCTCGAAAGTGGTTTCTATTCCATTGAAAAGTTAAGCGAGTAATAGTATTCTGACTTCGAGCGAGAAGGAGAAGGAGAAGGAGAAGTTGGAGGAGCGCGAGCATCGGGAGTGCGGGAGCGGCTGGAAAGACTTGTTAAGGCATTTACTACAAAATTAGACTTTAAGAAACTCCGAAACTATACTCCGAAAGAGGCAAAGAAACAGTTCCTTTTACGATTTAAGAAGGAAACACGTTTTTACTCTTAACCCTCACCTTCGTGAACTACTTCGCATTCTGTTTCTTTCTTCAAACTCCGACTTCTTTTTCAAGATCTCTTTCTCTTCCTGGATGACCGAGATTCGAGTGGAGCGTCTAGATGGACGCGATCTCAAGTAGTATTATCCATGGTTTTGAAAAGGTACCGTCTATTTTACGTACCCACCCTGATTTGGGCCTTCCCGGAGGCATACAACACCCAGACTCTGACGTACAAATTCTGTTTCTACTCTCTCATTCTAACAGTCTTGAATGGGTTTGATAGTAAAGAGGCCCTAAGTACAAGAAAACTAATGTACCGCGCATTCGTTACTCAATGCTAAATGTTCAACAAATGTTCAAGGTTTAGCCTCTAAGGTAGTGTGCAAGAGGCTATAAAGAAGGCGGAGTCAAGGTGTGATTGTAGACTTGGCATGACCTTTTCTTTCGTCTCCTGCTAAAACATGTCTGTAAGTACTAACGGGAGAGAAGAAGAAGAAGAAGGAGTGGGCCGAACTCTGGCAGGCGCTCGAGGAATGCGAACTCGGCTCCTCTGAAATTGTTCAACTGAATAAGTTAATATTAAAACAAAAAAAATCCTAGTCAACTTAGAAAGTTCCTAAAAAAAAAACTTATTCCCAAGCCATTTACTTCCGGTGTTATTAGATGAAACACGTCCACCACAACTTCAATCACCACCTCACAACTTACCCCTCGACTAGACGACGCCTCTTCCACGTTGCCATGAGAAGCGCCCGAAAGAATGTCGTCGAGGAAGTCGTCATGCCTTAGGAAGAAAAAATGCTCTTATTTCCTTCTTTAAAGCCAATCCTTCTAAAGGACGGAAACATGTTATTACTATTAAAAGCCTAAAAGGTCTGCTGTTCGAGAGATGACCTCCACCCTAAACGGGGGAACAAACCCTGAGTTGGTTGAAGCTTGTTGTTGGCTGATAGAAGGTCGTGGCTGGCGAGGAGCCGATAGGCGGCGAGCCGGGGCCTTTCGAGCCTGTCTTGACGTGGTCGAGACAGCTGATTCAGCTACCGACTCCGAAGACGTCACCTTTAATAGAAAGAATAATAGAGCGTAAACAGATAATAAATCACAAAATTCAACTTATTACTGAAAATACAATATTTTAGTTGTTCGAATAAAAGTGTCCAAATAACAACTGCAGCCTGTACCTCTGTGGCCACGTCAACTTCTAGAATTGAAGAATCCTCCTCATCCGAAGAATCATCCAAGCCAAGTTTGTCTGCAAACGATTTTCTTTTAATTCCTATATGAGTATATCCACAAAAGAAAAACTTTAAAAAATACTATGGCAGTATCATATATTACCATAAAGTGGAGGAAAGCAACAACAAAAGAAACAAGCTACCTCTTCCTTCAGTCTCCTTCACGCCTTTTGACTCCAATCCCTTCTCCTTCAACTCTTTCTTCTTCCTCTCTTCTTTCTGCTCCTCTTGTACCTTCCTCAGCATCTCTGCCAGATTCCTCTCCTTTTCCTTGAGACTCTCGATATTCTTGTCTCTCTTCGCAACTTTCTCTGCCACTTTTCTCGCTTCTTCCTCCTGTTTCCTCTTTCTCTCCTCCTTCTCCTGTCTCCTATTTCGCTCTGCAACCTTCCGCTCCCCTTCCTCGTTTTTCTTCTTCTTCTCTGCTTCCTTTGCTCTTTCCTCCTCCAACTGCTTCTTCCTCTGCTCCTCTTTCTGCTTCTTTATCTCCTCCGCCCTCTTCAGTGCCCGTTCCCTCTCTTGCTCCTTCCGAATTCGCTCCCTTTCCATCGCCTCCTTCCTTCTCTCCTGCTCCTCCCTAATTCGTTCCTTCCTCTTTTCTAACTCAGCTGTCCGCGTATCCTTCTCTTCAACTGTGACGGTCGTTGTGATAGACTCCTTCATCCCTGGTGGGGGTTGCTGGGTGGGGGGCTCTGGGAGCACCACAGGACTTTGGGCAATCACGGCGGGGGTCTCACTGGCGATCTGAGGAGGCGGGAGGTCGGCTTCTCTGTCGAGATGGGTCTCAGGGGTGGCGACTGTTATCTTCAGAGGAGGCGGGAGGTCGCCCTCTTTGTTGACGTGGGTCTCTGCGGTTGTAACTGTTGTCTCCGGAGGTGGTGGGAGGTCACCCTCTCTGTCAAGATGGGTCTCTGTGGCGGTGACTGTTGAATCCTGTGGTGGCTGGAGGTCCCTCTCCTTAGGTCCTTTGGTCGAATCGGTAACGGACTCTTCGTTCGTCACAATCTCAAGATGTCCATCTTCCGAGGAGGCCGAGACAGCTACTGCGACCTCTTCATTAGCCTCTGCATATAGCTGTTCCTTACTGGCTTCCTCCTCCCGTCCTCCTCCTTCCTCATCTTCCGATTCCGATAGATCCAATCCTATCTCGGCCAGCTTCCTCTGCCTGTGCTTCCCGGGAGACTCTGAAGGAATTCAATTAAAAAGGAAACCATAAATCATAAGATCGCTCTAGAATTACTGTAGTCCCACTATACTCAGTGGGAGGAAAAAAAGACTACGGTAATTAGAACCCACCTGGAACAGCCTTGGTCGGTGCTGCACTGGCCTTTGCCACTGCGACTTCTTCATAAGCCTCTGCATCAACTGACCGCTGCGTCCCCTGCAAAAAAAAAGAATAATTGTGTTTTTGGCTAAAATAATTTCAAAAGGCTAAAAAAGCACCCGATCACTGCCCACCAGTCGAAATATTCATCTAAATTCTCCAATCATACATTTCTTTAAAAAAAATTGGTTTCTCAGTTGCTCAGATCACTTGTTGTGATATTTTCAAATGATTCAAACCGAATTGTACCTCCTTTATTGGCGACTCTTCCATCTCATCTTCATTCGCAGAATCCTCCAAAGCCTCGTCCGCAATCGTAGTTTCTTTGCTCTGCGTTGGATGTGCAGGCATCGTTGACGGATTCTAGGATGAATTTCCTTCTTTCATTTAATTTTCTTCCTCTTAATTTAAATGAAGCTTAAAGTAATTGTAACGCTAGTTTGCAAATAATGTAATTAATCTTGGCGGGCCCTGATTTTAGCCTTAGAAATTGTACCTCATTAGATTGAGCAGTCTCCGGAGTGGCGTTCTCAGCCATTGCGGAAGTCGAGATATCCGAGATGTCATTTCTCCCCATCAGAATCGATTGTGGCACCGAGGGAGAAGGACTCTGTTGTGAAAATCAAGAGCTAATTGGCAAAATTTTATACATTTCTTTAATCTACATTACTTCACTCACTTACAATCAAAGTTGCAATCATTTACATTCCTAGAAATTGAACTTTACCTCAATGGACGGAGCCTCCATTACAATATCACCCCCTAGCTCATCTGCCAGCTGTACTGCGACTCCAGTCTCCTCATCCTGTGTGGGCAGTGTTGAAGTCGTGGGCACTGACTGGAATATATGAACACTCTCATCTCCCGATATAATGTGGTATGCTTAAATGAAACCGAATACAACTTACAATTGTAACAATAATTACTAACTCATACCCATAAATAGTCAAACCTGTTCTGATGTATCAGTCGCTGTGATGGTGTCGTCTGTAACTGTAGAAACTTGACTATCCGACGTGTCTGCCTTCTTCGAAGGAGTCGGTGGCTCAGCTGGGGCCTGAAAACATACAAACGTTTCAAAATCTATCAGCGAATTGCTTCTCATGCCTTAGAGGTCAATTAAATAGCGAGCCTTTCGGTTATATCTAAATAATTAGCTATAATATGAAGAAGACATTTCTACCAAGCTTGCCTGCTGCTCCATTTCCTCATGGACTGGCGTGCTGGGAGGTTCGGAGGTGAGCTCCTCCAAGTTGTTGGCTGGACGAGAAGTGTCGTTGTCGTTTAGAGGATGAGACTGATGAACGTTGGTTGAAGAGGTTGAGGGGGAAGGAAGTTGTTTATCATCCACGCGGCCACTCTGGAAGAGATTTCTTGTTAAGGCACAGAGATGGTGAGAGAGAACAGTAAGAGAGAAATACAGAAAAATGGCTTAATTTCTTCTAGTAGACGATAAAGATTCTAGTATCTTATGAGAGTGTTATCAATGCTTGTTCGGGTGGCTTGGAATTAAGCACGAAGTCAAGAACCACAAAAACAATGCACCTTGGCATCTTCCTTCTTGAGCCGTGCAATGGTCTCCTTGGCAGTCAGCTTATTCTTCTCTTGTTGCTCGCGCACTGTCATCGTCTTCCGACCGTGAATCGTGGATACTATAATGCGTAATATAATGTTATGGATACCGTAATGCGTAATATAATGTTATGGATACTGTAATGCGTAATATAATGTTATGGATACTGTAATGCGTAATATAATGTTATGGATACTGTAATGCGTTATATAATGTTATGGATACTGTAATGCGTAATATAATGTTATGGATACTGTAATACGTTATATAATGTTATGGATACTGTAATGCGTTATATAATGTTATGGATACTGTAATGCGTTATTTAATGTTATGGATACTGTTATGAAATCGCATATTATAAATGATCAAGACAAAACAACGAATTTTCTGCCCATCAAGTCATCAGAGTTGAAAAAGAAAGAATTCGGAAGCTCACCAATTGGGGCTGCGGATGCGTGATTGCTGCTAACATCTTCAGCACTTTGCGTAAGTTTGGCAGCGAGTCGCTTCTCTACAATATTATCATCACCTTTTCATTCTATTTTAGACTAGATTACGACTTTGTGCAATATAAGCGGGGTTTAGAAAAATAAATGCAAATATGTCCGTTTGAACTGGAATTGACAGGAACTAAACTTTTTTGAATCAACTCTCGTTATCAACATAATAATTGTATCTAACAAAAACATGAACAACACATGAAACGCATACTGAATGCTTCTTCTTCTGCAGCTATTGCCGTCGTCCGTTGCACGGCGGCCTGCGGAGGCTGGCGAGCCTTGAGAGCTGAGAAGGGGAAATTGATATTGTTATCTCCATTTCCTCGAATTATGTCCATCTTAAATTACTATTATTGAGCAACTGATCAAAGAATATCAACCCTTTTCGAAATCACAAGTTTCTTGTCTAGCGAACTGACGAATTAAACGAAGGAGAGAAAGAACCTTTCTGATGGCCCTGTTTGATTGCTGGTGCAGTTCGCGGTGGTGGAGAGGTGGGGAGTCGTTTGTTCGACCCTTGGGCCGATCCGTCCTCTCCTTCACTCCCCGTCCTCTTCCTTCTCCCCCCTCCTCTCGTCACTCTCCTCGGTCTCGGACTCACAAACAGGGTCGCCTTCTCTCTCATCTCTCTTCTCGCTCTCGCTTCCTCGTCCTCCGATGATTCGGGCACTCTCATATCCTTGAGCATCATTTCGACCTTCGCTGTCTCATCTGAAAGGAAGAACGAAATAATGATCAATGTGAATAGTTGGATAAACGGAACACCCACCTTGTTTTTAGGCCTTAATATGACATCACCGCATAGTTTATTATTATTTTTTCTTTTTGTACATTACACGATCTTCCTTTTCCCCTATCCAACCCACTTTTGGGGTACCCTCGGACCACCCTTTTTCCCCTGGTAACCTCACCATCACTATCGTCATCCATGTTGTGGCCAATCGGCTGCTCCTCTTGTTCCTCCTCAGTTCTCGTCTGATCCGAATCACAGCGATTCCGTGAAGAAAGCGGCGTGTTCTCCTCTGCCCGTTTTAATGGACCTAAATGCATTCTTTATTATATTCACTACTCTTTGTTGGTAACAAAATACAGTCTCTCAATTGTCTCATACAACTCTTTTAAAACTCACATGATGGCCTATTCTATCCTTTCAACAACAAAACCCCACGATAAACCCTTAATACGGAGAAAAAACATTCTTAAAACATGACCATTTAACACTGGAATAAGTTAGCAGAATAGTGAGGGAAATACCCTACCATTTACCCTCGAGTTGGGCTTGAGCTGTTTCTTGAAATTTGAAAATTCCTGCTTGAGAGCATCAAACTTCTCCTTCTGAGACTCGAGTTGCGTTTCGGCCTTCATCCTTCTTCTCGATTCACTCTGCAAGCAAAAATGTATTACCCTTCACTTTCAGACAAACCTGTAATATAATTCATAGAAAAATCTACCATAAAGCAGAGCACAACTACCCAGAGTTATGAAAGTTTCAATTGAACAAAAGAAAGATAAACAGCAGAGGGGGCCATGTCCGTGATTTAACATCCATTTCTATCCGAAAACTAGGCTAGTAAGGGTGTTATATTCTTCGAAAGGGTCCAATTATACATTCTTCATGCCTTTTCTTAGTCAGAAGTAGCTTAGGTCAATCTGGAAGCCGACTAGATCGTACTCAACAAGTACCTGTGCGAGTTGCACGGCCCGCTTCAACTTGTCCGCCAGGTCAGTTGTTCTGTCGCGTAGTTGCTCGATCAAATTGACGCTCTCCAAATACTGAGCACGCCACTTATCGGCTGCTGCGATGTGGTCCTTAAAAGGGCTCTTCTTCAAATGCGACATGCTAATTTTAATTTCAGACATCAATTTTTCCAAGATATTATAATAATATCTTATTTCAAAAAATTAAACAAAATTGAATAAAAAAATTAATTTCTTTTCATTATAACATATTTTTTTATCCACCACAGGGATTTCATATGCAGATAGCATTTTGACTGCTTGTTGAGGGTCTCATATGGATAATAAATAAAACAATCTGGAAGTTACTGTAGGTGGTGGAAATACAGGTACCTTCGCCTCTACAGCCCTCTTCATGTACATGTTCATCTTGTTATCCGCTTCCATTCGCTGCACAGTTTCAGACTCCAGTTCGACCTGCAAAACGAAAGAAACCATAGGAGTTTTTTTATTTGTTTTTTAAGACTATTTTGCAATCCACTGGGAATAAATGTCACTCTTGACTGCTTGGGCAAACAGGAGAGGATAGGGGGGGATTGGAGGGAAAGCAAAATAGTGAAGAGTACAAAGAGAATTTGTAGGCCAACATATCCATGAGAGATGCATCTATCCGAGTGGACCCAAAACGTTAATGGCTTTGCTTAGTAAACAATTAATTTTTAACCCTGAAAAGTTGTAAATGCATAAGCGATAAATAGTCCAAAAAATGCGAAAAAGCAGACAATAATAACAAGATGATTTAATTATGAGGTGAATATACAGGTACACTGTCGTTAAAACATATATTACTAATATGCCATTATCGCTCTCTTAAAACTGTTCTCGGGTAATATTCTCAAACAGAACAATGAAGTTGGTAATTGGACTGATCAATGAAAAGAAATGGCTCCCGGTCAATGTCCTATGGTTGCTAGTTGTACCAATGTGGCATCTCCTTCCCGGAAAGAGATAACTCTTACTCTACCTGCTTCATCTGAAGTTGCGTCGACAACTCGTTGTTCTGCCGCTTGCATTCCTCGACGTAATTACACAGTTCGATGTTCTTGTTTTGAAGTTGTACGTTTTCCTGGAGGTACGGATCACTCAATATAAAGTTCCACTAGTATTTTAAAGATAAAACTTTTCAACAAAGCAAAAACGAACTCCCAATGATCCATTCGCAACATTTGCCATACAAATTATTCCTCTTAATGTGCACAAAATTAAGCAGAAATGTACAACCTAAAAAAAAGGACCAACAGTCTGTAACTCGAAGAATTTGGAGAGCCGAGCTGAAGCGTTCGCGGCTGCGGTGTAGGCGCGTTGTGCGTTGTCAGCTGAATTCCGGCAGTTGATGCAGCAGACAACCCTTAAAAAGTTCATTAGGATCAAACAAAGCAAAACAATATAAAATCAACATGAATAATGAAAATTTTACTTTTGTTTTCGAAATTGCGGTAATGGCAACACAGAGAAAGGAAAAAGGTAGAATTACCCATCTGGCGACTGCGGAGCAGGGGAAAAGGCGGAATTGTTCCCTGTTTCAATAGGGCCTTCGATAACTACCTGCAAGGAATGGAGGAAAGGTGTTATGCATCAACGGTTTCCAACGTATTTCATGACGCAAAAACGTTCGTTTTTAAATTTGACAGAAATACCTAATAATCAGAAACAACACCATTCTTTCAGCGATCTTGTACATTCTCGCATTTTTGCTTTTTTTTAAATATTTTTCTTACAAGAGTTTGGCGACGCAAAAAGAGAAGATTTCCATAACGCATTCACAATTCCGACTGGATTAGCAGCAGCTGGATAACGCAGCCAAACAACGAGTTGTTAATAAGCTTGGACTGAATGCATTTCAAATGAAATAACTTCGCGTAACTCGCTAAAACCCTAGGAATAGTGACATTAACCTCCTGATTGGATTCGATGGAACTCGGTCCGGCGACTTCTTGTTCTTCCTGGTCATTACTAACTGGCCGTTCTTGTTGTTCTTGGCCATCACAGGATGGCGGCACCCCCGCCTCCTCTTCATCCATACTGGACACTGCGCAGAAAAGAATTAAAACTATTTTATTAATCAAACAAGGAATCATGTATAGAATGAAAATTTGCGCTAATTTTTCGGCTTTTATCGCTTATATCAACGAGACACAACCGTTATATGCGACATTAGAGATATATGCTAGGCAGTGGATACGATAATACAACGAACTGACAAAAATCAGAATCGGAAGACTTCAACGAAAAATTGAATTGGTTTTCGTACTTGCTTCATGCCATGCTTCGAATTTCTCCGAAACAAGGAAATCACACCATTTCGTAATTTTGAATTTCGCGGGTACCGTTTTTTGATGTGCATGTTGGTACGAACAGAAAGGGCAAACCGAGAGAATTTGGGCATCTCATATTGCTAGTTTTGTATTTCTTTTGCTTGGTTTTTATTCAAGCTTTTCTTTGTTTTAATCTGTGATGTTATTACGTATCACCTTTATACACCTTTATAATCTTCTAAGCTGTTTTAGTTTTGCTACTCAGTTTAAGATTAATCAGTTTGCTTTTCTGCAGGGTAGTAGTTCAAGATGGTCGTCGCTGCCGCGCCCGCCGCCACGAAGAAGCCGATCGCCAAGAAGACCAAGAAGGTCACTCTGAAGAAGAAGAAGCAGGTTGTCAAGTACAACATCGAGTGCAAGAACCCGGTCGAGGACAAGATTCTCAACGTCGAAGACTTTGTTAGTTTTGGATCCCCCTTTCCCCCCCCCCCCCCCTCACCCTTTGCAATATAGGGCCACCGCCCCTATACATTGCAAGCGACAGGCATAGGGTGTCTCGGCCCCTAGTAAGTCCTGTCGCTCTCCTCTCCTGACCCACGTCCGTTGCAGGAGGCCTTCCTGAACCAGAAGATCAAGGTGGGCGGCAAGACTGGCCAGCTCGCCCTGAGCGGAGTCAAGCTCGAGGTCATCAAGACTCGCATTGTACTCACGTCGGAGGTGCCCTTCTCCAAGAGGTTGGATATGTTTAGTGTTATATTTCACTCTTTCCGTTAATATTCGAAGTACGGATTGTATCTGGGAAAGATGTTTCTAATTTTTTTTTAATATTTGGGTCGTAATACAAAAATCTTTGCTTAGGGGGACCATCATTGTTCAAGGATTTCTCTGAATTTCGTTAAACGAGGGATGTTATTAATTATGAACTTGACTGAAATGTGCCATATTCAGATACCTCAAGTACCTGACGAAGAAGTATCTGAAGCGGAACTCGCTCCGTGATTGGCTTCGAGTGGTCGCTTCCACCAAAGACACCTACGAGCTCCGCTACTTCCACATCAACCAGGATGACGATGAGGCTTCCGACAACGAGAACTAGAGGGTCTTCCGTGTTCCTCGTTCACTCTTGTTTTTGTTGTTATGAGCAGTGATAAACGGCTCACTGATTATAAGCCTGTGTTACTGCATATCAGAATCGACGTGGTTGAACTAGGAACTTAATGAAAAGGATGGTAATTTCGATGGAGAGCTCATGAGGGTGAAAGACTTCTATTCAGAGTCAGATTTCGTATGGGAAAGCAACTTTTTCCTAATGACATAACAACGATTTACCGTACCCTCATTTGTAACTCTTCTACATTGAAAGTGTGATGTTTAATCAATACAAAGAATTTTTGGACACCTTTTATCAGTTCTCAGAATAGAGTCACAAGGTGGAAGGAGCCTCCCAGTCGAGTGGAGAACGCTTGTCCACTCCCGATTTACTCATGGCCTGCAAGCAGGGAGAGAGAGAAGGTTAGAGGGAGTGAGAAGTTGGAGAAATTGTGTCTACAATCCGTTGCGGATGCATCTAGTACCGATAGACTGCTAATCGATGTCAAAGCCAGTGAAGAACTGAACCTTGTCGATGTTTTTGACGATGAAGTCGTAGTCGGGCTCGTCGAAGTACTTGAGGGTGCCCAGGTAATCCATGATGACCGTGAAGTGCTTCTTGATGGTCGACGAGTTGGAGAACAAGTTCTGGAAAGATATTCAGTTATTAATTAGGCTTAATCGAAGTTTTATTTCGTCTCCAGGTCGTCTTGACGGCCCTGCTCGCAGCCTTTCAGACAATTCCGAGAGGCGTAGCGCTCCGTTCCCTGAGCACGGAGAACCACAGCTTCAATTCATTCTATTTATTTTTTAAATGGAAATCTTTTTCTATTAATGAGTTCTGTTCAAGCATTTAAGTGCATTTCCGTGCCCACCTTCATGCCGACGATGTGACGCGGCGTCTTGAGCTCGCCGTTGTCGTTCATGAACTTCCTCGCCAGGCCAAAGTTGAGAATGTAGACCTGCAAGGAATGGCTTGAGAATTATTGGAGAGAAGTAGGGAGAGGAAGGAGGCTCTCTCTCTCTCTCACTCTCTCTCACTCTCTCTCTCTCTCTCTCTCTCTCTCTCTCTCTCTCTGCTACTCACCAAGCGCCTCTTCTCTCCAGTGCCGACGGCCGCGTTCTCCGGCTTGATGTTGCGGTGGAGGAGCTTGCACATGTGGAGGTGCTCAACGGCCTAGAGCAGCTGTTTCGCCGTGATGAGGGCCGTGCCGATGGAGAAACCTGCATTTAAGAGAATGGAGGGTTAGCAGAGAGAGAGAGAAAGAGAGAGAGAGAACAGATAGAGAGAGAGAGAGCGGCGAACGAGAGAGAGGCGGAGAGAGGCACTCCTCACCTTGTTCGGCCGGCCGCTTCCTCCTGAGCTTGTCCAGCGACTCGTCCATCACGAGGAAAAAAAAGTGTCGCCCTGTGAGGGAGCAGAATTTACGTGCTGATTACCATGTTTTCTTTCTATATTTTCTTTTCCAATCTTATTATTCTTTTCCAAGTTGAAAACATTGTATCTTCAAAAAGTCACTTTATTCCAGAATACATTACTACCGTATTCCACTGAGCCTTCCCACGTCGACAAACCTCACGTCCATGGTCGAACATCTGAGTGAAGTGCTTGGCACCCGGGCCTTGCTGCTTGTGCACCTCGTTGAGGACCATCACCTGAAATAAAAGGATTCAGATTGGGTTAAAATCGATTCAAAATTGGGAGATCAAAATAATAGGATCGCCTCGTACCTCCATCGTGAGTTTTCGGTGCTTGCGAGCTTCCTTCTTGATCTCTGCCTTCATCGCGTACTTGCGACCCGGCGCTTCCTCTTCGTTCTTAAACCTGACTCTAAAATCTTTTCTATTGCATTATTCCATCTTTGTTCTTTTATATAAGTTTAATATTCCTATTTATTTTATTGTAGTTAAACAGATCCACGGGAAACCTGCGAATAAAGAAAACATTTCTTATTTTTCCATTACAATATTTCAGGATGAAAAATTGCAAATCGTTTTTTAAAGCTTTTCGTCTAAGTCATTTTCCCAGCTCGGAGGAAGCGAAAAACCATCGCGTGAGAATGAGAGTGGACTGAAAAGGAACAAGCCTGCTGGATCTTCGTATCATTAGTTTAATTAAGATAGAAAGACATCCAATTTACCATGTGATGAGTGAGAGAGAATTCTTGGAGATTACAATGTCGGTGTCTCAACTGAAAACTTTTACACAAAGAAAAGGGAAATGGTTTTAAAAATGGGCGCTCTCTTTTTAAATGATCTCCTTTTCTCGCTCTCTCTCTCTCTCTCTCTCTCTCTGTCTCTCTCTCTCGCTCTCTGCTTCTCACACTCTCTCTTCACTCTGTCCCTTCTCACTCTCTTTCTCTTTTTTCCTTTAATCTATTTTTTCCCTTCGATCTTTGACAATCTTGCTCACCCCTTGGTGAAGATTACGCGACTTCCATTTTGTTGAAATCAAAAGTTCAAATCAGAAGCCAATTTATTTTGCATCCGGGGTAAATATTGAGAGATGGAGAAAGGTCTTTTACGAGAAGAAACTTGGCTGCTTGTGCAGTTCCTTCCCGTAAGATGGAAGTTGTGGGAAAAGAAGGAAAGATGTGGACTGGCATGAATTGGGAGAGATAGAAGGAGAGAGAAAGAGAGGGAGAGAGAAAGAGAGAGGGAGAGAGAAGGAGAGAGAAAAATAAAGAGAGAGAGGGAGACAGAGGGAGTGAGAGAGAGAGAGCCGTTCTTTAGATTCCGAAACAAAGAAGGATCGGGTGGAGAGCGGCGCAGGTGACGGGGATGGGGGAGAGAGAGCAGAGGGTAGCCTCTCTCTCTCTCTTTCTCTCTCGATCTCTATCTCTCTCTCTCCCTCTCTCTCTCGTTCGCTGTCTCGTTATCTTTAGGCATTCTTTCTTACATTTGAATGGCAGAGTGAGTTGAACAACGGCGTGACAGGAAGAACTGAAAGATGTTTATTACATTTATGCATTCAGAGCGTTCAAGTAGGATTCAAAAAACGTGAATAAGACTTAATAATTAACACTCCAGACGATTCCTGAACCAAAGAGTTTAAAAGATTCATAGATTGTCCTGTCATTAGAGAAGTGAGGCCACTTTGAAGTAGTCATCGGTGATTGGGAGAGCGAAAAGACTAGTCCGTGAACAGTCCAAAGCAGCGTGGTGAGACCACTATTCCGTTCAAATGACACTAAGAAGATTTCCTTGTTATGGCAGCTCTCGAGGTTTCAGATTCATCCAGCAACATTGTGAGAGCTACAGTACTGGCTTCAAGATCAAACAAATCTGGCTTCATAATGATGCGATTTCCCCTCCATCTTCGAAACCCGTTCAGCTCTCTTCCTGAACTAATTGAAATATTCCGCACTCATCAAAGGCTATGCAAATGACAGGAAGAAATCATCACAAAAACGATTCATATGATACTCTGTATTTCTAGATGTTGTGAAGCTGCACTAGTTCATAATGATGAATATTCATATTAATAACTCTCCCGATAATTCCTCCCATTTGGCAAAGAAGGAGTCATTTTCACATCATTCTTTCGTGAGAACAAGCCGACTTCGCTTCTTGGGTCTTCATAAATGGTCAGGCAAGATTTATGGCCCGTTAATCTTTTTTATTCTTATTTACTAAACGACAACAAAAGAAAACCAAAGAAAATTTCCTGCGATAAATTCAATGATTTATTCTATTGCTTGAATATTGCTTTATATAATTGTTCTTTAAAAAAATTGCTCTCTCCAGTCGCGTTCTTCTGTGGTTGACGTCTCGAGAACTATAGAAAGAAAGCAAATCCACGGGTGGCAAGCACCAGAAACTTCTTCCCTCCGTCATTCGGAATTCAGCGCGGAGAATAAGGTATTTGAGGATAATCGAAATTGATTGATAATCTGCACTTATTTTGTCTCGAATCATAAATTCTTCATAGATAACTGGCGGTAGAAAGTTGAACTATTAATAATGCATACAGAACAGCAATTTATTACAGAAATGAATACAGTACTTTTTCAGATTCGGTGAAGTTCCGATGAGCTGGCGAGAACGATTATCGAGCTGCGGAAGCGGCTGGACGCCGTGGAGAAGGCGATTCAGATGGAGAAGGAGAAGACGGAGAGATTCGATAAGGAAACTGAAGAGGTGGTGGATGGAGACAGAGACACGGAGGAGAGAAAGATAAGGAAAAAAGACGGGAGAGGAGAGACTATGGAAAGAGCCGATGAAGAAAGATTAAAATTCGGTCACTTTTGATCTGTAATGCATTTAATTTTGAAAGAAATGATAGAACGAGAGTGGCGGAGAAGAGAAAGAGATGGGGAAGATGGAGGGGAACATGTTCTTTCGAAGAAATTACCAAAAAACTGAAAGTATATGTAGAAGTTAAAGCAGATATTTTTGATAAATACA
Source organism: Allodiplogaster sudhausi (assembly GCA_945643635.1). Taxonomy (NCBI): domain Eukaryota; kingdom Metazoa; phylum Nematoda; class Chromadorea; order Rhabditida; family Diplogasteridae; genus Allodiplogaster; species Allodiplogaster sudhausi. Next base: position 2,553,476 of record CALZFC010000328.1, on the reverse strand, counting down.
CATTTTTGAGGAGCGCACCTCGCTGTCTTCTCTGGCAGCCGAACTGCGGGGGCGGAAGCAGAAGGACGAGCAATTCGAGAGAGAACTCGTCCAGTGGACGAAGATTGTACGCCAGCACAGCGACAAGGTGGAAGGAATGAAGGAGAGAGGGGAGATGGGAGATTTGATAATAGCGCAGTAAACTTATGCAAAGACAAACATTATGGATCATGCTATAGTCACTGAGAAATTTCAGCTCACTATTCTTATTTTTAGTGTGCTCTTCTATTTTTAGTGTGCTCTCTCCCGCTGGGAGTGCGGCGAGAAGGCGCGGCTGCTCGCGAGGCTCTTCCATGACATCGACCGACTCATCACGCTGCTGCAAACGAAGAGGCGACACGTACGGAGGACTCTGCAAGAGACCGAGGAGAGGGTCAAGGAGCACCAGGTCGGAGAGGGAGGGCGAACTTGAGGGGGAGGACGAACTGAAGAGAGAGGGTGAACTGGATGGAGAGGGTGAACTGGATGGAGAGGGTGAACTGAAGAGGGAGGGCTGAGGTGGACAAGTGCTGGTCTGATTTTTAGAGACAAGCAACAATTCATTTGCGACTTATCGACATACTATTCACCATCAGTCTGATTGAATACTTGCTTTAAAAAAAAACCTCGCGAACTTGTGAAATTATCAGTCTAATTTAGTTCAATAAAAAGTCTAAATTGTTTCATTTGCTAGGAAGAGCTGACCGAACAGCGCGAGGCGATGACTCGCTTGCTCCGTCTCCGTGACTCGATTCGAGAAGAGAGAAATCAGCTTGCCAAGAGAGGAGTCGAGAAGAGCAGAGAGAAGGCCGAGAGGGACTTGGTGGAGCAGGAGATCAAGCTCGCCATGCTCAAGGTACGGTTTTATGGACTGATGTCTATGACCCTTGTCATAGTTAAAAAGATATAAGCCACTGAAACAATATTTTTTTCTGATACTTTGCATGCGCAATGCGTGATTTTCCATCTTTAAATAGCTTAAATAACGGAAGCTTGAGAGCTGCATAACATTTTATTTTCTTTCTATTCCAGGAGGAGGTGAATTCACTGGAGAAGCCGCCGGCACCCCCGAAGGAAGCGCGCAAGGAGACGCCCATCCTCGGCATCACTTCGTACAATGACGTCATCTCCACCGAGGCCCCGCCCACTTCTGTTTCCACTGAAGCCCCGCCCACTTCTCTCTCCAACGAAGCCTCGCCCATTTATGTCTCCACCGATGTCCCGCCTACTTCTGTCTCCTCGCTCGAATACTCTGGCATCGACGGATGGTACCATCAGCGGGGCAGTAATGTCGAGGTTCAGGGTTTTTCTAATTACTTTTATTTTTATTTTAAATATCATAAAAATCTTAATAGTTAAATGAAAAAAAATGTTATTTTAAAAGGCCTTTCAGAACTTCTCGTCTAAGTCGTTGTTGTCCGTGACGAGTCATTCGAGTAGCGAGTTCTCTTGGCCTGCGGTCGTTCGTCGTCGCTCGGCTCCGCCCACTTCTACTCCCCCTTTGCTGGCTCCGCCCACTTCCACTCCCCCTTTGCTGGCTCCGCCATCTTCTGCTTCTCCTCGTGCCACGCCCTCTTCTGCTTCCTATTCTTCCTCTCACTTCTCTCTTTCTCGCCATTCTCTCTCTCGCCTTCCCTCCACCTCTTCCTCTTCTTTTCGCCGCTCTCCTTCTTCTCAAGGTGGTGGCGCGTTGCATCGAATTTAAAGAGTGGAAAGTCTGACTAGTGCTATTTTAGCAACATCTTGATCATATTGTTGATAGCCCTGGAATGAAAATAAATAAATAAGTAAATACTTTTTTTCAGCCGAAAGCTACCCGCCATCGAGCTGGAGCAGCGTCTGCGACTGCAGTTGTCCTTACGACAGCGACGTCGGTTTATTTATCATAAAAAAATGGATAATAACCAAACTCAGTGATTGATTTCAGAGTCCATCGATTCGACCGAATTCGACGGAGCGCATCCAAGCGACGCTCGCGGCCATCCGCCGTATGATTCCGGAGGGAAGAACCGACTGACGGGGCGCTGGCAAAATGCCAAGCCACGCCCACCTTTGGCCCCCTTCCCATCAAAAGAAAGGGATTATTTCGATGGTTTTTATGATGATATAAAATGTTATGAAATTGTCAGAATTGAAACAGCGTCAGAAGAAGTTCAACGACATTTATCAGCACATATGAAAAATTCCATAGGATACAGTGTTCAACTAAAAATTGGAGATTGTGAAGAAATATTTAAAAAAGATCATATTTATGCGCAGTGATAGCACAGGAGCAAGAAAATCGGGCAAGTGAAAGAAACACGAGAGAGTGAAAATGAATGAACGAATAGCGATGTTAATTCCTCGAGTGTGTGAGGGAAGAATTCTCGAGCCTCCGAAGACTTCAAATTTATTGCCTAGGGGTTACTTAATATAATAATTAATATATATGACATTTACAATTGTCATTCTTCTACGTATACCAAAAGATAAAGAAATAATGGTACCCGTATCAACAACAACATGTTGTTTTGTAGATTTGCACAGATAAGGAGCTGTCCAGTGGATCTTCCAAGACATCACCAAAGGAAGAGTGTATATATCAAGATAATCCCTCTTAGGATCTATCTAATTCAATCGGCCTCCCAAGATACAGAAGAAAAAAGAAAGACTTCTCCTTTAAGGAAACATTAAAAGAAGTCCACGGATGATGTATACATTACATTAATATAAATAAAGCTATTGTGAGAAACTTAGGCAAGGCAAAATCAATTTTGCCTAGCACCAAAATGTTGTAGGAAAGAACAAAGCAAAGATAAGCACCTAAAATTAAGCAGAAACACTTGAAATTATAAGAATTGTTAAACATATAAGACTGCTGAGCCCTTGAGAGTAAAAAAAGTGAAAGAGCCATTGAGAATATCAGGCAGTTTAATGGTAGTCTATCCATGAAGAACATATGAAAGTATGAATCCCCATTCACCCTCTCTCTCTCTCTCTCTCTCTCTCTCTTTCTTTCTTTCTCTCTCTCTTTCTCTCTCGCTCTCTCTCTCTCTCTCTCTTTCTCTCTCTTTCTCTCTCTTTCTCTCTCTCTTTCTCTTTCTCTCTCTTTCTCTCTCTTTCTCTCTCACACACAAACATATTCATCTATACTCCCCCAAAATTCTAATTCTAAGCCACGCCCCCCCATTAACCCCGCCCATCAAGATCCCACGGGTTCTTGCTGCCGCCGCCTCCAACATCTTCATATCTCAGTCCGCTATCGTCGACGCCAGCCATCTCCTTTGCTCTGGAAATAAAAGAATATAGAAATATTTTACATACTCGCAGTATGCAGGATGTTTTGCGTCTTACTATTCGTAAACAATTCCATTAAAAAACTTTTTTTCACAATTTGAACATGGCATTTGAGCTGTTTTCTAAAAGATCAGGAGCGCAAAACCTCCACATACTTATCCTGTGAAAGAAGAAAAAAAGAGAACTCTTTGTTACAAGTTGGCACTTTATGCTGCCCACTTATGTTCGGAAATCACGCCTAGTCATATGGAGATTGTTCCGGATAGTGATTTGTAGTCACTCTTGTCTTATGAGCCTTTAGTTTGGTTAGCAAGGTATGGTTAAGTCAAGGAGTGGATCTCTAACGGAATACCGGGCAAATTCATTACTTCTTGTTTTTTATAGCTTGGCAATATGTATAGAATAGGGAAAGCACTGACTTGTTAGGGGAAAGGGGGAGTGAGCACACGGGAACACAGGCAGTCACACGTTAAACACTCTCAGCAGTCAAGGAAACGACTCTCGACGACGCCTCAGGGAAGAGATCTCTTCCGACTGCAAAGGAACGGAGATTGAGGAAAGAGCAGAGAGAGAAAGAGAGGAGAGGAGAGAACAGAGAGCATGAGAGGAGAAGCACGAGCAGACAGAGAGAGGAAAGAGGGTTAACTAAATTAACTAAATCAACGCTTCTAAGCTAACAACTATTCTTCAACCATAAGCGAGGTTGTATTCATGCATTGGCTGATATCTTAACTATGAGCTGAATTCCAACGCAGAGAAGGGGACGTTACCGAATTAAGGAAAGGTTCACTCGGGATTCAGATGGAGTAATTTAGTGCATAAGCACTCGAGGAAAATGCAGACTACATATTTGTTAGCAGTTCATCTACATGGTATTATTCTCTATGAATATTCAAACCAAGCACACGCACACACGTCATTTGTTGTGGTAGTAGTAATTGTATCGGAAAAAAAGAATGTCAAGGTCTCTGTCTTCGTTTCCGAGCGAAGCTTACCCGTAGTCTGTTTTAACGTTGCTCTGAAACTCGGCGCTTTTTTCTATCTTTAAAAACCTCGATACATTTTACATTGTATAAAAACAGCAATATTAAAATAAAAATTAATTACAGCTAGTTATCTTAGGAATTTTAAGTGATAAAATAAATATTTTTTAAATCAAATAATAAAGAAATGCCGTACATCCTGCGGCTTCCACGAGCAATAAGGCAGTGGAAGTCCGTCGGGGCCCGTCGGGCATGGCGCATCCAGTCCAGGGATACCCTGCATGCAGAAACATCAATCCAATAAGCACGAGGAAATATATAGGGGTCAATTAAATAAAATAATTAAAATAAAATTATAAACTCTTAGAAAAAAGCTGACAAGAGACCACACCTGTTCACCCTTTTCGCCCGGAGTGCCACGCTCACCCGCTGGCCCGCCTTCTCCTTGGCTACCCGGGTGGCCGGCAGGACCGCCAGGGCCCTGATCCAGAACTCTTCTCTTACCGCTCATTCTCACTCATTTACTTCACTCTCTCCTTCCCTCTTTCTCTGTCGTTGGCTCTATTTCTCTCTGTCTCTCTGTCTCGTTCTCTCTTTACAACTTGGTCTACTTAATCTCTAAACGTACCATTGGACCGGCGTCGCCTTTCGGACCTACCGGTCCACGGGCTCCCTGAAATGACCAATGTTAGAAAAAATGTTACTGATTACCCACTCAAAATTGCAAAGCGATTGGCTTTTTTCTCTCACAAATTTGACTGTCTGTCATGGAACATTGAAATTATTCCATCTCATGGAACAAGACATCACTCAAATAAATATATAAAGAAGACTTATTAAATAGAAAGACGTGTAAATCATGGAACGGCTTAGAACGATGCTAAGACAGAGCAAAGAGGGGACAAGCGCGGCCATTGGGTAGATAAAATTTCAAAGATAAAGATGAAACAAAAAGATGACAACATTGTGTATAACAATAGATAATATGGACATCGATGTGAACGGGTTCATGCTGAACCAAATGGCATACACGAATCACATACAAATGTAAAGAACCAAGCATATTTCATTCCCGTCCGAGCATTCCACCTTACCGAATATTTAAACATTGCAAAAAATTATCTTTTAATTTTATAACGGGATAGGCATGCGGATACGCGGAGGACTGTTTCTGTAGCGACTTACCGTACGAGGCTGCATTTTGGCTGGCTTTTCTTTTAAAGTTAAATCTAATATCTGTTAATGATTCTATTGACCATTAAAAATCAAGCTAAAAGGAAATATTAGAACGTCGTGAACAGTCTCCAAAGTTGCCTACCGGCTTGCCTTCGGCGCCCGGTGAACCTCGCATGCCCATCGGTCCGGGCGGGCCCTGAACAAGGGAATAATCGAGAAATGCTATATACTATCGTCGAGCATGGATAACACCAAAAGACGTGCTGCACGTCTCTGACCGGCAAGCCAAGTGATCCGGGTTGGCCGGGCGGGCCGGCATCGCCCTTGGGCCCTGCTGGACCCGGCGGGCCTGGCCGCGCATCGGCGACAGAGACAGCCTCGGCTGGTCCGCCCTGAACAACCGGCTCCATTCGATGGTTGTCAACCAATTAAATGATAACCAATTTTTACTTGATTCCACATTTTTCAACATTTTTCGTTTTTTTCAACATATTAATATATTTATTCATGTTCTCGTCGTCAAAACGTTTGATGAATACAAAGAAAAAGAATCGAACTGGTTGGCCCGGCAGTCCGGGAGGCCCAATTCCGCCGCGATCGCCCTTCTCGCCCTGATGGCCAGGCAGTCCTTGCGGACCACGCTCTCCACGACCCTTTAAGCCATTGTTCACATCAGTTACAGCCGCATTCTTATACTTACAAAGCGCTACAGTAATTTTCTATCTAAATACAAGCATACTATGTAAATAATGGTTGTATCTAGGCGAAAAAAGTATACAAGGAAGAAGAGAACCTACCGGTGGCCCGATGAGTCCGGGTGGTCCTGGCGGTCCGGGTGGGCCGGGCAGGCCGAGAAGGTCGTCTTGGAAGGCGCCGCCGAGCTCCTTGTGCAGATGAGGGGCGAACTCCCGTGCGAGCTCTTTCAACTGCTGCGGGTGCTCCTTCAGATCGATCGGACGACCCTAGCATTTTTCGTTTTTTCAACATATTAAGGTTCCTTTTCAAAAAAAAAACCAGGAGCACAGACGCTACCATCGAAAAAAAAGGAATCAGAAATATGAGGCCACAAGCACAGGAATCCAGACTGTGGACATCACTGGAAAATCAGGCTACGCTTACGTTGTTACGACATAACAAACAAAGTATCACAAAGAATTTTTTTACTTCACAAACACTTCACTCCAACTAATGTGGGCTGTGCACAACTAATTACAAGTAAGATGGTTGAAGGAAGCAGATATGCCGAAGGGGTTGAAAAGAAGAAAAGACTCGAATATGACATACATTCTTCCCTGGGTCGTAAGAAGGGTTATTTTGAATTATTGATTTTAACTGTACATACATACATAAGCGAAATCTGTTATGCAATGAGACAAATGACAAGAGAGAGAGAGGGCACGAGCGAGAGAGAAAGAGAAAGAGAGAGAAAGAGGGAGAGAGAGAAAGAGAGAGAGAGAGAGAGAGAGAGAGAGAGAGAGAGAAGGAGGAAGTGATGGAAAGGTATCTTGAGGTAAAATAGCATAATGTCACTCGTAAAAAGCAAAGTCAAAAAGCAAATTTTTATAAAGTTTAGAGAGTATTGCCAGCGACAAAAAAAAATTTCTTTGTAAATAAGCGTGGCGAAAGTGATAAAGAAGTATGGAAGAACTAGCAGTCTCCCCTCCTAGCCCTATTCTAGACTCACCTTGCGTCCACGCTTCCCTGGCATGCCTGGAGGTCCAACCGGCCCGGGCTCGCCAGGCAGCCCATCCAAGCCACGCTCACCCTTCACAGAGAGATAGGAAACATTCACAAGGGGAATAAGTGTATTAGGGTTCAAACGATGTTCCGACATGTAAGTCAGCGTTATTAATTGAAACGGAGGTTTTTTTTTGTCAAAGTAGTTAAAACACACTCTGATTAAAATACACTCACATATATTGTGATCATTCTAAGAGATAACAATTAATTCTGAAAACCGCTTGTTCTCTTTCCTAACTCATAGAAATCAATCCAGAACACTCTTGGGTTTTAGATGGTTGCAAAAAAAAAACGCTGAAGGAATCCCTTCCTGCTCACCTTTTCGCCCTTCTCACCGTCGCGTCCATCGCGTCCTGAAAATTTGCTTGAAAAGACAATCCTACTGTGATTCTTCTAAGGTATGATTTAAACGCTTCGTTCAACAACTAGTTTTAGTGATTGCAAACAAAATTATATAAATAAACAATTAAAAACTTATAATGATGTTCGCTGCTCTCTAACCGGGTGGCCCGGGCGGTCCTACGACCGGCATGAGTCGTCCGCCACCGGGCGGCGCGGCTGCCGTCGGCGCGACGGCGTCCCGGCCTGGCGGCCCTGGCGCCCCCGCATGACCTCGATCGCCGCGCTCGCCCTTGGCGCCCTGAAGAGTCAATTTTATCTTTGTCTCTGAAAAAAATCATAATAAAAAAAACCACACCTCGTATTTTATCTTTGAATATGCAAATTATACCCGTCTTGGCCGGCTTCCATTTTTTCTACTACATAGATTTTTTTATTCATGCTCAGAAGTTTCTGTGTTGTGCTAATGATTGAAAGAGAGAGAGCAAAGAAACAGAGAGTGAATGATTCTGATTCTAGTGAGAGTCTCCTACTTTGTCCTACTGCTAATGATGTCAACATATGTACAAAAGAGTGCTGATGTCATGCCATGCCCTACCGTATCAATTGCCTACAACACTGTACATCTTTCTGTCTCTCTGAATACATCTACTCCTACCGGCATGCCGATGAGCCCGGGCGTGCCAGGGCGGCCGTCGATGCCCGGTCTTCCGGGATGGCCGGGAGAGCCAGGAGTTCCGGGTGGCCCAGACGGGCCTGGCTGGCCGACATCGCCACATGCACCCTTTGCACCAGGCTGCCCGGGCGGACCAGGCAATCCAGGCGGGCCAGGCTGGCCAGGCAGACCGGGCAGGGAGTGCGAGATCGAAGAAGGCAACGGCGGAAGGAAGGCGATGTCGCACTGAAGGGAATGGAGAGAGAGAGAGAGAAAGAGAGAGAGAAAGAGAGGGAGAGAGACAGAGAGAGAGATAGAAAGGGGAACAATGCGAAAGAAGAAGAGTGACAGAGAGAGCAAGTCAGGGAGAGAGAGAGGTGGATATAGATGAAAGAAAAGCCATATGAACTGCTTCATCCTACTCTGAATGTAAATCCTGACATCTTGCAGAGAATGTCAACATGCATTTATCTACAAAGCTGATCTTGAATGGTTTCCTCCAACTGATCATTGATAAACCTGCTCAATCGGGTGCTGCTGCTGTACTATTGAGATGGTCCATGCGCAAAGACAGGCATTTCTCATGTTTCTGCTGATTTTTTCTTCTAAATCTTGATAAGAGCAGAAAAGATAAAGAAACCTTGTCACCCTTCTCTCCTCGCGGTCCCGTGGCACCCGGCGCCCCATCGCGTCCGCGTTCTCCCTGATCCCCCTTTGGTCCCACCTGGAAAATATTCATTTTCACTATACATATTGTCTTAACTTTTAGCCATATTTATGGCATTTCATCTTTACTCTTGGCAAATAAAGTTTGTGCAAAAATTCCCATTGTTTCATTTACTTGTAATTTGCATACAACTGTTTGATGATTAAAAAAAAGATGCCTTCGCTTCTCCGTCATAGCCTGGCAGGCCGCGGTCACCCTTGGCACCCGGCGTGCCGTGCAGGCCAGAAGGACCTGGCGGACCGGGCGGGCCAGGAGGTCCCGGAGGGCCCTAAACAGAGAAAGAGCTGATGATGGCAAGTGAGAGGTGAATGAGATGCAGAGGGATTGAGAGAGTGAGAGAAGCAGAGAGAGAGAGAGAGAGCGAGAGAGAGAGAGAGAGCGAGAGAGAGAGAGAGCGAGAGAGAGAGAGAGAGCGAGAGAGAGAGAGAGAGAGAGAATGAAAACACTGACGGTGATCATAACTGGAGCGCCATGACTGCCGGGGTGGATCTGTAAGAGAAAAAAAAACATTTTGAAATTATACTCTTTTATTTTACTCGTTCGAAGTGCGTTTATTACGTACATTTATGTACATACATATATTATCGATGTAAGAGTATGTGAGCAAGAGAAACGTGTTTGAATGTGAAGAGAGTTGCACCGATAAGTACTAAATCTCTGTGAATTTTTCTAAACAAAAACAATTGTTTGTTAATCTGAGTAGAGCCTGCGATAGAAAGATTGAGGAATCACTTAGAGCAAAGCCTTTTTATGACATCCGTGTACATGCAAGGAATAGAGACAAAATGAGAGGGATGAAGAAATAGAAAAGAGACAGAGAACGAGAGAGAGAGAGTGAGGAGCACAAAAGTAGTGAGAGAGGAACTGAAAGAGAGGAGACAGAGAGAGAGAGAGAGCAGAGAAGAGAGAAAAGAGTGCATCTAAAGAGTGAGAGAGCGAGCGTTTGCCACAAGATTCACGATCATTCCTCTGTTAACCCTTCTCACTTTGTACTCATGGTACATCAGAGTGTCGTTCGCGCGCCAATCACCGGCCGAATCGGACTACAGTATGCCGAGGATATAGTTTAGATTAGATTCTTGTCTCTTTATATCCTACACTTTATTTTTGTCTACATTCTGAAGATTGTTTTTTTGTTGACGATAATGAAAAAAACGAGAGAGAATTTTTTAACTATACACTTGCCAGATCATAATATTTTTCGCCAATTCTACGGTGTTTACTTTTCATACAGAGATATTGTTACGACGTGACAAACAAAAAGAAAGCAAATCGATAGATCTCGAAGCTGAGACCTGAACGCCTTGGCGATGCTGCTGCTGCGAGAGGAGATGAGTCTTGGCACCAATGCCCGGGTAGGGCGGCAGGGGAGGCGGCTGGGCAGGCGCGTAGCCGGGCGGGCCGACCGGGCCGGGCGCTCCTCGCTCGCCGGCGTCGCCCTTCGGTCCCGCCACGCCCTGCGGCATTATTATGTATATTACTATTTTTTGTTTCCTTCCTTGCAATTAACTTACATATACATAATAGTTGCAGAAAGTATAATGAAAGAAAAGATATTTTTGATTCAATTTATATGCATATTATATATTTATTTTGGTAACGAAGAGGTAATGAATTTTAAACAAAAGCCATAAACCAGTGCGAACCGGCAAGCCACGCGGTCCATCGAGTCCGATCGGTCCAGGGAAACCCGGATATCCGCGGCCGCCTTTCGGGCCCTGAATGCATGTCTTCCTTTCTCTCTTCATACATCACCACTTTATTCTTTCTTTTTCGTTTCCTCGAAAACGATATTCTAATTTTGATTGCCCTAAATGTTTGTTGCCTTTATAGTTTATTTTCTCTTCCCAGATCCTCTCAATGTGACAATCGGCACAAGTTACACGAAACAAAGGTGGAAAACCGCAACACAAGCGAGCTGGGAAAGCAACAGTCTACGACAACCATGACATGATCGAAATGGTCTCTCAAACACAACAAACCGGAAGACCGGGCGGGCCAGGCAGGCCGCGCAGCTGGATGGCCCGGCCGTCCGGAGAGTAGAAGAAGCCAAACGAGTTCAGGTGACGCCGCACGGTGGAGTCGGCCTTCAAGGTGGTGCAGAGAGAGAGAGAGAGAGAGAGAGAGAGAGAGAGAGAGAGAGAGAGAGAGTGAGAGAGAGAAAGAGAGAGAGAGAGAGTTAGGGAGATATTGGATAGAAAGACGGAAAGAAGGATACCGATAGAGAGAGTGAGAGAGAGCAAAGAGAGTGCGATTAGCACGACAGACGTACGAATTGTGCATCAAATTATGGCTCAATAGTTGAGAAGGAAAGAAGGACGAGAAGAGTAAACCGTACTGGCGGCTGCCTCAGCTGCGGTTTCTGCAGCACTCGCCTCGGCGCAGATCGCCCCTGATTTGGATTTTGGAGGGAAATTCAAAAATAAAAATAATAAACAATGAAAAAAGAAACAGCAAGAGTCCATTCTTGAAATCACAAACACAGCGACCATCAAAGGGCAAACATGATAGTAGGAAAGGAGGAAGAAAGTGATCATGCCACATTTTTCAGGGTAAGTATCACAATATGCAACATGCGTTTCCGCTTTCCTTAACTCATTTCATTCTTTGTTCTGGAACATCACGATAATTATTGATTCTTTTTGTCAAATAAAAGAAATAATTTTGTACCGGTGGTCCTGGCTCGCCTCGATCGCCTTTTGGCCCTGTAAAATAGTCGAGTTGAAAAGAGTATGAAATACTCTAATCGGAATGAAAAGACGGAATGAGACAGAGAGAGAGAGAGAGGAAAAGAAGCACGGAGAGAGACAGAGGGGAAAGACAGAGAGAGAGAGATTGTTAACCTGGAGGGCAGTCGCAAGCAAGCGAGCCCGAGTGGCTGTTCCCGCCGCCACCGCGTGGTTGACGCGCGTAACGCGACTGACGAGGAAGGGTGGGCGAAGAAAGATTCGCCGTGGGAGAGAGAAGTTCCAGCTGAAGAGACAGAGAGAGATAGAGAGAGAGAGAAAGAGCGAGAGAGACAAAGGGAGAGAGCGAGGGAGAATGTGGAAGGAGACGAAGAAGCGCAGATGGAAAGAATGTACATGAAAATATAAAGAGAAGGAGCAGCACAAAGTGTTTATTTTTTCATTTATTTTATCATTTTACTACATATATGTGCGTATGTACATATGAATTCTTTAGCCCACTGAACTTGCATTTCGTTAGTGTTGGTGCTGCCTTCTTCATCTTGTTCCTCTTCTGCATTCGTTGATTAAAAGAAAATTACAAGAATAGAAAAAAGGTTGACCGGAATGGAGAGAGAAAGAGAATGAAAGAGAGAGAGAGAGTGAGAGAGAGAGAGATTAGAAAGACGCACAGCAAGAGGGATATATGTAGATGAGATTAAAAGAGAAGAAACATAGTGGAGTCAAGCCAATTTGTCGCAGAGGATCACGGAAGAGGGGGAGGCTGATTAATCTCAAACAAGCGGAACAGGTGTCGGATATCGGCCTCTTTGTTCTTGTCTATGCTCTCTCTCTCTCCCTCTCTCTCTCTCTCTGCTTCTCTCTTTCTCTCTTTCCATCTCATTTTCTCTCTGTGTCTCCAATTCTCTCCTCTCCCTCCCTCGCTTTCTTTCTCTTTCAATTGCTCATGTTTCCCGAAGTAACCTCATGGCAAACGCAAAGCGGAAAAAAACAATGTTCTAGTCGTATTCTATGGCCGTTTCCAATGCAGGAATTTCAAAATTACATAAGAAGACAGAGAGAATTCCAACTTGAAAATTTTTTCTGTTTTATTACGTTAACGGCAACTGGGAGAGACGTCTTAAAGAGCATCATAACTAACCTTAAAGTTTTTTTCGTGGCAATTGTAGACAGGGTAAATGACAGGGCCAACTGTATGTAAGTAGTCATGTCTGCCCACCCATACTTCAAGTAGGCCTACTTTTATTCTTCTTGTAATGGCCACGAGATGTGCAGCACTTCTTCAGACACTTCTTCTACTCGTTCTGTTGTGGCCCATTCAGGCAGCAGACAGCGAGATTTCCCCTACAATTCTCTCTCAGTCTTCATCTCTCTCTGTCTTTTTCTCTCTCTATTTCTCTCTATCTCCTTCTCTTTTATCTCTCCTTCTCTCTCTCCTCCTCTCTCTCACGTTCCCGCTCCTTCATTGCAAGTACGCTCTATACAATTTTCATTCACCATATCTACATCCTGCTCCCTTGTCCAACCTCTTCAACCACCAGCAACTCTCATCAGCATTCGGTTCTAAGCAAGAGTGAAAGAATGCCCTCATTCTTCCTCATTTTGCTGTCCACAAGCCCCTTGCTTCTTTCGCTTACGTTCATACTCGGGCCTCTCTCTCTCTCTCTCTCACTGTCTCACTGTCTCTCTCTCCCACTCTATCTCTCTTTCTCTCCCACTCTATCTTTCTCTCCCTTCCCTCCATATCTATTTCTCTCTTTCTCTGTATCTTATTTCTCAAAATACACACTTTCTCGATCTTGTGCAATTTCAGTCTTGCTTCGGTACATCTGCACTACCCGACACTCTCTCTCTCTCTCTCTCTCTCTCGCTCTCTCTCTCTCTCTCTTTCTCTCAATCTCTCTCTCTCTCTCTTGATTTCTCCAACCCCTCACAACTTCTCAGCCTCTTTCTCTGACTCTCTTTCCTCTCTTCACACTCTTTTCTTTCACCAGCCCCTTTCTCCTCCTCTCATCGTCTTCTGATTTATAGTTCCTCGTTGCACATTTCCTATGCCGACTGCCAGCCTCATCCTCTGCTCTCAGTAACCAGCTTCGGATTCGCGATCCAGATTAATGATCTTGTCCTAGGTGATCCGAGACAAGGAGGCCTAGTAGACAGCGAGAGAGAGAGAGAGAGAGAGAGGGAGAGAGAGAGGGAGAGAGAGAAAGAGAGAGAAAGGGAGAGGGAGAGAGAATGAAAGGGAGAGAGAGAATGAAACGGAGAGAGAGGGGGGGGGGGAAAGAGGGAGAGAGGTAACAAGAGAAGGAGGGCAAGAGAAAAAAAAAGAGAGTGAGTGGAAGAGAGAATAAGCATGACGAGCACTCAGAATTGACTCCATGAAACTACAAGCCATGAAGTTGCCGCAATCGCGACTGCAAATTTTGGATCAAAGATCAAAGAAACCCGAGTTCACACGAGAACTTTGGATATTAGGCCCGATTTTCGAGATTCTTTAGTGATGCTTTTTCAGGATGTTTGGGTTTATTTAATAGATGAGGTGCAAAAAACATTTCCGAAAGCATACATTACTGATCATCAGAGAAATGGCATCCTTCTAATATTCCCGTTTTTTATTTTTATCCATTTACAAACCCTTCCAGTACAATCGTGATGTGAGATGCTCTGGTTGCATATCTCTGATAGCGAATGCCAGCTTCCTAGAATGACTGGCAAGAACAGAGAGAGATAGAGACAAAGAGCGAGAGAGATATAGATACAGAGAGAAACAGAGTGATAGAGACACGGAGTTAGGGAGAGAGAGAGAAAGCGAGAGAGAGATATAGATACAGAGAGAAACAGAGAGAGAGACAGAGACACAGAGTGAGGGAGAGAGAGAGGGAGCCCATATCCTCCCTATCACTCCTGATTCTTCTAGGGCTACTGGTCTCTGCCAACACTGACAGATCATCGCTTATCTTCTGTGGCCAGGGAACTGCCACAGGAATGTCGAGAGGAAGAGAGAGAGAGAGAGAGAGAGAGAGAGAGAGAGAGCGAGATATGAGAGATGAGAGAGAGAGAGAGCGAGAGATGAGAGATGAGAGAGAGGGAGGGAGATGAGAGAGAGAGGGATATGAGAGAGAGAGGGAGATGAGAGAGAGAGCAGAAGAAAGAGGAGAAGGTGAGCAGTAGGAAGCTTGGCGCAAGAGTCAATTGAGAGATGTCGCGAAGAAGATAAGCGAAGATGAATGCCTGAAGCTTACAACAGAATGTGAGAACAGCAGTAGGAAATACTGACCATGAGAGTGGAGTAGACAAAGAAAAGGACGGACGGGTTGAAGTGAGAAGAGAGAAGGTGGCAGAAAAGAATAGACCGGGAGGCAGACAGAGAAAGACAGGTAAAGAGAGAGAGAGAGAGAAAAGAGAGAGAGAGGGAGAGAGAGAGAGAGGAAAGAAAACGAGAATAAGAGAACGAGGGAGAGAACAAAAGCGATTATGCTTGCCATATATTACGTAGTATCGGAACGGGTCAGCGCCCGCTTAGGCAATGAGATCAAATAAGGGCAAAAAAGGGGAGGAGGGGGGGGGGGGTCAACTGCCTCGATCTCATGATCTCCTCTTTATTTGAGAATTGTTTAAACAGGAGCTAGAATAAAACCTTTTGATAGTAATAAAAAAGTGACTCACTACATCAAATGGCCTCTCGTATCAAATACACATGGATGCGTGTATATTTAGAGGTGATCCGTTGCACCTATTTTCATCTATTTCACACTCGCAGAGATCAGAGAAAATGAATGAACACTCTGTTTAAGCCTAGGATATCAAGCGATGCTTAATCTTAGGTATTTTAAGCTGTCAATTTGCCCCCCCCCCCCGCAATCCTCACTGGTCCGTTAAAAGAAGAAGCATTGCAAGCTCTTTATTACTCTCCCTCCCTCCCTCTCTCTCTCTCTCTCTCTCTCTCTATCTCTCTATCTCTCTCTGTCTGTCTCTGTCTCTGTCTCTCTCTACGTCTCATCTCTCACCACTTGCCACCATCCCAATGCCCATCACATCGATCATCTGTCTATCCAGCATGCACTGTGAGAGCGTGCTAAGAGACTTCGCTCTTTTCTCGCATTGCCAACCCGTGAACATGCTGACACTCGGCATTACGAAGGTATCCGTTAAAGTTTCGTATGGAATGATCCGTTCAAAAGTGTTGCGATCAACGGATTTCAGTAAATCCTGTTCCTGTCTCTTATGCTTGCTGATTGCGAGTCCATTCTCTCACGATCAGTTACATACATGCATACGTGTTGGATTAATCTTCTTCCTAGCTCATCAGAAATGTGTCCTGCTTCTTGCTTCTGGATATGCACAGCCTGTATAAGGATGAACATGGATAGGAAGCAGATTGGGCAAGAACACGCGGGAATTGAGAGATAGAGAGAGAGAAAATGAGAGAGGCAGAAAGACGGAGAGAGAGAGAAAGACACGAGAGAGACAGAGGGAGAGAGAGAACCGAGATTAGCCGATGAACTCGTTGCGGGCAAAGAATAAAAGAAGGAGCGCGAGAGAGCAGAGAGTGCAGAGAAGCAGAGAGATGAAAGACAATGAAAAAGCAGAAGGAAGACAGAGATAAATCACAGCCACCGGTCAGCAAAGGCGTCAAAAATGATTGCGCACACGCAGGAGTAACGTGTTCATCTCTCTCTCTCTCTCTCTCTCTCTCTCTCTCGCTCTCTCTCTCAATCTCTCTCTCAATCTCTCTCTCTCTCTCTCTCGCTCTCTCTCTCTCTGTGCTATGTCGAGGCCCCCGGAATTAGTCAATTGGCTGAGATCGTGCGGGGTGGCAGATGTCGTTCTCTCATCACTCTATCCCTGTCTCTCTGCCTACCCTCTCTCTAACTCTCTCTGTCTCTCTGTCTCTCTGCTTACCCTCTCTTACTCTCTTCCTCTTACTCTCTCTCTTACTCTCTCTCTCTCTTTCTCTCTCTCTCTCTCTCTCTCTCTCTCTCTCTCTCTCTTTCTGATCCAATCTAAGCGGCTGCTCCTCTCGGACAACTCTCTATTTATCTCGTCTACAGTTGACCGCCATGAATCAGAGAAAGAGTGTCGCACCAGAATTGTTGCCTTTTTTGCTGGCACCTATCCAAATTGGAGGGGACAACGAGAAGGAAATGAGCAGAAAAAATTATAACGAAACGGTGGGTTCTAATTTTAAAAGATATTCAGTGATAAAGCAGTTTGAACTTGAAACTGCGTTCCAAAAAGAGAGTAAAGAGAGAGAGAGAGAGAGAGCTGGAGAAGAAAAGGAAAGAAAGAGATACACTGACAGAGAGAGAGCGAAAGAGATACACTGAAAGAGAAAGAGAGAGAGAGAGAGAGAGAGAGAGAGAAAGAGAGAGAGAGAGAGAGAGAGAGAGAGAGAGCGATCAACTTGACCCCTCATGACCACACGTATGGACAGAAGCAGGTGCTGATATGGCAAATGCACAACGCGCCCCGGAAACGACAGATCTGAGCCATATTTAGCAAATAAACTTGGGATAGATGACACAGAAATAAGGAGGGATTATGGGAAATGGAGAGGAATAGAGAAGGAGAGCAGGCGAGAGGAAGAAAGATAAAGAGAAAAATAGAGAGAAAAGAGAAAAAAAAGTTCAAGTGGCTCCAACACTGCGTGCTGCCCATCCCTTCATCCGAAGCATATCTCTCTCTCTCTCTCTCTCTCACTCTTCTCTCACACATCCATTTGCAAATTTTTATGATAGTAAAAAAATTGCATCAACATATTTGTACATATATTGCAGAGATGTGAAAAGAAGATAGGGATAGAAAGCGCGAAAATAAGAGAATGAGAGCATGGGAACGCGAACGCGAGCGCGGAAAAGTGAAATGATAAACAAATGCTTTCAAAAACTTTGCATCCTGATCCTTGAGTGATTGAACGACGGAAGGAAGCATACGGTATGTCCATGAGAGTAGTAAAGATTGACCTCAAGCTGTCCTATCCTTCTCTCGAGTTCGCCATGACTCCGCTGGACGTGCCCGAGGCGTAGTTCGGTGGCGGCCAGCGACAGCAGCAGCAGCACGTACACGGGCGCGCACTCTCGCTGCCGGCGAAGAAAGGGAGAGGAGGCGAAGAAGCCGCCGGAGGCTGACGGCTCTTCTTCTTTCTCTGCGGCCGCCACTCGCGACGACAGCTGAATTTTTACAAACTTATCCGTTAATTACGATTGCAAACTACATTTTAGATGGAGGCGAGGGTGAAGAAGAGAAGTGTACTGCGAAATTTGAACAAGAACAGCTAAGAAGAGCGTAAAGAATTCAATTATTATTGTTGTTGTTTTAGAAATTTTTATATATTTGTTTACTGAGCGATTGCTCTTTGGTGGAGCTCATTGTTAGGTAAGAGTATGAAGAGTACAAAGTTGTTGCTGGCGGCGGCGGAAGTGGAGGGCGAGTTCCACGAAGAAGAAGCCAGCGCCGTCCGGCCGCTCGCGTCCACGACAGTGGATGCCTTCATTCGGAGGGCGCCGACCGGTTAAGAGGGCCTCGGCCACTTCATCGGCTTCTCTCACTCAATATTCATAAATAGATATAAAGAAGTAATTGTTGACAAATTTCAATCACAAAGCTAGGAACATGTTGATCATTATTATCAGTTTTCTGAAAAGAAAAAAATGAAGCAATTCAAGGTCATCTGCGTCCACGGACGAATGAAATAATACATATAAACGACTTTCGCGAAAGAACTTCCTCGCTCTTCGTTCCGTCGCTGTGTTGTGTCAGTCGTTCAGGCAGGAGTAAATCAGAACTGAGAAGAGAGAGAGAGAGAGAGAGAGAGAGAGAGAGAGAGAGAGCTATGTAAAAGAGAAGGAGGAGAAATATAGAGGGAGAACGGGAGCGAGAGAAAAGAGGAGAAAGAGAGAAGCAGAGAAAGAGAGGGAGAAGTCTGAGAGAGAGAGGAGAGCCTAAGGAAAGGTGGCTAATCTCGGCTGTGACACAGCCCGGAGGCGCCATTGTGACGGTGGAGAGCATAGTTTTCTTCGGCTTCGCTGAACATTCCGGGGGGGGGGGAGAGACACAGGAGGCAAGCATAGGACAGATATGACCAGCGTGTACAGAGAGTCTTTCGGGAGTCTGCCAAACCGGGCATGGAGGAAGGAGAGAGAACAGAGATTTGGAGAGAGAAAGAGCGAGTGATAGAGAGAGACAGCAGTGTCAAATGCTAGTATACAAACTTGACTAGTCTGGGACAGAGAGAGAGAGAGAGAGAGGCAGAGAGACAGAGAAAAGGCCGTTACAAAGTTGGTCATGCGAGTAGAGGTATAGGAGTAGAGACTCTCTTGGTCCGAGCCAAAAGAGGGTCTGGCGGTCTCTCTTCTGGGGTGGTTTCGGCTTCGGCGACTTGAGATGAGGTGCGGAAGAAGAAGGAGCCGGTGAGAGGCTTCACACTTTGAATTCTCTGCACTCTCTCTCTCTTACTCGCACTCTCTACTTCGCTCTCTTTCGTTTCCATCTTTCTCCCTCTCACTCTCTCTATCTCTCGCTCTCACACCTATCGTTGACTCCCTCTAGGGCCATGCGGATCGCAACAAAGATTCTCTTCTTCCTTCCATCTCTCTCTCTCTCTCTCTCTCTCTCTCTCTTCTCTCTCTACTCTTTCTTTCCCTCTCTCTCCATAACTCTTTTGTCTTTCCCACTCATTCTCCGCTACCCCGAAGAGTCACCGCGCATAAATAACGCAACAAGTAGTAGCAGGGGCGCAGAGCAGCTGGTGAGAGCGGGAGAGAGAGAGTAGAGAGAGAGAGAGAGAGAGAGAGAGAGAGACATAATGAGAGAGATACATAGTTGAGAGAAAGAGAGAGCGATAGATGAGAAAACGATACAACCATTCCTCCTTACATTGCAATTTGAATCTCATCTACTATAAGAATACCGTGGGAAAAATTATATATAGAAACTGGTCATCATCGAACTTCAAAGAGTACTTTTTTCTTTCTCTTTCTCTCAAGTTTTCTCTTTCTCGTTTGCTATAACTACATATCTCGTTCTCTATCTTGCAATTAATTCGTGGATATCCGTGCACAGTCATGAGAGAGGCGGGTCAAAAGTCAGCCCACCGAGGAAACGGCAACACCCGGAAATGATAAAGGGACTGGTGATCTCGGCAGCCGCTGCACAATGCCTGATGACAACTAGCCAAAGCCTCTCTCTCTCTCTCTCTCTCTCTCTCTCTTTCTCTCTCTCTCTCTGTCGCTCTCTCTTTCTTTGTCACTCTCTCTCTCCCTCTCGCTCTCTCTTCCCCACTCTATCACACTCTCACTCTCGCAATCCGTATGTGTAAACCACGCCCATTGGCGCCGCTCCAAGACTGCCGCTGCGTCCGAAGGAGGGAGAGAGGACTGGATGAGTGAGGAGAGATCGAGGGAAACATTGAGTGAGATGAGAGAGAGAGAGAGAGATAGGAGATAAAGAGAGATAAGAGCTTGGAAGAAGTGCTGAGAGAATGAGTACTCACTCTCTCAGCACTAGAGGAGACTTGAATGATGATGTAGAAAGTTCTAGCATGCTTGGGTCATGGAACTGGGATAAAAGGAGGAAAACTGTGTTTTATGTAAATATGTGATGTGAAAAAGATTATGAATAAAGCTATTAAAAAAGCTTTCGATGATCATTCATACAAGAATCTTCCCATTCGCAAGCACTGCTTCGATTGCCGTGACCTTAGCCATGATAATTGGTGGAGCGCTCTGCTCTGCATGAGACTGGAGATATTATCTATTATCTACTGCAAACAAGCGGGAATGAACAGAAGCGGTGACAGGAACGAAGTAAATGCTGGGATGAATGGAGAGATCGTAGAGAGAAGGCAAGAATTTTAGAGGTGAAGAGGCAGAGAGAGAGAGAGAGAGAGAGAGAGAGAGAGTGAGAAGGAGAGGGTGAGAGAGAGATATAGAGAGTGAGAAGGAGAGGGAGAGAGAGAGAGAGTGAGAAGGAGAGGGTGAGAGAGCGAGAGAGAGAGAGAGAGAGAGAATGAACGTGAACATTCTGTAGGACCGAATTGGTGGCATCGAGTTTGTGAGATGAATTTGAAGCGTGGAAATATGGCGAAAATGAGTGAGATAAAAAGTGTGGGTGCTTAGAGAAGATGTTTCCGATAGCTCGGAAATTCGCTCCTCTTTTGCTGCGCTAGCGAGCGCGTGGGATCGGTATAGAGAAAGAAGCAAACGAAGAAGAAGAGAATTCATTAATATTCAACTCGAGATCATTGACAAAAAAAGACGGCGCTTTCTTGCATAAGAAGAATTAGTTTGGCTGATATGTCTGAACAAAATTCAATTCCATTTTCTCATTAATAATATCAATGAAAATGAACTGCTCGTCAGCTCACCATCAGCGAGG
>CALZFC010000328.1:2522500-2527500 GCA_945643635.1 Allodiplogaster sudhausi | reverse complement strand
AAAGAGAGCGCGAAGGTTGGAGCTTAATAGTAGGTAACATCTACAGGGAGATGCTGCATATAGCTCAAAATTACAAGTATATAAGTAAAAATCGGGCATGACCCGTATACAAAGACCGTTTTTGCCATCAAAAATAAAGAAGAAAATTCAAGGAAAGTCATCCTAGAGTCCAACCTACGTTCACTCTAAAATGGATAAAGAGTCCTTATTACATTCGCTCCAAAGAGAGAGGGAGAAAGAGAGAGAGAGTGAGTGAGAGAAAGAGAGCGCGAGGGTTGGAGCTTGCTAGAAGTTAATATCTACAGGGAGATGCTGCATATAGCTCAAAATTACAAGTATATGAGTAAAAATCGGGCATGACCCGTCTACAAAGACCGTTTTTGCCATCAAAAATAAAGAATTAAATTCAAGGAAAGTCATCCTAGGGTCCAACCTACGTTCACTTTAAAATGGGTAAAGAGTCCTTATTACATTTGCTCCAAAGAGAGAGGGACAGTGAGAGAGTGAGTGAGTGAGAGAAAGAGAGCGCGAGGGTTGGAGCTTGCTAGAAGTTAATATCTACAGGGAGATGCTGCATATAGCTCAGAAATTATAAGTATATATGTAAGTAAAAATCGGGCATGACCCGTCTACAAAGACCGTTTTTGCCATCAAAAATAAAGAAGAAAATTCAAGGAAAGTCATCCAAGAGTCCAACCTACGTTCACTTTAAAAGGGATAAAGAGTCCTTATTACATTCGCTCCAAAGAGAGAGGGAGAGAGAGAGAGAGAGAGAGAGAGAGGGAGAGAGAGAGAGAGTGAGTGAGAGAAAGAGAGCGCGAGGGTTGGAGCTTAATAGAAGGTAACATCTACAGTGAGATGCTGCATATAGCCCAGAAATTACAAGTATATAAGTAAAAATCGGGCATGACCCGTCTACAAAGACCGTTTTTGCCATCAAAAATAAAGAAGAAAATTCAAGGAAAGTCATCCTAGAGTCCAACCTACGTTCACTTTAAAATGGATAAAGAGTCCTTATTACATTCGCTCCAAAGAGAGAGGGAGAGACAGAGAGAGAGAGAGAGTGAATGAGTGAGAGAAAGAGAGCGCGAGGGTTGAAGCTTGCTAGAAGTTAATATCTACATTGAGATGCTGCATATAGCTCAAAATTACAAGTATATAAGTAAAAATCGGGCATGACCCGTCTACAAAGACCGTTTTTGCCATCAAAAATAAAGAAGAAAATTCAAGGAAAGTCATCCTAGAGTCCAACCTACGTTCACTATAAAATGGATAAAGAGTCCTTATTACATTCGCTCAAAAGAGAGAGGGAGAGAGAGAGAGAGAGTGAGTGAGTGAGAGAAAGAGAGCGCGAGGGTTGGAGCTTGCTAGAAGTTAATATCTACAGGGAGATGCTGCATATAGCTCAAAATTACAAGTATATAAGTAAAAATCGGGCATGACCCGTAAACAAAGACCGTTTTTGCCATCAAAAATAAAGAAGAAAATTCAAGGAAGGTCATCCTAGAGTCCAACCTACGTTCACTTTAAAATGGATAAAGAGTCCTTATTACATTCGCTCCAAAGAGAGAGGGAGAGAGAGAGAGATCTAGAGAGAGAGAGATCGAGAGAGAGAGAGAGAAAGATACAGAGGGAGAGAAAGACAGTGCGAAGGTTGGAGCTTAATAGATACATCTACAGGAAAGTTAACATCTTTTGGCATCAATATGTTAGAGAAAAAATTCAAGACAAGTGATGCAAAGAGTCCTGCCTCGATTCGCTTTAAAGAGGAACGGAGAGAGGTAGAGAGAGAGAGAGAGAGAGAGATAGATTTAGATTTAGAGAGAGAGAGAAAGAGATTTAGAGAGAGAGATTCAGAGAGAGAGAGAGAGAGAGTGAGCGAGTGAGAGAGAGAGAGAGAGAGAGAGAGAGAGAGAGTTATTAGTTGCTGGAAGCTAACATCTTCAGAGCGATGCTAGATCTCGCCCGGAAATGGTTGGATTATATAGAGTCCTGCCTTTAAAAGGTAAGAACAACAATTCGAGTTAGAGGTAACGGGCCATTACCTCTACTAAAAGGGGTCAAGTCCAGCGCAGATCTGGCAAAGTCCAATCATGCACATTCAGGCAAAGTCCAATCATGCACAATAGTTGTTGAGTAGATATGTAAATATCTACTCATGTTAATATGTACTATGTACATTTGCGTATGGACTCTGTGAGTCCTGTTATACTCGTCTACGTGAGGTCCTCGGAAGTAAGCTAAAGTCAAGGACTGAATTGTCGAAGCCGGAATGTCATGATGGCGAGATCGTGGGCAAGAAGGGCAGAATTGTCTTCTCGATGAAGCTGGATGATGGTCTACTGATCAAGTCTCATGTGAACCAGCTTCAAGCAGTCAGCACATCTCCACGATCTCAACGGACACGGCGTCCACCTCAATAACTGAAGCCGAAAACGTCACAGAAGACGACGCCCACTACTATTGTTTTGTACGATTGAAGGAATTTCAATCTTAGTGGGAAGGTGTTGAGTAGATATGTAAATATCTACTCATGTTAATATGTACTATGTACATTTGCGTATGGACTCTGTGAGTCCTGTTATAGTCGTCTACGTGAGGCCTCGGCTGGTATCTTCAGCGTCAGTCACTTCCCTGTCACTTCCCTCCTCCTCTCACCTCGCGAGCGGCTGGCATCCATTCTCCCATTCTCCTTTCCCCTCGTCTCTCAATAAACCCTTGTTCCACTCTCGTCTCGTCTCCCGCATTCTATTCCCTGTCCCTCTGTGTGAAGGTCCCCTACGTGAGGACACAACAATAGTCGTCGTAGTTCTTCGAAGATTTTGACTAGACATTTCTAATCTATCACTGATCTAACTAATCACATGTTCCTATCCATCTATACACTGACTTTAGTGAAGACCCCTCAAACACCAGTCGTTCGAGGCAGATCGAATTGAAGAATAGGGAACGGAGCATGCAAGGGGATATCTGCCTGGAAACATGGTAAAAGAGAGGCATTTATTAACATATCATTCACCTCAACTTCCATCTTATGCGAGAAATTACTCGCTTTCATATATGCCTTTAAAATAATAAATTTGTAAATAAATTCCATTCCTGATTGTGAGATTGAATCACAACATTTTAAATTAATTTCTGCATTATTTCTCATATTACATTTTAGTTGATGAGATGTATGAAAAACATGTTGTCTTCGCAATCAATAACACACGCATAGAACAATCCACAAAACACAACAGCCCCTTTAATTTTTTTGTATCGACTCCTCAGAACAGTAGTATAAAAAGGCTGACATCCATTCGCAGAAGAGTGAAGCATTCGTGAAGTCGAGAAGAGAAGAATAAGGGGAAGGAAAAGCAAGCAAGCATAATTCAAGCAATATACTCAATAAGCTACCCTGAAAAGAAGCGCTACTCTGAAATGAAGCAAAGCCAAGCACGCAAGCAGGGAAGGGCCAGCAGACTTGCCCAAGGCCTGCTGACCCGATGAGGGTGCAGGGAGGGGAATTCTTCTGGCTG
Organism: Allodiplogaster sudhausi; assembly: GCA_945643635.1. Classification (NCBI taxonomy): domain Eukaryota; kingdom Metazoa; phylum Nematoda; class Chromadorea; order Rhabditida; family Diplogasteridae; genus Allodiplogaster; species Allodiplogaster sudhausi. The sequence continues at coordinate 2,523,979 of CALZFC010000328.1, read as the reverse complement.
ATGGCGGCGGCGTCCTCGATATGCCTCCTCTAATTCGGGGACATAATTAATAAGGCAACAAGATATATCTAATAAAATTTTTTAGAGTAAATAAATTGGAATTGATTGGGATTAATGTATATAAAGAAAATATTAGAAAGAATGTTCGTTGGCTAACCGAGAGCATGGAAGAGTACGGTCGCGGCTTCTCCAGAACCGCGCTACTTTTTCAATTTGCATGTCTTGCCAAAAGCACAGAGTGCTTGCTTAACTCTCTCCGCACTTGGCCTAGTCAGAGGTGGCTGATAGACAGTCTATACAAAAGGCTCTTTTTTCACTAACTCACTTTCTCGATTTCTCTCTCTCTCTCTCTCTCTCTCTCTCTCTCTCGTAGCCCTCTCTCTCTGCCCAGTGTCTTCACTTCCCGAAGGTCAGCCTGGTTTTCACAATCTGCTTCATTTTCAACGAGTTCATCACTCCGCGGCGAGGTGAAACTCGGGGAAAGGTAAGCACAAAGTGAAGAAACCAAACTGATCAACTAGAAGAGAAAACACTGGGCACTCTGGCCAAGGGGAGCTGTATTTGTGGGGTGAGATTCTGGTGTGCCGGGCACCCTTCCTGATATTTCCAAGATTCCTATCTCTCTCTCACCCCTATCTCTTTTTCCGTCTCTCTCTCCTATCCTTTTCCTTCTCCTTCTTTTCCTCATTCACAATGAAATCTACGAGCCACTTCTGACTGCGGCCAAATGCGGAGACAGTTTCTTCCTCTCTCAGCGCACCGGGGAGGAAGCTCGAAGCAAGAAGGATTCTCCCAGTATTCGCCGCGGCAAATACTGCGAGAGTGGCCAACACCCATTTGAGCCTCTCCGACGATGAACAGAGAGAGGGGAAACGACAGGCAGGGTACCCGGCACACCAGAGTCGCACCCCATACAGCTCCCCTGTTTTATTTATTTATTTAAATATTAATTATTAATTATTTCGGGGTGGGGGGGGGTGTTGGTTGGGTTTGAGTCGGGTTGGGGGGGGGGGTGTGGGTTGGCTTTGTTTCGGGTTGGGGATGGGGGGTGAGGGTTGGGTCGGGTTTGGGGTGGGGTGGGGGGGGGGTTGGGTTTTGCAACAAATATAAATAAACACACATACACAAAGACACTCTCACAGGTTCTAACGCTCTCACACTCTCTCACCTTCTATTTCCCTCTCACTTTCTTTTCTCACACTTACATTCTTTTCTTTCTAACATTCTCTCGCTCTAACTCACCCAACAAGGCCCCCCGGGCTTCCTCTGGTGCTCCAATCCAGCGCTCTCACTCCTCTATGAGTCTCATTCCACCTCTTTGTCCCCCGGACTCCACTCACCCTCCTCTCTCCCTCATTTCCTCTTTAACGATCCCTTCCTCTTCCCCTCGCCATCTCTAACCTCTCGTCCTCACACATGCATGCTCTCACACGCTCTCTCTTGCTTTCTCTCTCTCTCTCTCGCTCTCTCTCTCTCTCT
>CALZFC010000328.1:2502500-2517500 GCA_945643635.1 Allodiplogaster sudhausi | reverse complement strand
TGGTAAAGATGGATGAGAGACGGATGGAAGGGAATGGTAATGTCGCTAAGGACTAACAAAAACATAAATTAGTCACAGTAAATGTTTTGCAATAAGTGGTTTCATCAGGTAATAAGCAAAAAATTACTAAAGAAATGGGAATATGAAAGTGTATATGAACAGTCTAGTTGTTTGCACAATAAAGGGCTGACGAGAGTGGACCGAGGGACGGGAGTAAGGGAAATGGTAATGTCTCTATGCACTTACAAAAATATAAATTACTCGCTGCAAATAAAAAAATTTCAATGAAAATGCAAAATGGAAAAGGGGAATAGTTCAGAAATCTACTAGAATGAGATTTACTATGTGGTACTCATAATAACATATTAATTAGAAATCAGGGACTCTCTTTCATAGTAGTCTAAAGTAATGATAAGGGAAGAGGGGAAGACAGACACCAGACATCTGAAGAAAACGAAAACAATTACCATGAATCTGTGTGGGTGATGATCAGCTGTGCGACGGAGGCGACCTCTGAACCTTCTTGCAGTGTCTCCTTCCCTGCCTTTTTGCGCGATTTATTTTTTGTGCGCGACCAAGCGACCATCGACTCGACGAAGAGTTTTTTTTTAAAGAAAATTTGTTCGCCTTCTGATCTGGACAAGGCAGAGATTTGCGAATCGCCAGTTCCTTTCCTCTCCAATCCAACCTGAGAAGGCATCAATGATGGGTAAGAAATGAAAAAAAAGATAGATTTGGTGACAGCAGACTGGTTGAAATCAACTCGCTTGAAATCAACGCAGTAAGTCGGTCAACAAGCAATGATTTTTCTTTTCAAAATTTCTGTGCGACACCCTTGGCTCCCGAAGTGGCAAAGCAAACAAGCGAGAAAATGGAAATAGAGAAGATACCAATCAATACTCTCGAAAACAATGCTGCAGCTACACTGCAAACTTCAGAACAGAAGTAATCACTTCAGAATTTACACGAACAGCAAGCTGCTCATGTACAATGACTTTAAACAGGCTGAATAGCCTGCAGGGGAGTTGGAAGGAGGGGGGGGAATTCAAAAAGTAACGGTATACACTTTACAAATCTACATGATATCAATGGCAATCATAATAACAACAAATTGGGGGCTCTCTATCATGGAAGTTGAAAGAATGGGGAAGGGAAGGAGTAAGGATTATTGAAGACGTCTGGCTCCGAGCGATACGACTTGTGTGAAGTCGAAGTCGACGTACGGTTCAGGCTACGGAGGCATGGGTGGCGGAGTAGCGCACCTGGAGAAGAAGAAAGATTTTAATTAGAGTAATAAAAAGAGTTGAAAATTAAAATGGTAGATTGAACATAATGAGGCTTGTTTTAACAAAATGCTATACAAAAGACCTGAACGAAGTAATCATGTATTTATTGGCAAGACTGAATAGCAAACCTAGAGAAAGCATCGATGAAGAATGCTGTGGCATTAAAGGCCACGGACACAGAGCGGAGCGACTGGAAAAGAAGAACGATTTTAACTATAGTAATAAAAACATCGAATTTAATTTTTTTTAACAATAGATTTTAATTTTTTAAATATTATTTTTAGGGTTGCGTTAAACAAAACCCCTGAGGCAAGTGATCAAATTGTTTACGCGAATAACTTAAGGAAATTAAAAATAGAAAAATAAACTTTATAATAGAATAAATATCAAACCTAGAAATGGTATCGCTGAAGAGTTTCAGCAATCCTCCAAGACGAGTCAAGAAGGCTTGTTCTGGAGGAAGAGGGTGCACCGTGTTCGAGAAGAACATGAAGGCCATCCGATTCAGCGCGGCGCACCTGGAGAAGAAGAAAGAACTAAAGTATAGTACTAAAATCAATGGACAATGATGCAAGTTAAATTTTTTTTATGGTAGAGTATTCATATAGAGGCTTGTTTAAACATTTTCTTAACCAAAAAAACCTGAGGCAGTTTATGATGTATTTATTTACAAGAATAAATATTAAACCTTGAAGACGCGTCCGCTGTGGCAGCTGAGCAATCGTCCAAGACGAGTCAAGAAGGCTCGTTCTGGAGGAGGAGGGTGCACCGTGTTCGAGAAGAACATGAAGGCCATCCGATTCAGCGCGGCGCACCTGGAGAAGAAGAAAGAACTTAAGTATAGTACTAAAATCAATGGACAATGATGCAATTTTAATTTTTTTATGGCAGAGTATTCATTTAGAGGCTTGTTTAAACATTTTCTTAACCAAAAAAACCAGAGGCAGTTTATGATGTATTTATTTACAAGAATAAATATTAAACCTTGAAGACGCGTCCGCTGTGGCAGCTGAGCAATCGTCCAAGACGAGTCAAGAAGGCTCGTTCTGGAGGAGGAGGGTGCACCGTGTTCGAGAAGAACATGAAGGCCATCCGTTACAGCTGCGGGCCTGAGCAAGAGGAAAGTTTTTAATTATAAAGTATGTAATTTAATTTAAATAAAAACAATGGATTAAAATTATTATGGAAGAGTATTCAAGTAGAGGATAGTGATAGACTGGTAAACAAAAACCATGAGGCAAGTGATAAATTATTTACGAGAATAAATTTATTAAATTTGCAATTAAAAAAGATTAACGTAACTAATTTAAAATTTTCTTACAAGAATCAAGAGCTGCTGTGGCATCCACAGCAAACCTCCAAGATGAGTCAAGAAGGAAGGCATGTTCAGGAGAAGGAGGATGTACCGAGTACGAGAAGTAAGATGAAGACCATCAGTTTCAGGCTATGGAGGCAGAGCGGCGCGCCTGGAGAAGAAGAAAAATATTTTATTACAGTAAGAAAACCCATTGGCAGTGCTACGATTTCAATTTTTAAGTGGAGAATTCACATAAATGCCTGTTACTTAAAAGGCCCGAAACAAGTTATCATTTATAGAAGTAGTAACCAACTCGAAGCCTTCGATGTTGACGATGTTTCGAACGGATACCGAGATCATATCCTGGGACTAAATTTAAAATTTTAGTATATAGTGCCATTTTGAGTAGATCTACAGAAATAGAAGTTGAATTTAAAAAAAGTATCATTTCTCGAGAGTAACGACATTACCCATAAAATCTTCTACAACTTCACCTTTAATTTATCAGACAATGTTTATGAGCATTCTGCGGCGTAACTTACAAATATGTAGTACATAATACTATGAACGAAAGTATAAATGGTACCAATACATAGATTTGTGAAATAAATCCATTCAACTAGCAGAACAAATTTGCAATAAATGTACGATGTACAGAAATAAACGAGATGTGGAATTTAACACGGCACAAGAATGTGTTGCAAGTAACTGGCCCAAAAAATTATTTTTCGACAAAGTTCATATTAGAAGACAGTTTACATCGGGAGCAAATGGTGTCGCGCAGATATTTTGAAAAGAAAAATCATTTCTTGTCGACTCATGACTTACGAGTGAAAGGACATTTAAGCTGAGAATTAGTTGGCAGATCCAGTCTGCTTTCACCAAATCTGTCTTTTCTTTCATTTGTTACCCAGCATTGCTGCCTTGTCAATTTGGATTGGAGAGGAAAGCAACAGGCGATTCTCAAATCTCTGCCTTGTATAGATCAGATGGCGAGCAAATTTTTACAGAAGAATAAAAACTCTTCCTCGCGTCGATAGTTTCATGGCCAAATCGTGTGGCGAAATCGCACAAAGAAGACAAAGAAAGTGAACTGACAAGCCGGTCGGAGGCCGTCTCGTGGGTGGTGAGAAGGGACATGGTACCTCGTACTTGATAACAAGGGAAGCGAATGAAATGAAAATCAACAGGACACAACTAGTAGCAGACTGAATAGCCTGAATAAAGCTGACTAGGTTAATGTTTTAGGACTTTATTTGACAAAAAGCAAAAGTTAAACGGGGTGTGAAGACGCAGTAAGTTGATATCAAAACAAAAAAGTAAGTCAAAAGCGGTTTTCTGTGGCAAAAAATTCAAACACAAGTGGTTTTAGAAAAGAACGGAAAGATTTATGCTGGGTGTGAAAAATACTAAGCTGAGCGTGTGGTGAATAACTCTGTATTCGTGAATATTACTCGTGAATCTAATACATCGAAAGCAGCAGCAGAAAGACTTTCTTGTTCTCTTTAGCACAAGCTGTTCCTTCACAATCTTTCGAAAAAGTGTCCTTCTTTTCTGACTACTTTCCGAACGCAACAGATACAACAGCATGTGTCCCACTGTTAAACCGCATTCCATTACTGTATGTAAAAAACCGCACTCCGTTAGTGTACATTACTGTATATATATAGAGGAATTCATGGCTGAGGTACTCCAGTACTGGCTGACAGCCCAAACAACTCTGATGCCACAAAAAACTCTGCCTTGAAAAGGTTAGACAATCATTGAGGAACAAGAAAAAGAGTTCTTTTGCAACAGTTCTTCATGTAAATAGTTTTCAAATTTCTTTCTTTTGGTCGACTCGCGCATCCAAGGCAAGAGAAGAAAACTGACATTCCGTCGGAGGCCGCCTTGTGAGAGAGAGAGAGAGCGCGAGAGAGAGAGGCAGTTATTGAGTTCGCAGAGCAGATTAAAAAAAAGTGAGGCGAGAGAAGAAGATAGCGTGCAGACGGAGGAGAGAGAGAAGGAGGAAGAGAGAGAAGGAGGAAGAGAGAGAGAAAGAGAGAGAGAGAGAGAGAGAGGGAGAGAGAGCGAGAGAGAGCGAGAGAGAGAACAAGAGAGAGTTAGAGAGAGAGAGAAAGAGAGAAAGGAGACGGCGCCCCCTGCTGCGTCCAACGCTGCCGCGACTGAAGCGGAGGAGTCTGCAGGCCCTGATGCTGCAGGTGCCCGCACGTCGCGTGCCATGAGATGCCTGAGCTTTTCCCTCTCAATACTTCATTCCCATTGATATTCTCTCTCTCTCTCTCTCTCTCTCTCTCTCTCTCTCTCTCTTTCTCTCTCCCAACCTCCTGTCTGCTGGTACCTGCCATATAGTAGATGACGTCCTGCTTCTCCTTCATGTGCGTGTAAGCCGAGAGAGTTGTCAGCTTCTCTGAGTCGGCGGAAGAAGAGAAAATGGAAGGACTTCATTTCGATCTATTATTCTATAATCCTATTTCTCGCTTCTCCATTTGCATTAATATAAATAATTGCTTAATTCCTTTTGCAAAATTCTTAAACAAAAACAAGTGACTATACATTTATTGTATATTTAAATACTCTGTCAGAACGGTTGCGCGTGAAAGAATAGCTAACCGAAGCGATTCTTTTACGGTATCTTCTCTGTGGGACTCCTAGTCAGATAACTTTTAAATCATCATCTTTACACGAAGTAAACTTCGTATTGAATAAATAAATAAATGAACCTTCGGAATGTCCCCCTCGGCGATTCCGTGAATGCGGGCGAAGAAGACGACGTTTTCCCTGGTGGTAAGCTTCATGTTGAGCGCGTCGAACTGCGGGCAGTAACCGAGAGAGCGGAAGCCGTCTGAGTGGCCGGAGGTTACTCTTCAAAAGGAATCAGTTATTTCTCTTTAATCAGAAAGTATAATTTATTGCGCTATTAAAAAGAAGTTCTCTGACTCTTCGCCGTTCACGAAGACCTGGCCAACTCCGATGTCGTGCTTGCCTGTCATCATCCGGCGAATGACACTTCTTTCACGATGAGATTATTGTCGAACGCCTTATAAGCATTCATTGATTTAGTAGATCAATTCATTCAGTTCATCGATTGTACTAGAAATTAAGGAAATAGTCTCAAAACCACTCTTACTAGATTTGTAAAAGTTCAAAGTTGTATTTATTCAATTCAAAATAAACTCTTATCAATCTGAACATGTTCTGATAAAGAAGATAAGATTTCTATTAAGAGAGCTTCGCCGTAAGAGTCAAGCATGCGCTTAAGGCAGCCTGCCCCAGGAAAATTGTTTTCGAATTCATTAACGGAAAACATTTTGCTTATACAACTCGACCCGCTCTATTTAATGAGACTAATTTCATCATCATCCGATTTTTTCCCTTTGGGATACACTACCGTAACCCTGAAAATTCATTGAGCCATAAATCCGTCCAAAGTCTGTTTTGAGAAACCATATACATATCATTCAATAGCATTTCGAAAGCTCTTCAAATTTCATCTGGGAACATGTTTTACGAAAATTTTATTTTGGCCGAGAAAATTGGCGTTAAATTATTTGGAGAGTCGACACACCACTTTCTGCTCATTTCTACACTCTGTAACCTAGATAGAAAGAAAGAGCGTGAAATTTGCTATCAAATAATCACCATTCAATAAAAATCCGAGCGTACCAACTTTTGCTATGACGCGAGCAATGCGCGCGAGTCGGTCAAAATGGCACATTTTCGGCCGCTGATGCACCGTGCAAGCGCATTCATCGATCCATAACTACGCTCAATGTTAATATTACAAAATCGTTAGCATATCATCTAAGAGCTCTCACAGAGATCTTCAAATGCTACATACATACTTTTATTGAAATATTTATAATTCTATGGAATATTTCGTTCTGTACTATTAGAACGCTTAAAAACCTACTTTACAAACATTTTAGCATTTCAAAACATACATCATTAGAAAGAGCGTGAAATTTGCTACAAGATGAACCCATTTCAATAAAGTTTTAAGTCTATAATGTTTTGGTATAAGTTATAAGAATAGGGCATCAGCTTAACACAATTCTTCAACGTAAAAAAAGTATTGGAATATTCTAATTCGAATAACCTAAACAATGAAATTCTTACGCTAATGGATAGCGACGCTACTTTACCTATTCTTATGACTTATAACAAAACATTATAGATATTGAAATGGGTTCATCTTGAAGCAAATTTCACGCTCTTTCTAATGATGTATGGTTTGAAATGCTAAAATGTTTGTAAAGTAGTTTTTTAAGCGTTCTAATAGTACAGAACGAAATTTTCCATAGAAATATAAATATTTCAATAAAATTATGTATGTAGCATTTGAAGATCTCTGTGAGAGCTCTTAGATGATATACTAACGATTTTGTAATATTAACATTGAGCGTAGTTATGGATCGATGAATGCGCTTGCAGGTGCCTCAGCGGCCGAAAATGTGCCATTTTGACCGACTCGCGCGCATTGCTCGCGTCATAGCAAAACTTGGTACGCTCGGATTTTTCTTGAATGGTGATTATTTGATAGCAAATTTCACGCTCTTTCTTTCTATCTAGGTTACAGAGTGTAGAAATGAGCAGAAAGTGGTGTGTCGACCCTCCAAATAATTTAACGCCAATTTTCTCGGCCAAAATAAAATTTTCGTAAAACATGTTCCTAGATGAAATTTGAAGAGCTTTCGAAATGCTATTGAATGATATGTACATCGTTTCTCAAAACAGATTTTGGACGGATTTATGGCTCAATGAATTTTCACGGTTACGGTAGTGTATCCCGAAGGGAAAAAATCGGATGATGATGAAATTAGTCTCATTAAATAGAGCGGGTCGAGTTGTATAAGCAAAATGTTTTCCGTTAATGAATTCGAAAAAAATTTTCCCGGGGCAGGCTGCGCTCGAAGCTTACGGACATGCTATCTTAAATGAGTACACCTCGTAATGCCAATGGAGCCGTGCTCGCAAACGGCGATGACCAGCCAGGCGAGGATTCCCTGGATGGAGAGGACGACGAGATGCCGCCACATGAAGTCGATACGGAATCGTGCCGATCAGGTCCGGTCGCTTCAGCGCTCCTTCAATGTTATCACATTCAGCATTTTCATTTTATAAAGCTAAATTAATTTGTTATCGGGCACTAAAAATAAGAGCTGGTATGAAACTGACTCAGTGCGACTTCTCCAAGCGTGACTGCACTGTACACTATGGTTGCCCTGAGGACGCCCATACCCAGGTTGTAGGAGGGCACGAGGATCAGGAACACGGTCGAGCACACGTTGTACGCTCTTCCCAGCGTTGGATCCTGAGATAGAGAGATAGAGAGAGAGAAAGAGAGAGAGAGTGAGAGAGAGAGAGAAAGGGAGAGAGGGAGGAAGAGAGAGAGAGCACGAGAGAGAGAGAGAGAGATGGGGAAAGAAAGAGTGAGAGAGAGAGAAAACGGGGCGAGAGAAAGAGAGGAATGACCTGTTGGATGAAGAGCTCGAGCACGCCAACCACCACCGTCGTGACAATTCCAACGAAGAATGTTCCGATGGCAATGAAGACAAAGACAATGGACACGCGCTGCAGAAGATAGACATCGGCAGAGAGGCCAGGCTAAATCACTCTCTTTTGTTTGTCATCTAAAGGACTCCTCTAATCACATCAAAAATATTAATGACAATTTTAAATGTTTGATAAAACCCACCCAAAAACAACGTAGAGGAGTGTTAGCGAGAAATATGCGACGGCGTTGAAGCTGATGTCGCGAACGTCGAATGCCAGGTAGATCAGCTGCACCAAACAGGCAGTCAGAGACGTAGGCAATGATCCAGTATATGGGTCTGCTGAGACCGGAGACAAGTTGGAGATGGTAGCACAAATCCGCTCCTCAAGGAAATACGGCGTTTTCAAGCACTTTAAAAAATTGTTTTCCTTAATTTCAAGGAACCTCAACGAGAAAGACTGCCTGTGATGACACTGAGAGCAAGCAAAAGCTAAAGGATACGGAAGAGCATCCGCATTCTGGAAGAGAGAGTGAGAGAGATAGATAGAGAGAGAGAGAGAGAGAGAGATGAAAAGAGAGCGGGAGACAGAGAGGGAGAGAGGGGAAAGTGAGCTTCAAGATGCTCAAAGAGACTGACTGATTCTGGTTGGTATTGCCCTCAATACTCTCCGTCATCGACTAGTTCATCGGCTGTTGAATTGCCATGATGCCGGGTGAATACTGAAAGAGATTCATTGAGAGGAAGAGAAAGGACGATCTCATTATAAAAAAACACTTACAGTTGATCCCGCCGAGATTCGCATGCGAGCATTGGATAGAGCATTCGTGTAGATCGGTAGAGACGGCTAGCGTTTGTTGTTGAACCACAGCTGGAATCGTATTATGTATTGTCAAATACATACATATGTATGTATGTATGTACATAGCTCTGCTAATTCCAATACATAATTTCACCTTGAACTATTACTTAAGCTGACGCTACGATAAAACATAATTTACCTTAATATTCTCGGTGGCTTCTAAACTGTACACGACTCTCTTGACAAAGTTGTCCATTGTGATTCCCTCGTAAAATTCCGAGTCGTTGCCGGGCTTGGGTGACGGAATCGTCGAATCGAATCGAAAGATCTAAAGGAAAATTTTTATAGAATATATTTTTTCATTGGTCCTATACTGTAATTAATTCCGTAATGGATAATCTTAAGAATGATAAAATGATGGGAAAACAATAAAGAACCTGATAAAAGAAAAGTATGATTTGCCCCTTGGATGGAGTTGCGAAGATATAGCTGAACGTGTAGATTAGGAAGATGGTCGCAAAGTAGAAGCAGATACAAAGTGCGAACAGGCTGAAAAGGAAAATAAATTACAAATTAAATTACCCTTAAAAGTGAAATATAATTTTGATAAAGCTATAAGAAAAGAGACACATTCACATCATTGCAACGTTTGATAAAACCAAAAATAGATCGCAAAAAAAAAGAGTCGCTTACGCCGCCAGCTTATCCGCAACCCAGTAACTGATCGCGAAGATGCCAGCAAAAAGCAGGCAGCCAAGGGAGTAGATCATAAAGTCATAGGCCAGATTCGAGAGTCAGAAGAGAAGAGGAGAGACTCCAGTCAGCATTTGCTAGAACAAATACGTCATAAGAGCCGGGAGCCGAAAATATCCGGACCTCGCCGGGGCCCGAGCCGGCCACCCTTGCATAAGTGCTGAAGGATAGTCGATAAATCAAAGAAACAAAATTACTTCTGTCTAGATACCGATCTCTAGCCAGGCTAGAAAATTAATTTAAAAAAAGAAGAAGAAAACTATCTATTTACACTTTCCATTCAAGAGAAGGTCGCATTCAAACAGAGAGAAAAACTTGACTATCACGAACCTGATGCATAAAGTTGTTCTTTCGATCGACAATCGGCAGACTAATGAATGGCGTTGTGAGCATCGAGAAGATCAACACGAGCACGGGTCCAAGGAGGAAGTTCTAGAATGGCGGCAATTCAAATTTTATTTAATATTAATAAATAAATTTAGTACTAAGACGTACGTACAAATGAAGAAGGATCTAGAAAAATAAAGTAATTGAAGTAATCAAAATTAATCCTTCGTCCAGCAAACCTTCACGAGCTCTTGTCCGCCTTGAACAGAAGTGTCGTTCTTGGCGCGAAGAGACGAGAAAAGATGCAGCGAAGTCGTGATGTTCACTAAAATATAGTGTAGCCTTTTTCTCTCTTCACATCAGTTCAAGATTCTTATTTTATCTTTACTTAAAATTATTTTTGGAATAAAAGAAAAGAAAAAAAAAGAATAATTTTTTTTTTAAATCTGATTGTGAGAGACCGTCATATCTCACTCTGAAAAGGGGGAAAATATTATATCAAGTTTTTTTTAAATATAGAAATGCCAAAACAACATGACAATAAAAATAAATAACAAAGCATAAGTAATAAATAATATAATAATAAATTAAAATAAATAACAAATATAAAAATAATTATAAAGAACAAGCCTCCGGCTGAATCGCCCTTCTGCACCGCGAGAGCTTGTTCCATTGCAGAAAGATGGAGCGGCAAACTCGATTGAATTGAAGGAGAATGAAGACAATCGACGTCAGTAGACCAAAGGAGAGCATGTAGCAGAAGATGCGGCCTGGAAAAGAGGCTAACTTTTTTATCCTTTTAATAATTATTTCGAAATGAAGGATCTTGAAAAATAAAGTAATTGAAGTAATCAAAATTAATCCTTCGTCCAGCAAACCTTCACGAGCTCTTGTCCGCCTTGAACAGAAGTGTCGTTCTTGGCGCGAAGAGACGAGAAAAGATGCAGCGAAGTCGTGATGTTCACTAAAATATAGTGTAGCCTTTTCTCTCTTCACATCTGTTCAAGATTCTTATTTTATCTTTAGTTAAAATTATTTTTGGAAGAAAAGAAAAAAAAAAAGAATAATTTTTTAAAAAGCTGATTGTGAGAGACCGTCATATCTCACTCTGAAAAGGGGGAAAATATTACATCAGGTCATTTTTTTATATATAGAAATGCCAAAATAACATGACAATAAAAATAAATAACAAAGCATAAATAATAAATAATATAATAACAAATTAAAATAAATAACAAATATAAAAATAATAATAAAGAACAAGCCTCCGGCTGAATCGCCCTTCTGCACCGCGAGAGCTTGCTCCATTGCAGAAAGATCGAGCGGCAAACTCGCTCGAATTGAAGGAAAATGAAGACAATCGACGTCAGTAGACCAAAGGAGAGCATGTAGCAGAAAATGCGGCCTGGAAAAGAGGCTAACTTTTTTATCCTTTTAATAATTATTTCGAAATGAAGGATCTTGAAAAATAAAGTAATTGAAGTAATCAAAATTAATCCTTCGTCCAGCAAACCTTCACGAGCTCTTCCGCCTTGAACAGAAGTATCGTTCTTGGCGCGAAGAGACGAGAAAAGATGCAGCGAAGTCGTGATGTTCACTAAAATATAGTGTAGCCTTGTATGTATGTACGTATTTAGCTCTGCTAATTCCAATACCTAATTTCACCTTGAACTATTACTTAAGCTGACGCTACGATAAAACATAATTTACCTTAATATTCTCGGTGGCTTCTAAACTGTACACGACTCTCTTGACAAAGTTGTCCATTGTGATTCCCTCGTAGAATTCCGAGTCGTTGCCGGGCTTGGGTGATGGAATCGTCGAAAGATCTAAAGGAAAATTTTAATAGAATATATTTTTTACCTGGAAGTGAAATGGGAGGAAGAAGAGAAAGGGGAGAAGCCGTCTCCCCCGATGATATAAATAACTGCAAACAAATTTTTTTATGGAATTATAGTGGTCTAAAATTATGAGCAAAGCAATGCTGTAATTTTACATGCCCGACTACATACTAACGTTAATAAAACATCAACAGAGAAGCGGCAAGAAAAATTATTTTTACTGTTTTTTTTACTTAATCTTTTTCCTGAAAACTAATTGTTCCGAAACGACGGATTTAAACATCTGCGCTAAATATGAAAAAGTAATAAATTAAATATAAAGGTAACCTCGTAAGGTGTCGAGTCGTTGTGAGTGATGTCCAGAAGAGTGACATTGAAGAGAGGATCCGCTGCGCCATCCACACGAACAGTCTTGGCAGTCAGCATTCGAGAGAGGAAGGGGAGAGGCGACGTCTCCAGATGATGTAAATAACTGCAAAGAAATTGTTTTGGTAGGAAAATAGAAGAGAGAGAGAGAGACGGAGAGAGAGAGAAAGAGAGAGAGAGAGAGAGATAACGGGAAAGAGAAAAGAGAAAGAGAGAGAGAGAGTAAAGACAGAGAGAGAGAGAGAGAGACAGAGAACGAGAAAGAGAGAGAGAGAGAAAGAGGTAGCCTTTTTATGTACAAAAGGAAACGAGCTAACCTTTAAGTGAAATGTTGGGGAGGAAGAGGAGATAGGGGAGAAGCGATATCTCCTGAGGATATAAATAACTGCAAATAAACTTTTTTTTAAGGAATAATAGTGGTCTAAAATTATGAGCATATTATTGCCGTAATTTTACAGGCCTGATTGTATACTCACATTAGCAAAAATCAACAGAGAAGGGGCGGAAGCCTTCCGAAGTTATGAAACATGTTGAATTTAGATGATTAACTATGGTAGGATCAAGAAAAATTATTTTTGCAAACTAAAAATATTTTTTTTAAGAAAAAAAGGGCTGTAACAACGATGAAACAGCAAACGGAAAATATGAAAAAAACTTAAGCTGAATATAAAGGTAAATTAAAGAAGTGTCCCCTACAAGTACCCTTTTACAAGGACGTTTTTTAAAGTACAAAAAGAAAAGTGCCAACCTGTTTAACTGGAAGAAGGGGGAGGGGGGACGACGAAGACAAAATCACAGTCTTCTCGCGACTTAAAACATACTGCAAAAAATCTCATCGGTCTAAATAAACGTAGTTGAAAATAATTAATAAAAAATACTGTGATTTTATTGGCCCAATTATATACTCAAGTGTACAAAACATAAGCAGCTTACGGTAAGAATTATCTCGCAATCGGCTTGGCCGAAATATGCTAGGCTTGCAAAACGCACTGATCGATCGATCGACTCTTTTAAAAGACGCGCCGCCAGCTAGCTCCGACAATTCGGGTTTGTTCATCTTCGACAGATCTAATTTTAATATTTTATATATTTTATATTAAAGAGACATTTGCAGTGATGCACTAGACATAACTTGAGCAGAGAAAAATAAGAATAGTTGCGACAATTCTTGCGCTTTATGGTAAACGTTTTCTTAAAACCCAGATAAAACATTATTAACGGAGAAGTATGAAGAAGGAGAGAGAGAGAGAAAGAGAGAAATAACCATTAATCACTGAGATGGCTGGCCATCTCAGAGGGCCAAGATGGCCTTGTCGACGGCGCGAGCGGCCTGGTTGAGCCGCCGCTTCACGACCGCGTAGTGGCGGGTGAGGACGCGGCCGAGTTCGTGGAGGGCGGGGGAGGGAGTCTGGCGGGTGAGGCTCAGCCCCGCATTCATATTCATCCTCTGCAACTCAGGTCGGTTATCTTTGGTGCATTTTATTAATTATTCTTTCTCTTTTTTTTTATTTCTTTTTCTTTGCAAATATATCCCCTTCCTCTTTCTCCATTCATCTCTCTCTCTCTCTCTCGATTCCTCTTCCTCCATCTCTCTCTCTCTCTCTCTCTCTCTCTCTCTCGATTCCTCTTTCTCCATCTCTCTCTCTCGATTCCTCTTTCTCACTCTCTCTCTCTCTCTCTCTCTCCTACTCTCTCTCTCTCTTTCGCTCTCGCTCTCTCTCTCTTTCGCTCTCTCTCTCTTCTCTCTCTACCGTTCCCCTGCCCCTGAACTGACCCTTACTACATCGCTGTGGTGGCGGTGGTGGGCCTCCACGGCCACTCTTCCTTCATTGACGAGCCGGTGGGCCTCGCGGATGGCCTCGGCCCGCTCTTCCGAGACGCGGCCACTGAGCGTGTTGACTCTCTCGGCGAGTCGGGTGGCGAGAGTGCGGTACCTCCCCATGACATAGCGGAGGTGGTCAGCCTCCGCAGCCATGTTGAGGTAGTGTGGCTGCACACTCTCCACCGCCGTCATCCTCGCCAGTTGACGCGTCAGCGCCTCCGGGCGCGGCAGCTCGGCCACATATGTGCCGGCTTGGCACCTGAGTAATATTATCCGTTATTCCCACCCTGCTCTTGATCCCTCCCTTTCCCTCTCTCTCTCTCTCTCTCACTCTCTCTCTCACTCTCTCTCTCTTCTCTCTCTCTCCTGATCTCATAGTTGTAACTTCACTGACTCGGCCAGCAAGCGCCGTAGCGCCGCGGCGTGGCTTCGAGGGAAGCGGGGGGGTGGGGGGGGCTGGCGGGCAGCAGCAGGCTGGGCCTGGGGGGCCTGACGCGGTGCTGCGGGAGAAGGGGGCGTGGCAGGGCGGAAGAAGGGCGAGGGAGGCGGCGAGGGCATTCGTGCCCGAGAGGGAGGGGCTGGGGGAGGGGAGAGGGAGGAGTAGTGGTCGTCCACTCTCTCCAGCACTTCATCCTTTTCCTCTTCACGCATTCTCTTCTCTTCAATTTCTTCCGCATCTCCTTCCGCTCGCCTCTTTCTCCTTCTGAAATATTCGTTAAGGTGATTCTTTTTGACGATTCTGTTCTCTCTCTCTCTCTCTCCCTCACTCCCCCCCCCCCAAACATTTGTAATCGTATGACTCAAGTTCGCTTCCCTAATGAACCAAGTGTGTTGCTTACCTTTCTCCTTCTCCTTCTACTTCGCGCGTTCCTGCTTGCTCTTTCTTCCTCTCTTCTTTTACCTTCTCCTTCTCTCTTCTATTTTTCTCTCTCTCTCTCTCTCTCTCTCTCTCTCTCTCTCTCTCCCTCACTCCCCCCAGCATCTGCCATTGCCTCTTTTCCAACATTAGTA
>CALZFC010000328.1:2435000-2497500 GCA_945643635.1 Allodiplogaster sudhausi | reverse complement strand
GACCGTTGCCTTTATTAATTAAATTGCTTATGCTGCAAGAAATTGTTGCACTCGGAAATTGTTGTTGTCAGGACTCGACATGTACTTTTCTGGACATCCAAGCAACCATGAGCAGTTCATGCGACAATTTCTCAAGAGTGGCAATTTCGTGAGTCAACGCTATGCGCGATCTGTGCAAGCGACTGTTCCAGGTATTATTTAAATTTGTTTTCTTCATACTTAAACGTGTAGTCACTATAGATGTTCTTGCTCATCTGGTCCGTCCGAGTCAACAGTATGTCTTGCTAATTTGACTCACGTTGTTCATCGTGTACTCTGGTTTTGGAAATAGAGGCTAATTACAAAAAAGTGAATGATAGGTACCTTTCAACTCAGGCTTTTCGGGACTAAATTAGCTCGAGTCAGAATGTAATTAGCTCGAGTTTCAGCATAATTATCCTGACTTCCCAGGCTAATTACCTGGTACTTTTTTTACTCCAAAGGTCGAATAAACTTTATACTTTAATATGTGTGAAGTAAAGGCTTATAAGCGTACCAAGCATAAGTCCAGTAGTGTCCCCAGAGTCCGCAAACGGCTTCTTCCAGATCTTCCATGTTTGTACCTTCGGGAGTCTTCAGCATTTCAAGGAAGACTTCTGAAAGAGAGTTGTTAGAGTAAAGTTCCAATTCCAGAATTCAATGAATCAGCTATATTCAACGATAAAATACGTGAAGAATAATAACGAACCGATGCATGCGTTGGTGGCGTCGATGGGGATTGCAAGAAGACCCTTCTGAGGCTTGTCAGCTGCACTGTACTTGTGACGGATGTTAGCAGGGACGATCTAAGCGAGCATATCAGCAAGTAAATTCATTATTATTGTAAAACATAGAGCTTAACTAAGCAAAAGAAACCTGATCAATGGAGTGAAGTGCAACGTGCTTCACAACGTTTCGCAGGCTTCCAGACATTGTCGAAATACGGCTGAGAACATCGAGTGAGTTTCCGCGGCCTAGGATAAGAGACTCGCGAATTGTTTTTATAGAATTTTTAAAGCTAGCCTCCTTCGATTGATGTGAACGCATGAGCAGCAGACGAAGAAATGTTTCTGGCGGAGAGTCGATTAAATGTCACTTTTACGCCATCCTCAACGAACATAATTCAAACCATATTTCACTTAATAAACACTGACAATTTTGCACGAGTCCCTTCTATTGTTGATGACACGACGAGCTTTCTCCCTTTCGAACTAAATGGAAAATAGATGTTCGCTTATATGTTTCTTCATAGTAAAAGATACTTACACTCTTGATAAGGCCAATTAGGCCGCAGTAGAGAGGATACAGCTCGTCGGGAGCGTTGTTCGCGATCTCAGCAAGTCTCTTAGTGGACAGTGGCATCTTCTCGATCGTCTCATGGACAAAGCGATCCTGGAGGGGTGCATCTTTGTCCTTGTCCCAGAATCAAGACAATAGAAGCATGCGCCCGAGGCTGAGTGATGTTTCATACCGAACACTTTGCGCCGTACCTTAATAATATGAGAACTATTCTAAGTTTCATTGCAATAAACTAATTACCGGGTCGTCGTGGGAGCCGACAACTATTTTCGCGTCTAGACGATCTCCTTTAAATGACGCCAGATTGGCTAACTCTCGAACAGCGAATCGCAGTAATCGATCGTGCATACGCGTGGAAGGATCGTCTACTCCAAAGTACAAAGCAGCAATGAACACGCTTGTTTCCGTGGCCCGACGACAATCATCCAAGTCTAATGGCATGAGGCATAACTGCCAGCATTTGAGTCTAGAAAATAGTACCTTGTGGAAAGAATAGATATTCATTCATAATTTCTAACCTCGAATGCCCCTTAAGCGGGTCGTTTACTGGCCCGACTGTAGCAGCCTGCAATCAAGAAGTGGAGCCGGCACAGAACTTCGGATGGGAGAGCACTCAATCCACCACCGCCGTCGAAATGCTCACCTGAGAAAAAGATGTAAAAAGAGTGCTCATCTCAATATCATTTGCCCATATTACTCAATTTAAATAAATAAAACATTATTAAAAAAAAAACTGGTGCATGGTTATGAATGAATGAAATATTAGCGAAAGAAAACATTCACAGCAAAAGGAAAAAAAAACAACAGGAAAAACCTGTTTCTGATGACGACTCCTCCGATGCATTGTCCCAAAAAACGTCTTCTTGCTGTGACGCAGTTGGACTCGCTGCAACAACGTCGACTTCGTCTTCAAGCATGGAATCCACGTTGGAAGAGCTTGCTAGGGCCCGATCACCAAGCTCTTCGCAGTCGCGGACGCGTAGCTTCTCTCTGTTGCGCTTACGGTTGCTTGCACTCATATCTAGAACAGTTTCATTAAGTAAATAACAAAGAAACACAAGTTATAAACATCAGAACAAAAAAGAAAGGCAACGCAAGTGATTTCAATCCAGAGACGCCATTCTTTCCCCATTTTTTGAAAACTCACTGACCGAGAGCACACTACTTACACCACACGCCGCACCAAAATTGTTTTAAAATTTTGAAGCTAATGGAGTCTTCACTTTTTTGCAATTAGCCTCACTTAGCGTGGGAATTGTAATTAGCCTCTATTTCCAAAACCCGAGTATTGGACGGCTATTACGAGCACATCTCCCAAATTCATGATAATATATCATCGGGGAAGCTGCCCAACACGCCACTCGCGTGGCCATTCTTTCGGGAAAGAATTAAAAAGCCCGGGAGTAATGTTCAACCCCTGAACTACCTCTGCAGCTGGGACGGTGTACGTCTCAAAAGGCATTCTAGGTTATAATATTAGCACTCACATTTAACTAATTGTCGATTTGTACGCCTGCAGATTAAAATGCTGGCCATTGTCACTGATGCCGCTGGACCTGGATGACTCCCATCGGGCCAGGGAGGGTATAGTGTCTATTGCTGCTGTATACTTTGGTGCAAAGGACCCGTCGACGAAAGTGCATGACCGACTTCTTAAGTATGTTACGCTAGAGCTAGAAGGTCTTAACTCTTGGAAGGGAGTGGCCATCGATGCCAAGGTTGTCGCTGGCGCTCATGATGACCCGGTAGTTTCACAAAGCCAGATTGTGAATGCTGTTATTGAATTTGTTTTTAGGCCCGTAGAAAAGTATTTGCAATGAAGCATCATTCCGCAGCAGGGGCTTGTTTCTATTGCTTCGATTCTGGAACCAAGGCCAAATTACATCTTCCTGGAACTGAAAGTGGGTAAAATAGTTAATATTCGAAAGTATAAATCTAAATACTCTTACTTGTATCTAGATCGCGCCAATAGGCTTCCTGGTCCCCGTTTGAGAAAGGAGGCTGATGGCTTCATTCTCGGCGCCGACTACTCTTTCGCCCACTCAGTCTTTACGATGCATTACTCTCCAGTAGATTGGCTCCACACCATGCAAGAGGGAGCCATGAATTCAATAGTGCAAGGTTTTTTTTTTGAGAAGAAAGTCAGTGATGATGTGTGCTAACACTTAGGAGTCGTTGGCCCAGTTTTGCAAAATGAGCGCCCTAAGCACAAGGAGTTTGCGGCCGATCCTGATGAGGTTTCAGTAAATAGAATGAAATCTATTAATTAAAAGAATATATTTTCTATAGGTGCGCTCTCTGCTTTATGCCACGAAGCTGCCTTCGTTTTGCCGCCGCCTCCCTCGTTCGTTGACTGAGTGCACAGGCGGAGAAAAAGAGGGGGTAAATAGGATGAAAAGGTTAATGTAAGAAATAAAATAAAAAATTTAGATCTTCAACTCTGTGATTGTCGGCTGCGCATTGTCTGGAGTACTTCCTCCCGTTGTAGCGCTAATCGTGCTAATTCTGAATGCTATCAACTGGGTAAAAATTAGCTGTTAATGATATAACAACCCAACAAAATAGAATGTGTTATAGGAGATGGTGTGCCCTCTTAGCGCATCCGATACAAGGATTCCATGTAGGGTGCGAAGTCTTTGTGAGTGGCTGGCAATTGCTGTAAGAGAGTATTGCCCATTTCTCCTCAACGGGATCAAATTTCATGTAAGCTATATCCTTTCTTCACTTCCTGGAAATTTTGTCTATTCCTCTCATTTGTAGACCCTCTGCTTCCACCTGCCTGACTTGGTCGAGAGAATGGGTAGTCAATACCCATTCTCAACCATTTCTTTTGAACATCTTCACTACGTGATGCAGACATGTCTGCATTCTAACCTTACTCGAAACGTCGGAAGCTTCATGATAAAGAAGTTAGAGTAGTGTTTAGGAAAGATCAGTGCTATATCTAGAGACCGCAGATGATTTTCCCAAACCGCTTGAAAATGTAAATGAGGACTGTTTTTGGGGAGTTTAGGTGATTAGAAAACGATTTCTAAAATCAGAATCTCACGAAAGTTTTAAATTATCTTACAAAAACCCCTTTAAAAAATGCGAATTCCTGGGGAAGATGGGCCTCCTACAGTAAGCCCGTCCACGTATCTCAATGTGCCAAACGGAGTTCGGCTGGTCAGATGCTCGAACAAGACGATAGTAGTTGTGCTCGATAAATTTAATTCCTATTAATTTTCCATTATTTTGCTTTTTTAAAGCTAATTTTATATCCGGCTAATCTCCATGATCATTCTTCTAAGTGCTTTCACACCCTCAAATCGCCTCTGTAGAAGTGGTTAATTATTTCGACTAAAAAATAGCCACATAATCAACAACAATTCACTGTCGCCAGAATCTCGGTCATAGTCTACATAGGTATACTGGCGGATGTCTTCTATCATAAAATGATGTTTAAAAATCCCGAGGACATCTGGGATACATATTAAATCATTATAAGTGGGAGAAACCATGAAGTGATAATTTTGTTCGAGGGAAATTTTTCGTGTTTGCTCGCAATATACGAACAAAAAAATCAGTGTACTGAATCCAGATCGGCTTTAAGTATAATCTCTCTGCAAGATGCGATCAGGGAATATCGATAAACGAAATAGAATGAAAAAATGAGCTTGCACCTGTTTCAGCTAGAAACTATCTATCAATGATATCTCCTTATCGCCTCGCAGAAATTCGACAAGAAACCGCCTAGCTGTCACACAACATGCCATCTAATATTAAATTAAAATAAGAATCCCCGAGCTTGCGGATGATCCAAATTATAGTTGAAAAACTGAAAAAGCCAAGCTCACGGAAAAAAGCTTCTAATGAGGTTTTTTCAGCGTAGTGCCCGTGTATGCAAGGCAGAATAGCGCCCAACACTTTGAAAAACCTTCCTTTAAAATATTGACAAAAAGATTCTTGACAATTTTACCGACAACCTGCAAAAAAAGAATAAAAAGTTATAGAACAAGCTCTCTTCAAAAATTTGAATTTATCAGTCCGAACGTGACAAATTCCGCTAATTCCGTTACGGTAGGTTGACCCAGTTTTGTGTTATGTCATTCTTTCACTCTGCGGTCTCTAGCTATATCCTTTTTACAGTACATCGCTCATTCAACTGATACGACTAGAGGTGAAGCGACGCTCGGAGAGTGGGTGGGAGAGCGTCGAAGTTGACCGGCCGTTGAAGTCACTCTGCACGCGTCTCGCCATTCAACTGCCAGTGGAAGTTTGTGTGCGCCAAAATCAGGTATTGCCTCTTTACTTTGGCAGAATCTTCAAAAGTGCTTTTCTTAGATTCCTCAAGAAATGTCACCATTTATGCAAAGTGACGATATTTTCTCTCCATCTCACATCGTATGCGGCAGAAGATATTCAAATACCGAATCTAACTCTTATGATGATAGCATTGTGCTTTTCCGCTCCATGTCCACGAATCGCTACGGTAGAATTATTGGTTTCTTGTTGTCGGGTCAAGGAGGGGACCGGATAATCGTGTCCAGAATTAAAGTAGGAAAGGGGCACAATGACCATCTTGTTCGTTCTCTCTCTCTCGAAAACATGGATGTTCAATTTAGACCGATAACGGCCCTACTTTGCGACATAAGGTATGGTGGCGTTATTTCGGGGTATGGTGAGAACCTTGCAGTTGATATTTCTGATATTGTGGGTCATGCGATTATTGTGAAATCTTGTGGAATTGAGTTTGTTTTGCCTTATGCTCGTCGCCCCATGCTCTCGTAAGAATCGAATGAATGAAGTCAGAACTAAGTCAATTGCGTATTTTTCAGAAGCTATAATAGCTTTCGTGATATCTCGTTTACATAATTTACTAACATTCGCACTAATGAAACCCTAGCGAAAATGGGTGACCCGCGCGCGAAGAAAGCGATGCAGCTTATGAGGGAGCAGCATGACTTCTCATGCCCTGTCCCACCAAACCCTGCTCAGAAGAAATACGCTGCCACTCCCACCACTAGTCTCAAGAGAAGTGCGATTCCTAACCGTTTTGAACAGTTGGGAAATGTGAAAAAAACGGTTGGAGCATTCTACGAAATGTTATTATAAAGTAAGCATGCTTTTATCATTGCAGAAATTGGTCCGGGTCTTGGTGGAGAGCGATATCGAAGACGAAGACGAAGAAGAATTAGAAGAACAAGGCGGAAACGACGTCTTGCTCAACTCTGGAGACGGTTTCGAAGAGGAGGACGGAGGGGTCATACTCCATCTCGCTCAGTGAAGGTTCTAATGCTTTATTTCAATTTAGTAAAGAAACACCAGGGTTGGGTAATTTCACTAATGCAGGAATCCGGGAAGAAACCGCTTTTTGGGGATGTGAAGCTCTCCCCAGCAAAAATAGGCACATACTTCATCAATCTCTCGGACAATGAGGAGGACAACAGTCGTGCGCAGGTCCAATCTGTTTTTAAATACCACATTTTAAAAGGTTTATTCGTAATATAGGATCATATATATGCATTCTTAGGAATTGTTCGTGAGGGAGGCTCGAAGCAAGAAGGAGAGAGGCCTCTCTTACGCCACACTCAAGTCACTCGCGAGGGATGGTCCTGAAGAGATGTTCCCCGTCTACGCTACCATCTATGGAGCTCTTAAAGCAGTTGGTGTCTCTCTCTCCCTCTCTGTGTCTGTGATTCGCACTCATTTAGCTCGAATTTGACCGCGAACGACGCGTCTTCAAGGACTCGAAGGATAAAATCCCTCAGGTCAATCGATATTATCAATACTTGAAAATAAAGCGAAAAAACCTAGTTAAAAAAAAGTAGATAAACAACAGTTTAGGACGGTGTCAACGTCACTTTTGAACGTCCTCGCGTCCGCGAGCTGCTCCGCAGTCGGGATCAAAGCTTCTTCGTCACGCCCCTGCCTGGCGGTTAATGTTCCACTATCCTTTTTACTTTGTTTATGAATATAAATATTCGGCACTGTATGTTTGAATACTTCAGGTTCCGGTGACGTCCTCTCTGCTTTGTCCCGCTGCACTTCCAAGCAGGGCCCCCTCCGTTCTGTCGTCAAGCATGTCGCATTCGGCTGCATTGACCAGGTTACGCTATTTCTTTCCCTGTCGGTTAACCTACAATTCATTCTTTTGCCTTAGCTCATCCCGATGGAATTCCGCCACAAGTACACTGTGTCGGAGAAGCCACAGAAAGGGCTCTTGCCGATTCCAATGGAACTGCTGAACACATGCGTTGGTAAGTGTACAGTACTCTCCATGTCCAGATACACTGCTTACACTTATTACTTTAGTTGCCTTTATGGCCGCCCTCGCAGATGGAGAGAACAACAGGCTGGAAGGTGCCATCTGTTCGCTCTGGGCACACTACTGGACGTATTGCACGTGCGTTTCTATTTAACTTTATTTACTTCACAAATCTCAATTACATATCCTTTTCTGCACTTCAACAGTTATGTTTATTTTAGAACTCAGGCGCGCTTCAATCGTAAGAAGAGTCTCGATGCGACCACTCAGCCGAATCCCACCAACGAGTAGGACTCTCTCGGCGCCGTCATACCAGCTGAGTACTGCAAGAAGCAGTTTGTTATCTTTTTTTCCTGGTTTGTTTGTTACTTGTTAATTTATTACATGTTTGTTACATTGCCCGACTATTTGTTCCATTTGGATGATCATTTCTGAATTCTAGCTCAATAACTTTAAGGTTAAGTAGCTATTATTGGTATTCTAGGATATGCAATTCTTGTAAAATTACATATTTCGACCATTAACTATCATTTGAGACGACATGATAAAGTGTTTCTACATCGGCGTAGTAATGCCCATTTGACCGCTGCCCATTTGACCGCTGCCCATTTGACCGCTGCCTAAATGACCGCTGCCCATCCATCACACTCCCGCTGTTCTAACCTGGTCCTCCACGGAGGGAGCTGGAGGAGTCGCTCGAAGAAGAGCAGCTGCGGCGACGACCGGAGGAGGAGCAGGAGGGCCAGCTGCGGCGGCGGCGACGACCGGAGGAGCAGGAGGGCCAGCTGCGGCGGCGGCGACGACCGGAGGAGGAGCAGGAGGGCCAGCTGCGGCGGCGGCGACGACCGGAGGAGGAGCAGGAGGGCCAGCTGCGGCGGCGGCGACGACCGGAGGAGGAGCAGGAGGGCCAGCTGCGGCGGCGGCGACGACCGGAGGAGGAGCAGGAGGGCCAGCTGCGGCGGCGGTGACGACCGGAGGAAGTGCCTAGGAATTGTCACTGTTTCTGGAGAAAAGAATTCTTAATGTGAAGAAATGCCCTTACTTATCAACCCGCTCCTCTCTCTCCGCTCTGCCTCCTCTATCTCTGTTCCTCCTTCTTCTCTCTCTCTCTCTCACTATCTTGTGTCTATAGTTGTTTCTTTATCTTCCTCCCTGTCTCTCTTTATCTCCCGGGCTCTCTCTCTCTCTCTCTCTCTCTCTCCCCTCAAATCTATGTCACAAATCAGAAACACCTTGCTCAAGAAATGGCGCTAGGACAGCTGCCATGCCCGCTCGATTATTTCTATTGTAATAAATATCTAAAATTATAAACTTTTTTCAAATTAATGACTTCAAAAAACCTAAATTTCATATGAATATGCTAGGAAGACTTTTGGCCAAGTACTACATCAAAATAATCTCTGATTTCGCTCAATCTTCTCTAAACGCGCGCTTAGACGTTCCATTCTCTAGGACTCTTCGGCACTACCGTATCCAGTCTAGTGGCTACCATAACAGGACGCCTCTTTACTGCGACGACATCAATTATTGTAATCACGACAAACATCGAAATCAAATTGGAATGTTTCGCTGCTAGACTTATGGTGAGCAAATGTAGTCAAGACGGCGGCAATATAGCTCGCAATTTCGTATCTCCCACCCCTATTTCCCTCTTCTCAATCTCTCTCTCTCTCTCTCTCTCTCTCTCTCTTTCTCTCTCTCTCTCTCTCTCTCTCTCGCGCGCGCTCGCTGTTTTATGTATGTGGAAGCAGTGAAAAGTATCTCAGCATTGCTATTTGTTGATTATTTTCTCATCTCAATCGCCGATGTAGCCCTCTTGGTAATTCTAGTTCAATCCTTCAGGAAAATTTATTCAGCTTGCCGCATCCTCTCTCTGTTTCTCTCTGTCTGTCTCTCTCTCTCTCTCTCTTTCGTTCTCATTCTCTTCTTCTCTCTTTCCCCTTCTCCCCCCCCCCTCTCCCGTTTTCTCTCTCACTCTCTCGCCAGTTTCATCCTTCTTCATCACAGTCGCTCGATTTGTAATAGAGTAATCTGTAGATGACGAACAGAAAAAAGGAGTATTTCATACAAGTAGGTCTTGAATGAACTAACTAGTTAGCAGTTAGGCAACGAATGGGCAATCGAACCTGGAAGATGGCGGCGAGCTGGAGAGGGGCGAGCTGAGCTGGAGGCGCGGCCGCTGGCGGGGCCTGCTGGCCTTGCAGGTATCTCACCAGCTGAAATAGAGGAGTCATTCGGAAGATAAAGCCTGCTGCTTCATAGCACAGCTCTCCATTACTTATTTTTCAATTCACTTATTGTTGTTTGCGCATTCTCTCTCTCACTCTCTCTCTCTCTCTCCATCTCTCTCTCTCTCTCTCTTTCTCTCCTCTCTTTCTCCTCTCACTCTTCTCTCTCTCTCTCTCTCCATCTCTCTCTCTCTCTCTTTCTCTCCTCTCTTTCTCCTCTCACTCTTCTCTCTCTCTCTCTCTCTCTCTCTCTCTCTGTCTCTCTCTCTCGGTCTCCCTGTGCTTCTCTTCTTCTTGTTCTCTACTACTTTTTTAGGAATGGACCCCGGGGACGTTTCCGCGTAGCTGTCCACCGCCCTTCACCTATCAGCTAAGTATTAGATACGTAAATTTTCATGCTTACATATCTAATATGCCATATCCAAGATTTTTATATTAAATACTAATTTCTTTATATCCAATATCTAAAATATCTAATTTGTAGCTGTCCAATATCTTTCATATTAAATGCCTAATTCCTTTATATTTAATATCTAATATTTTTTTTCAAATCTAATTTTAATACTAAATACTCTATGTCTATGCATTTAATATCGTCAATATCAAATGGCCAATTCATTTTCTTTTACGTACAATAACGTAAGCTATACTAAACTCAATCAACGTCAATTGTGAAAATATCTCTAAATATTGCTGGCCGTTTGAGCAAGTGCTTTGTGTACATTTCCAGGTCTGCGCGGTCTACTTGCTGCATCCCCGCTACCGTATCCTGCCTACCATATTCCTCGCGGGGCAACTACCGCCACGCCCTGAGGCTGACAACTCTGTCAATGGATATCACAGGTATGAATGGAATTCATAGAAGGGGATGTGGAAGCAGTGAAATGGGCCCTAGAATCACTAAGCTATTTCTTGATAATTTTCTCATCTCAATGCTAGAAGATCTTTCTTGCCAATTCAAGCCACATGTTTCAAGAAAAATTGTCGTGCTTGCCTCTTCTGTTTCTCTCTCGTACTATCTTTCCCCCTTTTCTCTCTCTCTCTCTCTCTCTCTCTCTCTCTCTCTCTCTCTATCTCTCTCTATTTCTCTTTCTATCTCTCGCTCTCGCTCTCTCTCCCTGCCTCTATCCACTTTCCTAACTCTCATCTCTATTCGTTCCCCTCTCCTCCTCTTCTCTTTCATCTCAAATGGTATTTCTCTCACTACTAATGCCATTTGTTTGTTGATCATCTATTTTCCTATTCCAAGGCGTAGGACGTATTATTAGATCCCCATATTTCTCTAACAGTCAGAGCATAGCTCTGTTTTCTGTTCTGCAACCGCGTAACAATCTCTCTCTCTCTCTCTCTCTCTCTCTCTGTCTCTCTCTCTCTCTGTCTCTCTCTCTCTGTCTCTCTCTCTCTCTCTCTGTCTCTCACTGTCGCTCTCTGTCTCTCTCTGTCTCTCTCTCTGTCTCTGTCTCTGTCTGTCTCTCTCTCTCTCTCTCTTTGCCTCGTCTTTTCTCTCTGTAGTCTTGCTTCTCACACAGGCATGGATGGAGCTCATAGAAGGGTGTGTGGACAGTGAAACTAGAATTTTCTTGACATTTTTCTCATCTCCATCCACGAAGCAGCTCTCTTGGCAAGTCAAGTCCCATCTTTCAGGGAAAAATTTATCCTGCTTGCCTTTTCCTCTCACTCTCTACTCTCTCTCTTTCTTTCTTTCTCTCTCTCTCTCTCTCTCTCTCTTTCTCCTCTTCTACATGCAACAAAAAACTGAGAAGGTTGATCAGGATGAAATGGTTGCTAGTGGCACGGGGTGAGGGTTACGAAAATGCAATGAAACCTGCAGGTGTGCCCGGGTGGGCGCGTCGCGTGGCTGGTGGTGGACGCGGTGGAGAGCGGTGGCGGGCGGATGGACGCGGAGACGAGGGAGGCCCACTCGCGCCGGATGCAGCTGGAAAGCCCGGGGGTTCGGCATCCGGTGGAGGGGCAGTAGTGGCTGGCTGCCGGGCTCGTGGAGAAGCTGAAATTTAACAGGCATGTAAGCTAATATCCTACTTTTTTCTATTCAACTATTGCTGTTGTATAACAGTGTGCACTCGCTCTCTCTCTCAATCCCTCCCTTCGTTTCTCTCTCCCCTCTCCCTCTCTCTCTCTCTCTGTCTCGCTGTTTCTGTCTCTCCTCCTCTCTCTGTCACATCTCTCTTGGGGGCGCCCAGGAATTATCTATCCTTGCTGCAGATCAAAAGATTCATAATTTCAAGACAGCTCATTTCCAGAAGGTGGATATTAAATAGTTCTCTCACTCATTTCTCTCCCTCGGTTTCTCTCTCTCTCTCTCTCTCTCTCTCTCTCTCTCTCTCTATCTCTCTCTCTCTGTCTCTCTGTCTCACTCTGACTACCACTTCAGTTCCCTTGTCTCTCGTATCTCGCTCTGTGTCTCTATTTCTCTCCCTCTCTCATCTATATCGTATATCAGGAACATCTCAGCAGGCATTCATGAATCTTTATAGCATTCGCTGAAGAACTGGTGTTAGGACCCCTTCTCTGCTCGAGCCGGCCACTACGCGACGCTACGCCATTAGATATGTTCATTTCTTATTTCTATTTTATATCTATTATCTAAAACTATAACTTTTTAACCAAACGTACGTGTTTTTTTAATAATAAAAAAAATTGAATTTCATATGAATAAGCTAGCAAGACTTTGGGCCAAGTAACTACATCAAAATAATGTCTCATTTCACTCCACCTTCTCGGAACCCGTTCTTTGTGTTTCCGTTCTCTTCTAGGCCCCAGTCGGTCTCTTCGTCACTACCGTATCCTAAGTCGCCCAAGCCTACTGTAATCAAGACAACAGCGAAGGCGTTGCTAGAGTGATGGTGAACAAAAGGCGGCTATTTACCGTTTTCTTTCTCACACTTATCTCTCCTCTCTCTGTCTCTACTCTCTCCTTCTCTCTCTCTCTCTCTCTCTCTCTCTCTCTCTCTCTCTCGCTACCCATCCAACAATGCTCTAGCTACCTCATCGCAGCACCTTTCGTTGTCTCACGTTCCGTTCTCTCTAAATTCCTCATCCGTTTTTTTTGCTCTTCTTCTTCTCCAACTCGTATCCTTCTTCACTGTGCTATGAACTACCATTGCAATGCAGCCAAGAGATGACTTTTCCTTTCTAGACTAGCGAGAGAAGATGAGACTGACGGGCGGCGCGGTGTTGGTGCGTCGAGGAGAGCGAGGCGGCGCCATCTTCAGAGTCAGTGAGAGATGAGAGAGCGAGAGAGAGCAATTAGCTGAGAGCTTAAAAGCTTAGAGCGCTGGTTTGAGGATTAATGAAAAAACAGATAGAACATTCATGTCTTCCAACAATGAAAAATACGCGCTCATATCCGCGAGAGTTTATTCGATTTATTGTTAGGAATGCAATATGAATTGATCACGTTATTGTCTGACGAGTGAAGAATTCGTAAGGACGCGACGGAAAGAAGAGATGGAGAAAGAAGAGATGGATAGAGAGAGAAGAGATTGAGAGAGAAAGAGCAGATATGGAGAGAGAGCAGAGATGGAGAGAGAGAAGAGATGGAGAGAGAGAGAGAGAAGAGATGGAGAGAGATGAGATGGAGACAGAGAGAGAGAGAGAAAGCGAGAGAACGAGACGGGGGAGAGAGAGTGAGAAAGAGGGGGAGAGAGTGAGAGAGAGTGGGAGAGAGAGAGATGGTGAACAGTTTTGAATAGAATTAATAGCTCAAATCACTCCATAATTACAACAAATATACCGCTTGTATGAATGAACTGGTCGAGTGTTTTTTTTTCTATTTTCATTATTGGAGTCTTTTCAGCCAGTAGCAGATATGTTGAAACGTTAAAAAAGATGACGTCATTCATCAAGAGGGCAAGAGAGAGAAAGAGATAGAGAGAGAGCGAGAGAGAGAGAGAGAAAGAGAGAGAAATAGAGAGAGAGAGAGAGAGAGAGAGAGAGAGAGAGAGAGAGGTCAAGCGGGAGGGGCAGCGAGAGAAGTAAATAGAACTCTATGCATATTGTAGCATTTGACTGAAAATACCGATAACGCTTATTCATGCTAATTCTCTCCGGCTCATTTTCAAGCGGATTTTGAAAGTGGCACTTTCTAATCTGCAAGGAGGTACCTCCTGTTCATTCCAGGCGGTCTAGGTAAAGAGAAGTCGAGGATTTCCCTCTCTCTCTCACTCTCTCTCTCACTCTCCGTTTCCCTAGGATATGATTCACAGCGTGGGATAAGGAACAGGGGGTAGAAGCGCAAAGTATGCGACCAATGCTGTAAATTCACAGAATCTACTACCTTTTTCCATTTTTTTTTTAACTTACATCGAATTTATTGTTCTTCGGATGAGTTAGTAATAAATGAATGCCCGTTTTGGTGCGATATGTTTCCTAGAGCATGAATTTTTATGCGGCTAGTAAAGTTAGATGGGAAGAAGGATATGTACAGCGTAAGTGAGGGAGACCGCGAGCGAGAGAGGCATAGAGAGGGAGACGATTATGAAGAGAGACAGAGAGTGAGAGAGTGAGAGAGAGAGAGAGAGAGATGGAAAGCGGAGCTGGGACATCGTATTGAAAAGTGCTGCTTATCAACATTACATGAAGAGCTAAAAACGGATCTCTTTCGCGCTCTCTCTCTTGCTATCTCTCTCTCTCTCTCTCTCTGTCTCTGCTCATAAGGAAGCAGCTTTTGATGAAGCATTTGATAAGGAGACAATGGCACACCAAAACCGTTTTCGCTGCCTGGGGGCATCAAATAGCGATAATGATTATTCATGTTAATTCGCTCCGCTTTAGTTGCAAACTGATTTCAAACTAACAATTTCTACTCAACAATTTCTATATTTTATATACTAGTTGTCTCTTCTGTTGATTGCCGTCTAGGAGAAATGAAAGATATGAGAGAGAGAGAGAAAGAGAGAGAGAGAGAGAGAGAGAGAGAACAGTTGTCCCATGGGATCCTAAGGAAGTTTGGGAGGCAGAGCATATGGCTATCACCGTAAACCAGGAAAGGAGGCACGCAGAGTGGGGAAGAAAGAAAATGAGGTGGATGGTCTGGCCCGAGGGGGAGAGATGGGAAGAGTTTGGCTCATCAATAGCATTATGTGTATCGTGAGTGGAGAGAAATATATTTCACTCGCCTTTTCTCTCCCTCTCTCTCTCATAGTCTCTCTCTCTCTCTCTCTCTCTCTCTTCCCGCTCTTCTCATCAGCAGAAGGGAACAATATACCTTTTTGATAAAGAAATGAGAGAGGGGGAAAGAAAGAGAAGAAAGTAAGAAAGAGCGAGACTAAGAGAAATGCTATGCTGTCTAGAGCAAAAGCAGGACGAAATCTGAGAGAGCCAAAGCTGTGTCGATTTAAGACCGATAGAGGTGAGAGAAAGAGAGATAGAGAGGGACAGAGAAAGACTGAGGGAGGGAAAGACTGAGAGAGACTGCAAGGGTAGAGAAACAGGGAACGAGAGGTAGACGTCTCAAAGACGGCTGGAAATGGCATGCGATTTACTGAGTGGAAGAAAGCAGGAGATCGAGGACCGTCTGTAAATTGAAGACAGAGAGAAGTGAGAGAGAGGAGGGGCAGAAAAAAAGCGAGAGGGAGTGAGAGAAATGTCTGGTCATATACATACATCTATCACTCCTCTATCGCAATGCCATCTCTTATTTCTATTCTTCTGCAAACTCTCTATGTCTCCCTTATTCTCTCTCTCTCTCTCTCTCTCTCTCTCTCTCTCTCTCTCTCTCTCTCTCTCTCTCTCTGGTCGCCTAATGCAGGTATGAAGCGTTTGTGCTGGTATACTGTAGCCGAATCTCCACGCCCCTCGACAGCGTTTCCCCAAGTATTCGACTATGAATCTCTCTCTCCCTCTCCCTCCTATCTCTCTCCCTCTCCCTCCTATCTCTCTCCCTCTCCCTCCTATCTCTCTCCCTCTCCCTCCTATCTCTCTCCCTCTCCCTCCTATCTCTCTCCCGCTCTCTCCTATCTCTCTCCCTCTCTTCTATCTTATCTCCCTCCCTGTCTATTTCTCTTGTCTGGGCACATCATATTCACTCTACTCGGAAAGGCAACGACGCAGCCCAAAGCAGTTGAGTCTACGATAGACGCAAGGAAGCAAGCAAGATGCACTATCATTAAAAGAAAAAGAACTAAGAGAGAGTTTGCTGCGCGCAGTCGTGAGCGCCTTCCTTCAATCTATTAGTGATAATTCATATTATAGTTCTCTCTAACTTTGCTTCCCAATAGGTATTCAAATAGGCACATTAAAAATTTCTGCAAGGATATTTCTACAAGCTTCTCTTGGGCCCATTCTTTGAAACCTAGGAGAAGTGAAGGATAATTGGAAGATAGAAAAAGCGGAGAGAGAGAGAGAGAGAGAGAGAGAGAGAGAGAGCGATAGACAGAGAGAGGTAGAGGAGTGAAACATTTGGAGGATGAGCGAGAGTGAGAGAGAGAGAGAGGGTAGAGAGAGATAGGAAGAGGTGACTGAAGCAATTGGATATTAGAGAAAGATAGAGAAAGGAAAATAGAGATAGATAGGTGCAGAAAGGTCTACCAGAATAGTACATGCAGACGCAGTTTTGGCATGAGTTGTGAATGTTTGGAGAGAACAAAAGACACACACTCTCTCTCTTTCTCTCTCTTCGCTTAATAACGGATTAACGGACTTTTCAAATCAGATCTTTCCTAAGGTCAACATCAAAAACCAATCAATATTTTTTCTTATGTCTTCTAATCTCCTTCTTTCTTTCTCACTTTTATCACACTGGGAACACTTCTCTTTCTTTTTCCCGCTTTTTGTGGCGGACCACTGCAGCATGACTTTTGATTCGGCATGGGAAGTCAGATATATGTACATTCAGTAGGATTCGTAGAGCGTGATGACAAAAATGGATAAGAAATGACGTGATGGAGAGGGAGAGAGAGAAAGAGACAAAGCCACAGGGAGACAGACAGAGAGAGAGGAGGAGTGAGATAAAGAGAAAGAAAGGGAAAGGGAGAGGGAGGGAGACAGGGAGAGGGAGAATAAGAGAGAGAAAGAAGGAGGGAGCGAAATGCAATGCAGGCGCCTAATTCATGCAGAAGAATAAGCATTCTGCGTCTACAGCATGAGAGAAGAAAGAGAGAGAGAGAGATAGAGAGAGAGAGAGAGAGAAAGAGAGAGAGAGATAGAGAGAGAGGAAGAGAGAGAGAGAGAGAGAGAGAGCGAAAGAGATCCTATGATTACATACAAACGGGATCCTCAGGAACTTTGGGAGGCGGAGCATATGGCTAGCACGGTGCACCGGAAAAGGAGGCGAAAAGGGGGGTGGTGGATGGTATGGCCAAAGATGGGAGAGATGGAAAGAGGTTGGCTCATCAGGCGCATTCTGCTTATCGTTTCGGGGGGAAAATTGACTGCCCTTGCCTTTGCTCGCACTCTCTCGCTCTCGTCATCTGCAGAAGGAAAAATCATGCCGTTTGATAAAGCAAAGATACGATGAAGACAGATGCTGATAATAAGAAAGAGAGACAAGACATAGAGAGAGAGAGAGAGAGGAAAAGAGAGAGAAATGAAGGACTTATGCTGACAGGCGGGCATGAGTTCAAGGAGAGTCGAATTTATGTAGATTTAAGATCGAGAGAGGTGAGAGAGAGAGAGGGGAAGGAAAGTTGAGATATCAATGATGTGAGGAAAGAGATTTGCTCGTTTTGCTACAGAGCTCGAAGTTACAATGGCGAGAAGCTGTAGGCTGGCAGAGCAGTGAACGAAAAACGGGGCTGGCTGGAAAGGTAAAGTGTACCGAGAGTGGAGATTCCGTGTCATACCCTCAGAGAGCGAAAGGAGCTAGAAAGTACCAGGAGAGAGGCAGAGAAGTAGTGAGAGAGAATTAAAGTGAGAGTGAGAGGGGAGAGAGAGAAGGAGAAACTACTAAAAGAAACTCTACTTGAACGACATGGTCTAAAAGAAACTCTTCCCGCGACTATTAAACATTAAAAGAGTACGTAAAAGCAAGTAAATCGAGAAAAAAGCGTGCCGATCCCGATATTCGTAGATTATATTTCAAAAGTTTGCATTTTTCAGTCTTCATTCGCTAGCACTCTTCATGCTACGACTTCAATCCGATTCAGTCAACGCGAAATAACTAATTCGTACTCTCTCCAAAGAAGCCCATTCAGTCGAAAGTTGTATATGAGGATGAAAAGATCGGCGCAATAGCAACCCACAGTTACATTCTCACAACTCCGGTGTTCCCCGAATTGGACGTGGTTGTTCAAAGGCCCTAGTGGTTCGTAGTGATTCCCACATGGTAGCGGTTCATACTGGTCTGTCTCCACATGGTTCGGGTACCTGGACCCAACGTCGATACCCTGGTACAGACAGCTTAAAACTGCCTCGGTGCGTAAAACAGGATTGTGCGTAAAACTACGTCGTTGCGGGGAAACTGGGACTGTGGGTAAAACTGGGTCGTTGCGGGGAGCTGGGATTCTGCGTAAAACTGTGTCGTTGCAGGAAACTGGGATTCTGCGGGAAACGCTGTCATGCGGGAACATGCTCTTGCAATCACGACAAATTCAATGTTAATTTCGATAGACATCAAGAATTCTTTTATTGGCAAAAAAAAACTCAAATAAAACGGACGGACAAACACTAAGAAATAATAAAACATGCATAATATTAACAAATATGCAAAATAATAAATATTTTTGCCGAAGCTTTATTTTCACTGATGACAAGAGTCTCTTTCATGGTTGTCTCGCTGATAAATGTTTGCTATTCACCCAGCGGTTTGGCGTAGCTGTCCCGTTAAATAGCACCTTTTGGGCAGTAACGTGGTCAGGATATACGACAAATTGTTGGTATGTGAGCAAATGATTTTGGCTAAATCTCGCTCTCTTCACATGCCTCTTACACGTCATACAAGGGACATGGGGTTTGGATGGGGAAGGAGGCAGACAAGGGACGGCTGTGGGAAAGGGAGTTTGCAAGGTATGGGAAAGTAGGAACGCGAGGGACGGCAGGGAAACTTTTGCAAGAGTTTGCAAGGGGTATGATAGCGGCGGCGAAGGTAAGGGACTTGTGAAGGGCTCGACGAAGACGACGGGGGACATCTCAAAGGACGAGAAAGGGGAAAGTGTCGGGGTCCCTCCACGCGGCCATCCAAATACCCTTAGCTTCCCTCCTGGGAATGCCCCCCCCGAACATCAGAAACAAAAACCAAGATTAAAGAGATAATAACATCTGCGAGGGTCGGGGTCCCTCCACGCGGGCATCCAAATGCCCTTTGCTTCACTCCTGGGAGTGCCCCCCGAACATCAGGAACAAAAACCAAGAATAAACAGACAACAACATCTGCGAGGGTCGGGGTCCCTCAACACGGGCATCCAAATGCCCTTTGCTTCACTCCTGGGAGTGCCCCCCGAACATCAGGAACAAAAACCAAGAATAAACAGACAACAACATCCCCGTGGGTGTCCAAATACCCTTCCAAGTGCTTCGCATAAAGCGCACAGCAGCAAGAAAAGCAAAGAATGACCAGAAAATAACTCTGGCAATGGCGAACAAACGAAATCTTGGCTGACAACCGTGACAAGTGGGAGCTGGATGCGGGCGGGGTGACTCTTGAACGAGAGAACGAGAAGATCTTCGACGCTGACGACGTAGATGGAAAACACGGAGCCCGCGGCGAAGGAAAGAAGCGATTCCTGCCTCGAGGATGACGGGCGGATATTGAAGATACGTTGAAATTCATATTTGCAAATAATACAAACATAGGAATAATGTAACGACGTAACTGAATACAAATAACGGTCACGAATGAGCTTACGGAAATCCGCTTACGAAAAAAATTTAATGTCACCGCCTCGTCATTCTTCCTTCATTTCGGCGCTTTTATGATGTTATTTTCCGTTGTCGTATCTTACAGTATTTCTTGTTATTTTGCTTATGCGAAGTCCTCTTGATGAAATGACCAGCGGGTCAGCCTCGCAGCGTGATGGAAGTCAATGGCATATTGTTTGCATTTTATATCCATTTACCTGGACAGTCACCTAACATGTGCTATTCAATTCGCCATTAACGGTCGTCCTCATTTGCTCATGCCTGCATGTTGTCTGAGGTGTGATATTGCACTTAATTCTGCTAATGCCAAATTCTGTTCGATGTGTTCATATCCCACTTCGATCGCTATTTAGTCAGCAAGCGCTTTTTATTCGCCTTCTCTTTGCATTCTCATTATTCCTTCTTTCCTTGTCAGGCCCCGGTATATTCAAAAGTATGTCGAAAATACTGTTTTTTTTAAGAACTAAGAGGAACAGTGATGTCTCTGTAGAGAAGAGTATGATGCATGCATTTATGCTATCCATCGATAATCCGTGTTGAGAATGGCTGACACCGCTTCTCCGTTATCTACTAAACTCCCGCCTTGTACCTCAAATGGAACAATTTGTTGATGTTTGCGAGTTGTCGTTTACCGTGGCAATTGTTTTGTTTTTCCTCTCTCTATCTCTCTCGATCGCTCTCTCTCGCCCGCCTCATAACTTGTCTATTATCCTAGTAAGATGTTTAAATGCTGCCAGTCTCGTCTGCCTTGGCAAGCGGAGGTTTCTCATGATCTGCCGACTTCCATGCAACAAACTCTACTGCTTCAAGACTTAAACTCTTGCATGTGGTCGTGTCTCGCCGACCTAGAATTCTATTTCAAGAGGCTGCAATGACTTAAACTGATCATTCCGGTGATTCGAGGCGTCAACAGTGGTTTTTGTTTTTGTTGTTGTTGTTGTTGTTGTGTTTGGCTGGCCATTCGTTAAAAGTTTTCCCCCAAATTATTGCAAATTTCAGATTAATCACGGTGAAATTTTCGGCTTCTTGAAAGGAGCGCCTTTACGCTTCCCATATGCTGGAAACCTGGCGAAAATCTTATATTTCTAACATCCTGTTCTCACCATCCAATTCTCTCTCCCCTCTCTCTATTCTTTCTTTCTACCACCTCTATTTCTAGATGCTTCCAACTTAAGCCTTTGCTATAACCGCTTCTCTGTTTAGGGCAGCGTCCTCTTCTGCCAATTCAGAATGTAAAAGCCTTTGCTCACGGTGTTGTTCTGTTCTGATCTCGGAACGAACTCAGAATGTCGCGCGTATTTATTCTTTTTCAGATATAACTGCTAATTTTGCCGTGAATTAGCGCTAACTGAAGCCCTTTTGTGTGTTTCGATTTAGTTCCTTTTATTTTCCCAGGAACCCTTCGTAACCCGAGCAGCGGCCTCTCCTTGTCCGCTGGCTCGGAGAAGGCAAAGAAGGCGAGGAGGACATGGAGAGACGTCGGCGTCCAAACTACAAGGACGCAGCACTGTTAGAGCTACAAAGCGATGAGAGTGACATTGTCGGACGGCGCCGCGGCAATGAATCCTTCACAAAAGTCATCCAGAAGAATGCCGCATTTGACGACGAAATGGTGGATGAGCTGTGGGAATATCCATTCACATGTATCATCTCTTTATTTCAATGTCTTTATTTATAGCTCTCCCTCTCTCTCTCTCTCTCCCTCTCTCTGTCTCAGTGTCCCTCTCGAAGTTTTCAGTATGTTCCCCTGTCTCTCGCTAATTTTGTTTCGGCATGTTCCCTTGTCTTCTCCCTTTCTCCCTCTCTCTCACTCTCTCTGTCCCCTCCGTCCCTCTTTCTCCCTCTTTCTCTCGCTCTCTCCATCTCTCTCCCTCTCTCTCCCTGACCTCTGCCCCTGGGAAGACTCGCTCCAGACACTGCTCCGGGTGCTCAGCGTACGCCGCACCCGCCATCGGCAGAATCTTGTCACGGACGACTGCCTCGTCGAATGATTCGAGGGTCGCAGAGGCAGAGGCAGGGAGAAGAAGGAGGCAGAGGGCGAGGAGGGCCGTGGAATACGACATGCTCAGTCAGCTGACATGAGAGATACGTAAAAAAAGGTATAGATTAAGGATATTAGCTATCAACTTTTATTTTATAGCTAAACAAATATCCCATTGCTTGGCTTTGGGGAACAGGTATTCTTCATGAACAGTTTAGGAATTTTTATGTAGGGTATCCGAACAGAACTAACAATAAGCAGCCAACTTGTGTGCAAAAGCAGCCGCTTAATGGCTGCACGGCAATTCGAAGTGACTCATTGTCAAGCATGGAATGGTAGGAATACACGCGCTTCACTTATGTATGTATGTATGTACCTACTAAAATATTTGCATTTTTGCGTGCAATTCATATTCTTGAAGAAGGGCAATGCGAATAGTCGTGTTAAAGTGAACTATTCATTTTCTACTGAACTTGTCAAGTTACATGTTTACGAATATTTTTACATCTACCTACAAATCCTAATAAACATGATAACATCCTATATTTGCATTGGAACGCCATGATTTAATATGATGAAAAGTAGCCAGTAAACTGTACATAAATGTTCAAGTTATGGTAATCTGAAAGAATTGTTTGAAGGCACAAATAATTAATAGAATTGTAGAAACAGAACACTTTTTAGAACATTTTTATGTAGAAAATTGGGAGGGATGACAAAGCGATTCCGGATGTTGAGTCGTAGCAGTGGCCAGCAAAGTCACTGAAAATAGTATATGATTTAACCAACATTTATGGCGGTAGGGCAATGGCGAAAAGAACAAAAGAGACTGCTGGTACTTATCATCTGTTTTGATCCAATGGTTAGCTGCATATTCAATTTATTTTCTGAAAATAAATGAAGGCCCCTGAGCCACCTCTTCTTGAGTGGTCTGAATACTCTCATATACAGCCAGAGGCTCGCGCTGTTCGTCTAGCGGCTGCCCCTCGCGCGCCTCCATCTTACTTGTAGTATTTGGGACTGAATCAATCGACGAACTCATTAAATGTAGATCCTCATTCCAAGAGTTTGCTTTTCATCCTAGAACCGGGACTTTTTACATGAACTTATAATATTCTGTTTATTTTCTGGGCTGTTTAAAAAGGAGCAGGTTAATCGAAGAATTAGTTTGGCTGCTCTGCGTGTCTATTTTATATCCACTGCATCAGCTCATCGCATGGAAAGGAAAGGCACGTTATGCGATGCGCTTGTGCTCAAACCACTGATTGCACAGTTCACCCGGACTCCGCGAACGACAGTCTTCCGCACACAAAGCATGTAGAACGGCCAGCTGATAGAAGAGTCATTGGTTGAGTAAGCAGTATTTATGCATCATTTTTACAATGGAGGAAACTTGGCTTACTGACCAAGAGCCAGGGAAGAAGACGAAGGCAGCCGACCATCGCAGGGCGAGGAAGAGGCGTGAAATGACATGGAAAGGGCTGAGGCTCAAGCGATGAAGAGTTTAATTGTGGATAATCATGTTTTTTACTTTTACATTTCTCAATTCAAACATACTGCGATAGACGCGTTATTTTAAATACAAAGTACGAAATATGAAGGAAGGGCTTGACCGCACTTTTACCTACATTTTTTTTATAAAAGCCTTTAAAAAAACTCTTTCAAGCAATGAATTCCATAATTTTACAAAGAAGGCTATACCCCTGCTTTCCGAGGATTCAGAAGGGATCCTTTCCTCGATCTCTCTACATCAATAAAAATACCTTCTCTTTGGCATTCCGCCCGAGGGTCGATTGCAAGAATGGAAATCACAAGTATGTAGTACAATGAATTCATAATTTTTGTCCGCTTTGTTTGAGAATTATTAGTACTAATTGTGTCCGGGCCAGAAGCCAAAGAAACGGGCGCTTTCGTTCCCTCTTTATATCTATCTCTTTCCCTCTTTACAGCTCCTTCATTCTTACATATGCCTGCATGTCCCTGATAGTCCCCAAATTGCAACTTTCCTCTACTCTTTTCCATTTCAATTGTCACATTTGCTATGGTTGCCAGGATGGCTGAGAGAAGGGTGCAGATAATTGGTATCTATCCGGGGCGCATGCACTAGAGAGACTGTGGCGATTTGGCATTGTTTATCTCTCTATCTCTCTCTCCATCTCCCTCTCTCTCGCTCTTTTTCTCTCTCTCTCTCGTTCACTCTCTCTATCTATTTTTTCCCTCTTTCACTCTCTCTCTATCTCTTTTTTCCCTCTTTCACTCTCTCTCTCTCTATCTCTCTCTCTTCCTCTCTTACTCTCTTTCTCTCCTCTCGCTCATTGTCTCTCACTTTTTCTCTCTATCTCTCTCCACGTTACCATTTCACGAGTCTTGTTTTACTGCATACGCATGTTACTATACACAGAGTCGAAAAAGCAATGTGAAGGGAACAAAGCGTATGAGGAGAAATGTTCATGTACTGCCGAGTGTATTGGTTTCTCGAGAAGTACAAGTTGGTATTTGTTCAGCCATAATATATTTCTAGAACCGATAAGCATATCGATTTTCAATATATTTTTGTACTTCTGTAAGATGCATTTGATTTGAAACCTCATATGATATCGCGATCATTGCTTTTTTTGTTCAACTGGCTGCTTGATAGGCAGCTTGATAACCTTGCAGACACACTTTCCACATATCTTTAATTGTCTTGCTATCTCACACTTTTCCTCAATCTCTCATAACCAATCCATCGCTTTACAATTAGCTTTCCTACAGTCGTTCACCTTGGTCCTTCATAACGAAAGTGAAAGAACTTTATCCAAGCCGATCCAGCAGAGTATCCCAATTTGCTTGCTGGTCAGTCGGACGGTGGTGTGTGGTTTGGAAGGGAGAGAGAGAGAGGGAGAGAGAGAGAGAGAGAGAGAGAGAGAGAGCAAAGGAGAGCAAGAGATAGAGAGAAGACACAGTGACTGAGAGAGAGCGAGAGTGAGTGAGAGAGAGTGAGAGAGAGAGAGTGATGAAGAAGCAGAGAAATGACACCAACCTGCTACTCATCTCTTCCTTGCGGCTTGCGCTTCTTGGACACTTGTTCATTTTGCTAGACTCTTGAGTGCTGCGCTAGTTCTTCATGAAGCAGGAGTACCTACTGCGTCGTGTAATTAAACGCCTAGAGCCAGATACTTGGCCTGATCCAAAATTCTTCTCTGTTTTTCTCTCTTATTTCTCATTTTCTCGGTTACGTTCTAGGGATTTCTCTCTCCCGCTCTCTCCCGCTCTCACCCTCTCTCTCCCCTCTCTCTCTCTCTCTCTCTCTCTCTCTCTCTCTTCTCTCAATCTCGCTTGTTCTCTGCTCTCCCATCAACTCTCCACTCTCTCCTCTGATTGACTTGTTCATCTACTAGCACCGGCACAAATCCTTTTGCCTAGCTTCGCACACGCCTAACAACTCTCCGACTGCTGGAGCCTTCTGCTAAACCGTGGCTTATCCCCGCTCCTCCCGCTAATGCTCGATTTTTTGGAACAATAAAACAAAACACTAGCAAATGCCTTCTACTCATGCACCCGTCTCTCTCTGGTTTTGCTTTCGTGCTCGATTTGCTTATCTTTTTGTCTTTCCGATATCAATGTCTTCCTTTTTTAAATCACCAGACGAGCGAGCATGAATGGTTATGATTATTTTGCTGATTATCATGCCTTATGAGTATGTACGTACATGGATGGTTCACAACTGTTGTTGACAATACCACATTTCTTCCTGTCAATCAGCTCTCTTTACTCTTTACATGCCCCATCCCCTACTATACGAGAATGGCGTTCCTGCTTCTTTTCTCCTCCTTTCCCGTATTCTATTAAATATCGCATCTCATCTCGAAACTTCATGTGCAAAAAAAAATGTTACTCTGACCAATTACTTCATTTTCGCGCCTTTTTTCTTCATAATTTGGCATGACAATTTTTAATATGATATAATAATAAATATAATAACTTGACAGGGGTATAACAAAGATGAAGAGCTCATTGCTGCTCCCTGTCTCGCTTCTTCTCCTTCTCGCCCTCGCTACACAGCATGCACTCGCGCAACATGAGGACAGCAACGATGCACTACAGGTAAGAAAGATCTGTTCTCGTTTCTTCTTTAATCATCACATCAATATGTGAATTTAATTTTTTTAATCAATCAATATTTTTTTATTATCTTTTTAAACCATTTCCAGGCTCTCGACAATGCTCAGCAACAAGCACATGAGGCGGCGAATTCGGTGAACGAGCAAGTCAACCAGCTCAAGGAGACGGCGGCGAATACGGTGTGTTTGTCCTTGTTTACTTACATTATTGTTTATTTAGTTTCTTTTAAAATCATTATTTAGATTGTTACTTTAGATTGCCTGAATATGAGCACACGCATATTTTATACAAGTTTATTGCTCAAATGAACGGGAATAAAGGAGGAAAAAGAAGATGTGCCATTCTTTTCAGATTCAGCACATCAACACAACGATGACAGATGCGAATAACGCCGCAGAGGTGAGAAAGAAGAGGAGACTCATTTCTAATATACTCTTCTTCTCCGGTCACCTTGGCCATTGTAGTCACGTCTTAATCGATGTAGATAAATAAATAAATATTAATCGATGGATTGACTCCTCTGTCAGGCGCTGAAGCCGTGCACGGCGGAGCACTGCAACAACCGCGGCACGTGCGTCGGCACGGTCGGCGCCTATCTGTGCATGTGCAACTTTGGCTTCTCCGGCAAGAACTGCCAAGAGAGTCAGTGGCTACGACAAATTGGATGTGGCATTGTGAAGGGTCCAGAATATCCAGAATAACTACGCATAATTACGATTCACCCTTTCACCCACTCATTCACCATGATGTCTCACGAAAAAAAGCTCTCTTCTCTATATCTCTTTTCTGCCATGCTTTCTCTTACTCTGTGTCCGTTATTTCTCTGGCACTTCATCTCACTTCATCTCCCTGTTGATTGCTACTCGATCTATCTAGTTGTTCTCGCGCTGAGTCTGTCTCACTCACTTCCACATCTCTCTCTCTCTCTCTCTCTCTCTCTCTCTCTCTTTCTCTTTCTCTCTATCATTTCTCACTCTAGTTCCTTTCTCCCAATAACTCTCTTTATTCTTTACCATCACATCTCTCTCTCTCTCTCTTTTCTTTTCTTTCTCTGTTAGCACCTCTCTCTCTTTCCCTCTCTATTCCCACAATCTCTCTCTCTCTCTCTCTCTCTCTCTCTCTCTCTCTCTTCTTTCTTTCACTCTCAGTACCTCTCTCTCTTTCTCTCTCTATTCTCTC
This sequence comes from Allodiplogaster sudhausi, assembly GCA_945643635.1. Classification (NCBI taxonomy): domain Eukaryota; kingdom Metazoa; phylum Nematoda; class Chromadorea; order Rhabditida; family Diplogasteridae; genus Allodiplogaster; species Allodiplogaster sudhausi. Next base: position 2,470,628 of record CALZFC010000328.1, on the reverse strand, counting down.
CCACAATCTCTCTCTCCATCTCTCTCGCTCTCTCTCTCTCTCTCTCTCTCTCTCTCTCTCTTCTCTAGCCGTCTGCGACTCTGCGCGTGACTGCAACGGGCGCGGTCTCTGCCTCGGCACGACGACTTCTCTGACTTGCCTCTGCGGCCTCGGCTACGGCGGTGCTCATTGTGAGAACAAGGTCTAGAAGAATCGAGAGGAATGCTGCAGAAGAAAAGATCAATGCTAATAGCCTTAATCCACCATGAAATCAATAGATTACTGCCGAAAGAAAATCTCCCACAGTTGCTAATCATTAGCCATTACTGATTGTGAGGAAACATCTCGCGATGATAAAAACGAACTTGTCTTTTCACACCTTCATTACCTTGTCTTGTTAAACACTGGAATTATACGCGTTAACCAACATTTTAAACCACATAACAGTCTTCCCACGTCCACTTGCTTTGTCGATGCTTGTATATTTTGATTGCTTTTCTGCGTAAAAAGAGTACCATTCAAAGACCTTTATCATTTAACGCATATGTACCAAACGGTGTATGGTATGAAATAGAAGGTGGGTGCACCTATGAAAGGACAGTGATGGTTGCTTAATCTTACATCTGATACTTGATTGGTGAGCAAATGATATCGAGGGTTCATAATAAGAAAGACGTAGATGTCTTGAGATGCTACAGAGCTTGTTTTGCTGAGCTTATTCGCAAGGGCAAGAGCCATAGAGCGCCGTATCCAATCGATACCGAAGAGAAAAGAGCGGAACCATTATGAAGCCAGGAAATAAAAAAAAGGTTCAATTAAATAACATTACGAACTGAACTTCAATCAATGACAGCCGAAACAGAAATAGTACAAGAAATGGCTTCAATCAATCGATAAGAAACAAATACGAAAGTCTTCTTCCTTAACGTGAATCAATTACAGAAATAAATTAAAAGCTTCTTACACACTTTAATGAATACAAACTGAAAGTTCACAGAAAAGATGGCAGTATGAACGTTTAAATTCTCACCCTCCAATTCCAGATATTACATATTATATTCCCCGGTGCTTATGAAAGAACCAACCGGGTAGCGGTGTTGGGTGGCCATTGTTCAAGCTTTAAGATATACAGACGGTGGCTCCTAATAATAATAATGAATAATATCAGTGTGTTTCTGTGAAATGGAAATGCCGTGTCTAAGTCCACATATCGATTATCTCTTCAAGACGAGAAGGCAGCTGTCGTCGGTCGAATGAGTCTCGTTCCAGTTCGATTGCGTGAAGAAGAGCGGCGGCCAGTCTCTCCAGTTCTGGCACCGCGAACAACGTCGTTTGCTTCAGAATCTTAAAATGAATCAACATTGTAAACAACAAGTTTTGACACTAAAGTTTCCATTTACCGACCTGAAGTGACTTTTCTTTGCCAAACTTTTGGTATCCCATAAGGTTAGAGGGGTGCGTTTAAAAATGAACGACCTTCTCGAGGACCCTGCCGAGTTCCTTCTGGTCGATGCTCAGCTTGCTCGCCTCTTTCTGCTCGTGCTTCTCTCCACCCTCCTTCTCCTTCCCTGATTCCCCCTCCGGAGTTGTGCTTCTCTGGCCGTCTCCGCCACTCTCGCGTTCCGTTTCCAGTTGCTCCTCAAATGACATTGGTTCAAAGTAGGAGAGAGAGAGACAGAAAGAGAGAGAGAGAGAGAGAGAGAGAGAGAGAGAGAATGGGAGACAGAGAGAGAGAGATAGAGAGAGAAAAAGGAAGAGAGAAAGAGAGAAGGAGACGGAAAGAGAAGGGGAGAGAGAGGAAGAGAAGAGTGGGAGAGAGGGAGAGAGGGAGAGAGAGAGAGAGAGAGAGAGAGAGAGAGAGAGAGAGAAGAAAACCAGCAATTCGATACCGTGATCATGGCATCAGGGGCGGTCTCGCGTGACGCGTCGTCCTCCGTGGCGGCAGCAGACTCTGCCGCTGGCTCTTCTTCTGCCTCTTCGCCTCCTGGCGATGTCTCGAGATTCGGCGCAGAGCTGAATGTCAATCAATTCAATCAATCAACTCGAAAAATCAATCTATAAATTACTAAAATCCACTAATTAATAATCAATGTTAGCCAAGACAGCCAGAAACGCATTCATGAGTGTATAAAAATATTTCTCAATTAGTCTCAAGTATGAAAGCTTCAAAAGATATGAATAAGAAAACTATTTGATTTTTGAATTATGTATAAAAAGAAAGCAAAACCTGCTATGCTGCATCGTCTTGGCCGCCCGGTTCACACTCTTCTTCGGGCCAAATCTCCGCTTGCCAAAGCGCTTCTTTCGCCTGTGAAAAGGCATCACTATTACCCCGTTATTGAACGGTTTTCGGTCATATTCAAAAATATTTACATAAAGGAAGGAAAAAACCGGCAACACACTTTATCGCGCTGCTACACGGTGTCTCGTGATTCGGCTGTTCTTCGGAGCTTGTTAGAGGAGGCTAAGAAGTTTTACTTTTTTAAATGTAATTTTTTGGTTTGTTAAATTTACAATTTAAAAAATTCTCTTTCTCCAACTCTTCTACATAGGACTTACCCTGTCCTTAAATTATTTAAGCTTGTATAAACAAAAATTCCACTCCTGACCTCTGACGCCCTAGAAAGGGGGACCAGAGGAACGGAAGAAGAAGCAACAGCCTCTCTTGAAGGCGTCTTTGCGAATGGGATATCCTCTGCTCCCACGCTCACGCCTCCCTCGGTAAGCAGACGTGCAGTTCCCTGTAAAGTCCTCGTTTTTTTTCGGCCAGCAGGTAACGAAAACAATATTCGCCTCTAATTTTATTTACTTAAATAAATTAATAAAATGAAATGTCCGTAAATTAGAACAAAGTCCATTTCATAACTGATTACTCGCAATATTTGACAGAACAAAATGACGCTAACCTCCATCTTCTCAACAAATTTTTCGTCGAGTTCCATGTCGAAGAGGGCATCGGCCATGTCTCGCAGTCCAATCGCTTGGTGGCGTATTGTTCGATCTGTAGAGAGTGCATATCGAAAATGCATCTTTTGATATCTTTATCACGAAATCTATTTAATTGCGTTATTCCAGGAAAATCTGCAAACATCGGCCAGCACCATTGCAACCATTTTGAGTAAATGCTTCCTTTAAAGTTAGACAATTTTTTTTTAAATACAGGCACTGAAATAGCTCTTTTGATAGTGTCAGAAAAACAACAATAATGTTAAAAGAATATATAAATTACCTTCCAAATTTCGGTCTGGATTGTATTCCAGAGCATTGCGCATTATGAGTTGAATGTCGGCGAGGAACTCATTCGGACGTGCGTAGATCCTGTATCAGTATGGATTCTGTTCAGCGAGAGAGAGAGAGAGAGAGAGAGAGAGAGAGAGGAGGAGGAGGATGAGGAGGGGAGATAGAGAGAGAGAGCGTATATAAATAGACAAAACTAACAAGTTATTGAAATATTATAATAACTATTCTACGGGTGTAACATTTCATGTTTCATGTTACAACTAAAAAAATATTGATGGAATAAAACCTTTAAAACAAGAATTCCTAAGGCCAGGATTGAGACGTACACAAGAGAACAGCAATTGATCAACTTCCACTAAAATCCCAATTGCTATAACTACTACTTACTAATCGATAATTAAATCGAAATGACTGCTTGGAAAGCCTTACCCTCTGTCAATCTTGGCCATCATTTCGGACATGGACATGGGCTCCTTGATGATCTCGTAGTAGTCCGCCGCGTCCTCGACGTCCACCGGATTGTTGAAGATGTGGAAGCGGCGATCGCGCATTAGACGAGCTAAATTAAACATTTAAATCAATTAAATAATAATTTTCTGCATTTTTAAATCCACACTAAAATTCATTTACTTTCATGGTAATAAATTGCTTTCCTTCTTTCTTTAGATAATTGCCATCATTTGATATGAAGTGAATCGTGAAAGAAGTACCCAGCATATCTCTCAAGAAGATGCGGAACTGTCGTTGTTGCGACTCGTAGGTCTTTCTGAGCTCCTTGACCTCAGCAGCTGAAAGCTTCCGAGGAACGACGTCCTCTGCAGTCGCCACCGGTGGACAGACATATGAAGATGCTGGAAAAGAGAGAAGAGATTTATCATTACTGAAATGGTGCCATTCAAATGAGTCGACTACTTCATGTTCCCTCGCAATTTTTTTCTTCTAACAAGAGAGAGCGTATGACGTACAATCAGTAGTTTATTTTTACGGCATTGAAAGTCATTTACCATCGAACTGCTTCGGCGGAACGGTTGCCTGCTGGAAGATGTGGTCGAGGAAGGCTCTTCGCTCAGATTCAGTGGGTGAGGGGACCTGTAAGAAAATCCATTTAGATTGATAACTTGCATAGAGATAGGGGTGAGAGAGGAAGGGGGAGCGAGAGGTTCAGAGATAGAGAGAAAAAGAGAAATAAAGAACTAGAAAGAGAGAGAGAGAGAGAGAGAGAGGGAGAGAGAGAGAGAGAGAGAGAAGAAGACAGGGCACAGAAATTCAGCAGACCTGGTAGGCATTCGCTTCCCGGAAGATAGCGCGTACCCCCTGAGGCGCTTGTTTGAGCTCTCCATCACAAGTGGCCAGGAGAAGTAGCGACGTGAATCCTGTCAAGTTCTCCAGAGACGTTTGAAGCTGAAATGAACAGCTCTTTTTTTAACATATCGTGTTAATTATCAGAAAACACCCAGAAAAATGCTGCATTTTTCTAAGCCTTCTTTTCTTCTTCCATAATCTGTTTACAAAAAAGTTAAAAAAGTAATAAAGTAGTAAATCAATAACATCGTAATTTAAACACAGTTTCTCTCTCACCATATGAGCAACACTTGGGGGCACAACCGCCTGCCACTGATCCACATTCGGCAGGAGTAGAATGGCGGGGGTTGTTGAGGCGGCACGAAGAGCGGACTGAACTGTCTGTGCGAGGGCCTCCTGAGGAAGATAAAAGTCTTCTTCCATAGAAAAAACCTTTCATCATATAGCTGTTAATTCTTAACACTAATTTACTTTTTAACTAAATATTCTTGAAAAGGTTTGAATAGCGCTCTGCTGGTCCCAATTTCTCACTCTTACACTTGCGCTACTATACCATCATGTAAAAGAAAGGGGCATCTCAGTTAACGCCATTGGTGCCAGGGGAATACAAAGGGATTGCGTTGTTTTCGAGTGCTATTTGCTTGGCATTTCCTGCTTTCTCGTAGTATGAATGGTTCGCCTTACCTGTATTCCAGCTTATACCACATATATCTTTCTGTACTGATAACTTCTTCACGAATTCTCTCCTTCTTTCCACACTTGCCTCCGGCTGTCCATTGGCGAATAGCTTTCCGACTGAGAGAGAGAAGACGGGAAGATGGTCGAGTCGGGAGAGGAGAGCGGGCAGCACGAAAGAGGACTGGCCAGCATCCACGTGATCCGCGTTGCCGCACAGGAGGAGGCGGACTGAATAGACAATGCGTCTCTTAGAGAGAGAGTTCAATCGAATATAGAGCAAATATAGCCACCACCAGAAACTTTAATGTCCAAATCTTCTTGCGGCAAAACGGCATTTATCACTACGACTTTTAATTACGCTTCGGTTTCTGGCCCCCTCTCTACCTGTCTCTCTCTTTCTCTTTCTCTCTCTCTTTATCATTCGCTTTCTCAATTTGTCTAACCAGCAGGGACAACAGGCGGTGACTCGAGTGCTCTCACAACTTTCTCGAGATCCGAACTCGCTGTGCTCTCGATGGAGGACGAGCATCTAAACGATCAGGAATTAGATAGTTATTGATTGGCTTCTTTATTTTGCAATACATAAAGTAGACCAAGTCCAATAGAAGAGAAACAATACGATTTATCAAAAAGAACTCCTGGCAAACCTATATCCGGCAGGAATTCGGGTCTCTAGAAGCGATGTTAGTACACGTGAAAGAAGAAGCGTTGTTCTCGGTTCCAGTGGTCGGGAAGGAATCGTGAGATCTAGGAATTCATGAATGCGAGTGTTGAGGTCTAGGAAAGTTGATTTTTTTTTCAAAATAAACTTTGTTTGTGCTTTATCAGAAACATTTCACTGCCTTGTGACAATACTCCCTTAAATTCCATTTTAAGCACCCCTGTAGCTATCGTATCATATTCATGCCGAACCCCTCCAGATATTGAAAAGAGGCCAAAATATTTACTAGAAGCACCTCTTCTAGAAGCCGGCGTTATCTTCCTCATGGCATCCACGAGATTCTGCCGGGAGATCTGAAGTTGCGACGGATCGAGCAGGAGCTTGGCGCTGCTCATGTAGATGTGGGGGTATCTGAAGGAGGGAGAACTCTAAGAATTACCGTAAGAAACTATAAGAATACATCTGATTGAGAGCAACAATTACAACTGAATCTTTAATAGTAAAAAAAAACAATAGCTGCAATTTAGAAAGAAAATAAAAATTTAAAAAAGTAAACCTTGATCTGAGAGCGATGAGAACTGCTTCGGTGCAGAGGAACTTGAGATCGGCTCCACAGAATCCGCTGGTCGAATCGGCCAGCCACTGCAGAGTCTCAGCAGGCGGCTTGCTCTCTTTCCATCTAGACAGAAATAGATAATGAAAAAATCATTCATGGCAATTATTATATAATATATACCGTTAAGACAATGAATAATATTCGATGATTGTAAGTGAACAAAAGTCTAACTTCTCTGTGTGAATCTTCAGAATCTGTAGACGTGCCGCTGCATCGGGGAGCGAGAATTTCAGCTCCTGAAAGCACACGACCTTACCCTTAGCACAAAATCTTTATCAATAAAGATAAATATTTTAAATCCTAATCATAAATTCTGAAATCATCAAAATCAGTCCAAACCCGATCGAATCTGCCAGGTCGTCTGAGTGCTGGGTCGAGGGTGTCGAGACGGTTCGTCGCTCCAATCACAACCACCTGTCAAATAAAGACATTTTATTAATTCTCTATTTATTCTGAATGGGAGAAAGCATTAATTCTGAATGAAAAGAAAACGATTGATGCAACTCTTCTCTAACCTCTCCACGACTATCCAGTCCATCCATGAGAGCCAGAAGAGTGGAGACAATGCTCGAGTGGATCTGGTCTTGGCGCGAACTTCTCACCGGCGCCAGACCATCGATTTCGTCAAAGAAGATGATGGATGGACGCATCGCGTACGCTTGATCGAACAAGAGTCTGGAAAGAAAGAGAAGCGTATTTTTGGAATGCTGCCAAAATCTTTCCGTATGCATTAGATAACGGTAAGTTATTGTAGTTTTAAAATACATGTATTTAATTCTTCTAACCTTTTACCATGCTCAAAAAGGAAGCGTCTATTTCACATTCCCCCAACTAGATTTTGAGCCTCCCCAGTCTGGGGAACCCAGAATCAAACCCCACTCATTTGACATCCAAATTCAGTTTTACTTTTACCCATCACGCTTCCCGGGCCAAAACTTCATCCCATCCAGTGTTCGCAAGCATTCCCAGTTTTGAAGTATTTACTCTTCTAAAAGAAAGTACGCATACTTTCTAATGCTCGAAAGTTAATGCTAGCTAGTATAACTTCTGTTACCTATTCACTTTCGAAAGAAGATAACACATACCTGAGCTGTCTCTCCGATTCGCCGACCCACTTGCTCAGGCAGTCAGCGCCTTTGCGCATGAAGAAGGCAACCTGAATATCAATCAAGCGATTTAATTACTAGTCAAATAACATACAGTAATCACCCCCCCCCCCCCACCCTCACAATGAAAACAACACTGACCTTTCTCGCTCCTTTTGAACACTCATTCGCTAGAGCTCGCGCAATCAACGTCTTTCCAGTACCTGAAAGAACACTTTTACGTCTTCCAGTTAGAAATGACAATTTGGTACATCTTTAATGGAAGGGTTTAGTTGGTTTAGGGCGCTAACAATGCGACAACTCAAAAATAAAACCAATTAATCGAGAAAATCACATTCAAAACTAAGTTTTTTTTTTCCAATTTCTGTTCTTATAGTACGGCAGGTATGAGCTGAGCAGGTTTGTGAATAAGAATGAGCTTCATTCTCCTTCGTTTGCTCTTGCCGCGAAATGTGAGATGACCAGTTCCTTGCTCATCCTGGTACACAAGCCAAATCGGAGGGCTGCTCAAATCCACCGTACTATGAGAGCAGGCAAAACATGTTAGGGGCCCTGTGATGCTTGGCCTCTTTTAAACCAACAACCAACGATCTCCTGAACACTCCTTCCCCCATTAAACCTGGAGGTCCATAGAAGACGACTCCTCTTGGTGGGCTAATTGAAAACTGCGTGAAGACTTCTGGGTAGAGCAGAGGGAAGAGGACAACTTCCTTCAGCGTTTGGATGTGCGGGCCAAGGCCGCCAACCTGTGAAAAAAATTTTGTTCTTTTTAAATTACTTTAAATTACACTCGGAATTCTAATTTTCAGGTGGTTTGACAAGATTGAGACCTGGTCAAACATGACGGAAGAGTCCATTCCCATTGGATCGATATCAGAGCAAGAAGCTCCAGCTTGGCGTAGTCGCTCTCGGACCAACGAATGAGAAGAGTCCAAGTCCTTCTCTGAACCCGAAGAATTTTTAAATTTTATTTTTATACGCTAATTTATTGCTTTTTGTAAATTCAAATTCTAATCTTAATAGCAAAATAATACTCAGGTGAGAATCCTTAGAAATTAATAACGCTTTCATTATTTCATGAAATAACTAACTACCTACCAGACAAGTTGATGGGCAGGAACCGCTTTCGCGCCTTGGCCATGCTCTTCTCCTTGCGACGATCGAACCTTGTTCATGGAGAAGGATGAGCAGGGAGGCAGAGACAGAGAGTGAAAAAGAAAGGGTAAAGGAATATGGAAAACAAAGAGAGAGAGAGAGAGAGAGAGAGAGAGAGAGAGAGAGAGAGGAAGGGACAGAGATAGAGAGAGAGATGGAGAGAGAGAGAGATACTAACATTTCCTCCTCGTCTACTCCTCTCCTTCGATCCTTCCTTCCTCCTGTATCTGAGTCATAGCCGGTAGAAGAAGAATCCGAGCGAGCAAGGCGTCTACAGTACATTCAATGTTTTACTGTCCAGATGAGTAGCTCTTTTAATATTAATTTATTATCTTGCAATAAAAAAAACAGTTATCCATATTTCCTTCGGATGCAACAAGTCCATCTATTCCATTAACAGGAATATCGAAGAGACTTCCAAACAAAGGTTAAATGAAAGAGAGAGAGAGAGAGAGAGAGAGAGAGATGAGAAAATTCTAATAATTACAATATTTCTTCGAGCACCTGTGTCTCTTCTCATGTCGCCTTCCAATATTACGTGAAAATCGCTCTTCTACGAGTGAAAGCCTGGCCGATCTGCGTTGTTCGCTTGCCTAAATTACTTTATTATTTTTCTTTTTTATTAAATCTAAAACCCTGCAATCTCTTATAATTCTTGACCTTCACAGCTTGCTTCACAATGCTTTAAAACATGACATTCTAAAGCCCTTTCATACTTCGCACTGACTTTATAAAGAAATGCAAGAGCACTAAAAGATGGAAAAGCTAACAATCTTCTGCTGAGTTATCAGGTCGGCATATCGCTCGACCGCTTTCCGATCACGTCGCAGTGGATACTGACGCGGCCCGTTCACTTCCTCCTCTTCTTCCTCCTCAAACAACAAGTCATGGATTTTGCCGAGTTGCGCATCAAAAGTTGTGTTGCTTTTTCTTCTACTCTACGGTATATTTCTTTCTCCATGCCCAAACTTACAGAAAGAATCCTTTGCAATTTAACGGCCTTTGATTTGGTACAGTGCCACACCATCAACATCATTGAAAGCCCCTTGGTCAGTCCCTCCAACACTCCTGACCTCATCGTCTTCTTCGCCCTCCTTGACCAGGGGAGTGCCTGTGCGTCTGGATCTCCTCTTAGCGACTGGTGAGGCTACTGCGGATGTATCCACGCACTCCTTTCTCTGATCCACGGAAGACTGGCGACAACTGGAACAGGAAGAAGGATACTGCCATCGAGAGATTACAGAACTACAGTAACCGATATCAATCACTGCAAGACCATAAAAAAGACACATAATAAGCCAATTTATTCTCTCTAAAGCCCAAAAATGTTTAATGGTTGGAGACAGGTCGGCGATCTTTTAAGAAGATCGTTGACATGTCAGCGACCGTTCCAAGAATCTCACTGACCGTCTGGTCTTGACCCTCTCGTACATGCTGAGTCCCTCCTCGTCTTCATCGCCTGCTCCATCATCATTTTCCTCTCCTTTGATTCCGTTGACTGGCTGACTCTCTCCCTCCTCCTCCTCGTTTCCGCTCACGTCTACGCCATCTACGAGAAGCAGTCGGCGACGTTTGCCATTGCTAAACGTTAAAAAAACTTTTCCTTACATTGATTTAGCATGTTTCTGATTTCTCGACACACACATCAAATAACAACACATTCTTCCCTTGACAAATAATCGTCTGTTCTTGCTCTCTTGCTACCTCTTTTGTATATAGCCATTATGCCATAATAACATTATTTCCACTAGCTAATGTTTCACTTTCGGTTTCAACACATCTAACTTCGATGTACCTAAATAATGTAGACGTATATGTATAACCGTCGCGAACCGACTCGCGCGTGGTGGGGAGTGAACCCGTCTAGAGCCGGCTGCTCCTCTAGACGTGCCCGCTGTCTGACTCGGAGTCGGTCCTTCTCTCGATGTCTCGTCATCCCCGTTCGTTGGCTCCGCAAAGTGATGAGGCCTGCAGATTTATTAGGTTCAGGACATTGCATAGGATTAACAAATTTACATCATCTACATCCGCGATTACACTACTTCGGTGTCAATATTCTACACTCAGATAACCCCCCGAAAAGATGAAAATCTGCGATAAGACTACTACTCCAGTAACATTGACGAATCATTGAATCATGGCAAAATAAACTACCCATCACATAATCGTGTAGGGGAATGCATCCACTACGCCTTCCTCGTAAGACTTAGAGCAGAAGTCTTCGATTGGCGGTGAGAATTAGCTATCTTATCTATTCACACTTCGCACCTCTATACATGGCCATCTCCAGGGTTAAAAAGCCATCCTGTTCTTTTTCATGCAGCCAACAGTGGCATTCACAACGAACCCCCTAGAAGGGAGTGCCCTTCTGGAGCTTCTCGAAGCGATGACGTCATAGTGCTCGAGCGAATGTTCATCAGCCTCTTCGTCTAGGATCCATTTGCTACGAGAGCGAGTCGAGTATCGGCCTGCCGCATGTTGATGGAGCACCTCATGCAGCTCCTTTAAATAATGTATTATTTTTATTTACTAAATTTACTTATTTAAATGTATACAATCTATTTGACTTTATATATAAGCGTCATACAGAATATCTTTTTGACGAAAAGTCAATCAATTGACAGTAATTTTACAGTAGTACACAAGAGAAAGTTTCCGATTTACCGAAGAATCCTCGTTCCTTGGCGCTACCATTCGCAAGAGCTTCAGAGAAGCGGATTCAATAATATGATCGAAAGCAAAAGAGCCAACTCTGGCCTATGAGGTGACTCTGTTCGCGTTACGATTAAGCGCGAATTTGCAAAAGGTGACAAGCGACTGCATGGTGTGATGATGGACTTTGTAGAATAGGAGGACATTTAATTGCTTAAGTTTGACAGCTGGTCAACTCGTCAATTAGATAGGACGCGCAAATTGTGAAGAAAGAAACAATTTCGGCCTCGAAACTGTTGAATTGGTTATTCGCAGCGAAGAGCAACACACAAACATTTATTGTTAATTATAATAACGAACTCGTTCACGTCGCTCATGCGCCGCGCGTAAGATTCCATGGAGAGACATGCCAATCTCGTTCTCTCCCAGACTCTTGTACACCACCGTTCGATCTCGACACGAACGCCGAACATCCTCAAACTAGTCACATTATTCAACCGATGTCGAAGAAAGGCTCGAGAAACATGCTGACGAAATATTAGCTGTGAAAATAATAGGAACAGACTTTTCGGACAAAAATGAATAACAGTCTCGAGGATTGCAAAAGTGCAAGGAACAAGAGCTTGGAAAAAATACCTTTCTCGGGGAGAATCCGTCGCTACGTCCCATTGAAGCTGCAAGGCAAGTACGATTGTTTGGAGTGCAAAGGGGCTAACATAAACTATAGCGCCGTTCATGATAAAAAGCAAAATAAATACGCGAAAGATCAATTTAAAGTTGAGGAAAAGAAAGCTGCAGAAATCACATGGAAGCAAGCCATCCCGCCCTTTTCTCAACGCAAGGCCAGTACTAAATGGCAAAAATTCCACCACACATCAAAAACTATTTAACACAAACATCGTGTCTTTGTCTCCTGATTCAGTAAACTCATGCGCCATTCTTTTAAGATTGTGGTTCAGATATGGGTATTACCAATAAAGGGCGCAATTATTGTAAAGTCATTTAAAGTTTAGTGTACTTTAAACACAAACACACTTAGGTGTTGAAACTAATTAGTTTACAAGTGTGTTTTCATAATTATTTTGAGTATCCTAATCCACGGTTTACGGAAACGAAAAAGCGTATGCTGGAACTCGAAATCTCGCAAGAAAGCACTGATATTCGAATGATTGTTCGGTTCGGTTTTTTGCGTTATTTTCGAGTAATCCTTTTTATTTTCGCTGTTGTGAATACTCGAGTTGAAGACCTCTAAGCTATCTCCTCCGTATTCCGCGAGCGAAAAACGTGTCGCGTCCCACCTATTTGATTTTGATTTGTTTTTCATGGCGCCATCCTTCCAATTGCTTTTGTGACAACTATTTTCCATTTGTATTATTTTAGACTGACTCACGTTGGGGAGTATAACGAAGATAGCTCACTCGTTCTATTCTGTTTCTGTGATTTTGGGGATATTTGTGTTCAATATCCTGTATTCCTTTAACGGGAAATGTGTAAAATTCATTGTGAAAATATCGTGTGCCGTGATGTTTTTCACCAGTTCGTCTTTCTTGAAAGTGAGGGTCCCCATCTACTATTCTTGCCTAATCCCGACCACTTGTGCCGTCTTCTCCGCTTATGGCTACGCAATCTTGGTGCGTACATTTTCTGGCCAAAGCGTGGCAGGAAAGAGTTTGTCTCTGAAAATGGAAATCGATAGAGCGGCCTAAGCCTCCCGGCAGTGCCAGAGGGACGAGGATGTCGGCCGCGCAGTTGGGAGTGCATGCTTGCATGTAAAAGACAGAAGACTCCCTTGTCTGCGATGGAGCGAGAGAATGAGCGAGGAAGAGGGAGAAACGGGATAATTGGGCAGTGGGAGAGAGAGGGTGAGAGAGTGTGTGTTAGAGATGAGAGGGTATTAGAGAAGGAGAGAGACCGAGAGTAGTTGGAATTCCGACTCGAGAGAGAGAGAGAGAGAGAGAGGCCTTCTAGCACCTTGCAAGCTCATGTTGCAAGCCGGCTAGTGTCCCCCTCATTCGGTTCCATGTCCCTTTGTTTCTCGGATTTCCCTACTCACGTCGTATACATCTGCTAACCGTTTTACTTTCAAATTGTTCTTCGCAACTTGTATCGATCATCCTCCTTGACTGGGGTTGACCCTGACTAATTCGCTGAGCGGTGACGCAGTGGTGGAAGTGTGTAAACACTGCCGAAAGAGTGCGAGAGAGAGAGGGTAGGGAGAGAGAGAGAGAGGGGGTAGGGAGAGAGAGAGAGAGAACATTGAAAAAGTAGCAGCAGCAGAATCATCATTTCGCTTATGCTGCTTTATAATTCTTTCTATCTTTGCAGGATTTATTCTAGAAGATTTCAGCATTTTCGGGATCTTTTACTGGGTTGCTTCGTCATCGATAAGTGTTACTGATTCGAAATAATCGTCCACCAAGCCCCTCCTCCCTTTCTCTCTTTTCCGAGGTCAATGCTCGGAGTTAGCCGTGGTGTGGTGGGAAGTTGGTTATAAAGAAGACCAAAGGTGGAAGAGAGAGAGAGAGAGAGAGAGATACATAGAGAGAGATGCCTAGAAAGAGTGTTTGGTAGCCAGTAGATAGGGGAAGGTTCTGAGAAAGAGAGTGGATGAAAGGGGAGGAGGTGAAACAAATCGAAAGGTGAATGGCCAGGAATAGCGCTGATTTTGGACTTGATTCGCATTGTCGCGGTGAATTATTTTGTATCATTCGACTTTTCCCCTCCGTTACTCATTTCTTATCTTAGAGAGCTGTATTACTGTTGGACAAAAAGCAACAAAAACGCAGCTCATACAGTATATTTAAAATAAATTCTGATGGTTCAGCGGGGCGCGTCGGGTGCGTCGGGGCGCGCGCGCACGAACAAGTATGGCCGTAACCGGGAATGGGCTCGTCTCGTCTCCCTTCGAGATCTCGTCCGCTGAGCACGACGCGAACATGTCGCAGTTCATGCTGGTGGCGCCGGCGGGAGGGAAGGCCAGCGGAGAGGCCGCCAGGGGCATCCTCATGAGGAGTGGCCTGCCCACGCACATCCTTGCGCAGGTAGTTACGTTTTTTTTTTAAATAAATTTAATTTTGTTATTTTCTTATCTCTTCATGCTGAAATAACTAGAAAGTTGCATCTTTTTGGCAGCATTTTTGGTTGAAAAATTTATAACACATGGTGGATGTTTGTGTTCTTTTAAATCTTTTTCTTCTCTTCTCCCTGATATCTTCCCTCGGGGTATCAGGGAGAAGAGAAAAAAAGTTTGACTTCTTCCCCCCTTCCAGATCTGGTCCCTCTCCGACCTCGACCGTGATGGCCAGTTGGATGCGCGCGAGTTCTCCATCGCCATGAAGCTCACGAGAAACTGCGTCGCCGGCATTCAACTTCCACAGCAACTGCCGCCCACTCTTCTCAATGTACCACTCTCAGGTTGGCATTTTCATCAGGCAGTTACAACATCTCGAATCTATGTAAATATCCAATGAAAAGCTCATTTTGCTTTCATTTCAACTTCATGCTTTACTTCATAACCTTCTTTCTGTTCTAGCCAAATCTCTCTCTCTCTCTCTCTCTCTCTCTCTCTCTCTCTCTCTCTTTGCAGGCTCTCTCTCTCGTTCGATACCCCTGTCGACGATGACTCCTCCAATGGCGCCCCCACCCACTTCTATGCCCGGTGCCTACCCCCTGCCTGGCATGGCTCCACCCCAATCAGCCGCTTTCCCCGTCTACCACACGGCGCCTGCCGGAATGCTAGGAGCAGCTCCACCCAGACGTTAGCTTAAGATTTTTTGTAGCTTACAAATATTTATCTTTCTTTATTACTTATCTCTATTGCTAGGTATTTACCTGACTTGTTTATTACGTTTCACTCGTAGAATCAAATCAAATCTTCTTGTTTTAAAAGAATTTTTAAAATTTTATCTGAGAATAGTATATGCGCACATATATATTTTTTACTCTATTGTGCGTTGATATTCTTTGAGCGGCCATTCCGACATCAGCAGCAGCCACTCCAGCCGTGGCCAACTTCCCTGGTAAACAACTCGGAAACTGGACTCTTCCTCAACCACACAAACTCAAATACAGCCAACACTTCAACCAAATCGACAAGGTACTATTCTCTATTTTTATTTCTTTATCTTGTTGTCTGTTCTTGTTAGTTTGATATATATTTATAACTACATTTAAATTCGTTAATAATTTCCTTGGTCTGTTTGTAGTTTTCATCATGTGTGCAGAAATGTAGCTCTTTTCTATCGTTTAAAGGCTTGGTTTAACTTAAGTCAAAAAATCTGACAATGAAGTACCCCCTCTAATTGGATGAGTCTATCTACTACAAGTATTCATATGAACAGAGATATAAAATGGAGGATGTTCTTTCTAAAATACGGTTTCCCACTCAGTTTTTGGTGCCAAATTATAGGAAACTAAATCGGCTGTAGAAACATTTAAGAATCAGAACGTGTTCTCTTTTCCTCTTTTCTCAGCAACGCACCGGCTTCCTCTCGGGAGCAGCGGCGCGTAATGCAATGGGCCAGAGTGGCCTGCCGACCCCGGCCCTCGCTCACATATGGACACTCTCTGATGTCAACAAGGTACGGTAGCTCCAGAACTATACCGTATATCATCGATACAGTACACTCAAATAAGGATAGTAGAAAAAAGCACCTCGAAACTTGTAATACTTTACTAATACTTCATTCCATGTAAAAAAGTTAAATATGTTTAACTTTTTTACGACATTGACAACGAATGATTTAGGATGGACGCTTATCGGTGGAAGAGTTCTGGATCGCGATGCATCTAATCGATATGCACAAGGTTATTATTTCTGTGGCAATGTCAGAGGAAGTCAAGGATTTGTGGCCTTTTTCATTGAAAATTTCCTGGAGAAGAATGGCGATATGCGCGATAGAATCACACATCTAATTCTTAAAAGAATGAAATATTTTCGTAATATAAATTTAGGCCGGCTATGCCTTGCCGTCTGAACTGCCCCCCGATCTCTCATCTCTCTGCCATCATGCTCTGCCTGGGAGAGAATCGCCGGTTGTCGAGGTAAATAGTCTAAATGACTTTGCGAAATATGGCTTTAATTAAAATTCACCCTTTTTAAAATGAAACAGAAAAAATTGAGCCAACCTTTTGCTAATAATTTCAGCCGGGAGTCGCGCCAGCACAGAAAAGTCCGGCCCCAAAAACCTTCGAGGTTGCACACATTCTTTTCTTCTTTCACACTTGCGTGAAGGAGGAGAGGTTTCTCGAAAGAGAAAAGAGAACAATTCTTAGAGTAGTCACGTAACAAAGACGGCTTTTCCACCCATCCCGATTTCCTAATTAGAATTGCTCAAAAAATCGGGTTCCCACCAGAAGTCATTCTGGAATTTATTTCTTGAGAACCATGTTTTCCAATCTGAAACAAAATTCTGCTAGCTATGTATAAAAAATTAGTTTTTAATTTTAATTTTGTTTTTATTTCTTGGGCCACAATGCTGCTTTCTTTTACCAATCATCATTCTTAGTAATACCAGGAAACCCTTCTTTGCCTTTCAATATATCTCACGCTGATGGTTCACTGCTTTCTTAGCATGTTTCCAACTAACCGAGCACTTCTTTCTTTGCCGGCAGACATCTTCTTCACTTAGAAAAGTTCTTCACTGAAATGGCTTCCATAGTCGAGTGTTTCCCATATCTTTAAAATACTATGTTTAGCGAGAGTTATGCACATGCTTCTTCTGATTTAGAATGCAAAGTTGTATTCTGCGCATTATGTTTCCTGGTTTTCTAAATGTTCCTGTATTGTAGGACAAGCGAAAGGACAACTACGATCGAGGACAGGCTGAGCTGGACAGGAGACGCCAGATTCTCCAGGATGAGGTTAGATTCTGAGTATTTCTTTTTAATGATCATCTTTTACTTTATTTCCGATGCTTTTTATATTAAAAATATTGCTTTAATAAAAGATTATGCTTTATGCCAAGTCGTCGATTTGAATGAAATACTTGTTTTCTAGTTCTGAATTGCTCGTGTTTCTAGGAGAATCGCCGGAAAGCCGAGATTGCGAAGAGGGAGCGAGAGGAACAGGAGAAAAGGGAGCGAGAGAGGGCTGAAATCGAGAGGAAGAGAGAGGTTGGCCACGTGACTATCTTCTTTTTTTACTCATATTTTCAGACCTCTTGACATACTAGTTTACCTTGCTCCATTAATTGTGCTTTATAAAACATTTGTAATTTTATATTTTCTAGCGCATATCAGTTGCATGAATTGTATATTTTAGTCAGTGTTATATCTCCTTAATTTAGGCCGAGAGACAATTGGAATTGGAGCGCCTTCGTGCATTGGAAGAAGAGAGACAAGAGCAGGAGAGAAGACGAGAGGTATCACATTAAATTATTGCGGTTTTAATTATATTATTAGTTTTATGTTTGAGCTTTTTAAATACTATTTTTTGGTTAAAATTCAATTTTTTTTTGCTCTGAGAAAAACCGGTAATTTGATCATCCTTCAGGCTGAACGCGAGAGACAACGGCAAGAAGCAGAGAAAAGTCGTAGAAAAGAAGCGCAGGAAAGGCGAAAGCGAGAGTTGCTGGTTTGTTAGCTTCCATCTTACGATTATGCTCTATTTCTTTTTTCTTTTTTTAAATTTATTAAGTCAAAAGTTTAACTATTTCTGGTGCAAAAAACTGATATTGATAATACCTAGAAGATATCTAACCTCTCTTTCTCGTATGTCTCTCTCGCTTTCTTCTATCCCTCTCCCTGTTGCAGGCAGCGAAAGATCAAGCGGCAGAGCGGCTGGCCACCCAAAAGCAGAAGCAAAAGACGCTGGCATTTCAGATTCAGGTATTTATTGTTTTTTGTACCATTTTTATTGACTATTATTGTTTGATTCCCTTTCCACAATGATGGGAGCTGATATTTATTTCTGAAAGTTATCTTCTTCTCCATCGATGCCCAATCGAATGAAATCGAGTGATTCTTTGATTTTGGGTGGAATATCTGTGCAAGTTATCCTCTGTAATATTTCCAGGCTCTCGATGAGAAGACTGCCGACTTGAACACTGAAATCAACCAGGCACGCGACAGCATTGAAGCCATTACCAAAGAGATTGAAGGTAGTTCATTTCTTCGCGTACTGCTCTCACCACCATCACATTTCGTATTTTCACATTCTCGTCTACCTTTCTTGTTTATCTTTTTCTCCTCAATCCACTTTAAGATTACCTTCCTCTCTTTTTCTTTCTCTCGCTCTCTCTCTCTCGCTCTCTTCATCCTCCACCTTTTACATTCATCGGGTCCTATACTTGAATTCACGGATGTTTAAACATTTAAATCTCTCAGGAATGCGTCTTATTCGTGATGAGAAGCTGCGCGCAATCGAACAGTCCCAAGCTGAGAGTCAACAGGTTTGTTTAGGGCGCATTTATTTTATTTTATTATTATATTATATTAAAATACTTTATTATTACTGCATTCATTATAAGTTATCACCCAAATGTTTTTATTTTCTTTCACTCTTCGCGGAATTAAATTTGGAGTTTTGTAATAATTATCTCCTGTCCATCGCACAGCCGATTTGTATAATAACCGTAACCCCACATTCCGCTTTAAGTCGGCTGTCGCAGCTGAACAACTCGCGCATCAACTCCTCCAGCAACAAGGCACTCATCGTGAAGCATCACAGAGGTCCTCCCAGTTGGACGAGCTCAGGAGACAGCGAGATGCCGCGAACGCAAGGATTGCCGAGCTAGAGAGACAGGTAAGGGGGAAAAAGCCAGATCCGAAACGGAGAACCCACCCTATCGTGATGCCTCATTGTAGCACTATACCATTCATTTGTTTGGTGCAAAGTACAGCAAAATATCTGTTTTACATTACCCTACCTTCCGTTACGACGCGTGAAGCCCCTTACCCATCCTGCTTTGTTTTTTTGAACCCGTGACAGACTTTTCTTCCCTGGTGAGTGGAGCCCTATAATTTTTATGCTTCCTCCTTTGTGAATCGATTTGAATTCCAGATCACAGCAACAATCGAGAGAAATGCGCAACAACGGGAGAATGTGGAGAAGGTGAGGAAATAAGGGGAGATATTTTGAAAAGTTAACTTGACCGAGTAATTGTTGGTTTCCTCTACAACTGAATCGCATTGATATTTATCTATAAAAAAAAAAGTTCTGGTGCTAAAAAGTATGTATATTTCTTCTTTATTAAGAAACGAAGCGAGCTGGAATCGTCGATTCGTCCGGCATTAGAAACGGCGAAAGCAGAGCACGCCGAGGCACTTCAGCAATGCCAGCAACTTCAGGTTTACATTTCAGTTCTTTTATTTTTATTTTATTTTTTTTTATATTCTTCGCCGTTTTGATATTCTGGCTCTTAGCTTGACAAGAAGTTGTAAAAACAGACAGTTGTTCACGTACAAATACTGCTACTGTCATTTAGCATTAGCATTGATTTAATCGTGTTTTACCATTTATCAGGGGCTAATGGCACGCAAAAGGTTAAAATATGGCAGACGGTAATAAGTTCTTATTCGGAAAGCAATTGCCGTTTTATTTCCAGCGAGAACTCGTATTGAAGAGCAAGTTACTAGTTTCTAAATATAAATTTAATAAAATTTTAAACTTCCCGCCACTTTAGCGCACACTACGAATGCGCCAAGCGGGCGCAACAACAGCAGGAGGAGCAGCCGGGACACCGGTGGAGAAGCCGGCTACGGTAGCTACAGTAACCCCGGCGGCAGCAGCACCGCCTGTTCCTGCCCCTCCTGCCGCGTCGAGCCAATTCTATGATGCGCCTCCCGGGGAGACAGCCGTGGCTGCTCAGGCCTTCTCCGCGTCCGCCTATGACACTCCGCCAGTGCTGGAGAGAGAAGGCAGCACAACACTCAATGGACATAGAGACAGTAAGCAAGGGGGAGTTACGGTATCGCTATTCTACAGTATGCCTATCGTACTTCTTTGATGTGACTAAAAGGTGGTGAGAAAGGAGAAGGTGAAGAGATGGAAGGAAGGGACGCCTCTCAGATTCATTGATGCCACCAGATTCGTCGTCCGGGAACGGGCCGCTTCCGTCGGCGACGCGGAGCAGCGCGTCGGCCGCCGCAGCCACCGTCAAGTATCGCGCACTCTTCGCATTTGATGCTCGCAGTGAGGTCAGCGAGGATTGTTGGCAGTCTTGCAAGAGTCATCTTTTGAAAGGCTTGAAGTATTCATCTGCTACTTCTAATTAAACAGACAAAATCACATTTATTGGGAGAAAATGCCCTTTGCAGGCAAAAAAAAATTATTATTTTTTTCTAAGCAGGCCGGTGGTTCAGCAAGTTTTTGGGCAGGCCGAGGGTACTGTATTGACCTTACCATCTTCCCTCCTTGCAGGACGAGCTGACCTTCCAGCCCGGAGACGTGATACTCGTCTTTGAGGGCCATGCCGCGGAGCCAGGATGGATGGCTGGGCAGATAAATGACAAGGTTATTCTTTTTTTTTCTTTTTTTTCTTTTAAATTCATATATAGTCTTTATGCATATTTTCCTTTTGACATTACCCAACAGAACAACAGCATTTGTTATCCTTGGGAGTTTTTCTGTGGTTTGCTTACTTGCAATTATTATTAAGAAAGATAGAGAACCGGCAAATAATGTGTTCCTCTCCCAGGTTGGCTGGTTCCCTGCAGCCTTTGCCGAGCCTCTCGCTCCTGTCAACCCAAGCATTAATTCGGTTAGCAATATGCATACATGCTTATTTGGCTTAATGACTAATAATTCTTATTTTTAATTGTTTTCTATATATATGTAAGGAAAAGAATATGTGATCATTCTTCTATCCATCCTATGGAAGTGTATTAATTTGCTAGGCAGATTAAGCATTCTCTCTCGCTCTCTCTTTCTTTCTCTCTCTCTCTCTCTCTCTCTCTCTCTCTCTTCTCTCTCCCTTTCTCTCTCTCGCTCTCTCTTTCTTTCTCTTTCTCTTTCTCTCTCTCACTCTCTCTCTCTCTCTTTCTCTCTCTTAATGAGTGATATCTTTGTCCTCTGCAGCCTATGCAGACTGTCCAGCCGAATGTAACGCCTTCTCCTTCACTGGAGAAGATTCTCGAAGAGCCGAGCCGAGGAGAAGCTGAGAATAGTAAGCTCATAATAATCTTTCGTTGTTTTTTAGCTACTTTTTCATGGTTGAAAGAATTTTGAAGGAATTTCATCATCTTCATATATTATGGTCGAAATTGATGTTAGTTTTTTTTTACCTTTGTTTTTTTCATTCTAGCTGAAGCTATCTTCACGTCCTTAGCATTCGCAGCTGCGACTGCGTCCGGAGGCTCTGCTGATTCTTCAGGTCTGCCTCATTCTTCAATCTTTATTGTTACGTCCTTTACCCAAGAAGTTTTTTTGTGAAGCCTTAACATTTCTTATTGTTAGTGGTGAGTTGTAGTGTATTTGGGGTAGCCTTGGAGCCGTATATTGATTTTTACAAGAAAACAAAAACAGGCCTTTATTTAGATGGCACGGTTCTATGCTCATGCGTTGCGCAGTTCCCGTGGAAGGCGCGCAACGGCGGAGATCTCTCCTTCGCGAAAGGAGACCAAATTGAGGTGTGGCTTTGCTAGGAGAGTGCGTTTATTTTCTATCTTTTACAGCTCGCTCTCGCTCTCTCTCTCTCTCTTTCTCTCTACTCTCTCCATCTCTATATCTCTGTCTGTATATCTTTCGCTTCTCTCTTAACATAATAACATGTCAGCCCTTTTCGTTTTTCTGACAATGCTAATAGAAATTGCGGAAAATGTTGAGGTATTGGAACGGTCTGAAATGAAGTGGAGAGGCCGGAAGACCTCAGACGGCTCGATCGGCTGGTTCCCGAAGAGTTATGTCAAGGTCTTGGAAGAGGTCAGGAATCTAATTTCATTAAATATATTACTATTAAGTTGTAAACTGACAAGTTGAGTTGTTCTTTGAGTCGAATCAGATAAAGTGGTAATTATAGGCCCAATCCTCAACAAGCGCCGCTGCCAACTACTCGTCATCTCAGGTTACTTTGCAAACTTGTCTCTTATAAGATACGGTGTTGATTTTTTATCTAATACGCGGATCTAGACTAATAATTAGTGCGTTTTTATGCTTTAAACTAACAGGGAAAACATTCAAAAAAATAACTATATATTTATTTTATAGTAAATAAATCTTAATTGCAGGCCACACCGACTTCTGGCTCGGCGCCAAGCGTCATTCCGGCGTCTGCGTCGGTGCAGTCCATCGGCGATGGAAGCATCAGCGGCCACAGCCAGAGCGGCTCGATTGGCGCCGCCGCGCCCACCGAGAACTCAGGCTAGACCAAACAGGCTTAAAAGGGTTGGCCGAGACTCCTCCGCCTACCCTCCCCCTCCCCCAAATGAGTGGGTTAGACCTCCGAAGTGACTCGAAAAATGGAGCTGATAAGGACATGGCCTCCCCCCCCCTTTTGGAATATGGGTTCAAATAATGAATCAATATTTTGAATATTGATTCATTATTTGAACCCATATTCAAAAAATGAAGCAATATTCAAAATCTATTAATTTCTGTTATAAAACGCTACTTTAAAAGAGTTCAGAAAATCGTTTCGTAGGTAGGAAAAAGATTATTTTCATTTATGCAATTTCCCAGTTATAAAATGTTGGGAAAGTGTATTAAAAAAAAGGTTTACTTTAGCCGGCACTCCACTCGCTCCCCAAAGTGCTGCGCCTCATTTGCCGGGCAACTTGCCAAGCGGCGCGGCCTGGTTCGTGGCAATGTACGACTTTGATGCGGTTGAAGAGGCTGATCTGCCAATCAAGTTAGACTCCTTCTTTTATTTTCTTTTTGAGAGAGTCATACTTTTTTGTAATATTTCGATAATTAATCTGAATTTCATTTTTTTTATGGTGAGAGATGTATTATCTACCATTTATTTGTTCTGTTAAACTAAGCAAAAAAACGCTATATCGATATTTTTCACAATCTTTAAACTATTTAGAACGGGTGATCGAATTCTAGTCACGGAGAGGAATGACGATTGGTGGAAGGTTTCTTTTAATTTTTAATTAGTGCAGCTATATTGCAAAGGATTGCTTGCTTATTGTTTGGAACGATCTAACAGTTTCCAATGAGTTCTGAGCCTAACCTTAAGGGCACATGCAACGGCAGAGAGGGAATCTTCCCGGCAAACTATGTCCAGCCTGCAACTGGTGCTTCTGCTGCTTCAAGTCAGCTTTTTTTTTATTATTTTTATTGTTTGCTTACTTTTCAACAATTTCATCCCTGAAGTTCTTTTTTTAAATGATGAAATGTATTAAAATGACAAGTGAATAAGTTATCAACATTAGATTTATTTTTAATAGGCAAATATTCACATGGTATTGTAGCTCCACTTACCGGTGCCACTCCACAAGTTGGACAGCAGAGGGCGCGAGTCATTGCACCCTTCCAGGTCTTTAACATGAATTAAGCCATTAAGTTGCCTTAATTCTGTAAATTATGGAGGGAGTTGGCAGCAGAAGAGAAAGATAGAGCAAGAGAGTGCGAGAGAGAGAGAGAGAGAGATAGAGAGAGAGAGATAGAGCTTATATCAGTTGTGCAATGGAGGAATTATTGATTGCAAATTAAGATTTGGTAACTTTATAGGCCGCGGGTGAGAACCAGCTGTCACTTCGAGTGGGTGACATCGTGAAAGTGCGAAGTAGAAGCGAGGCTGGCTGGTGGGAGGGCGAGTTGGCTGACCCTGCCGGTGGGCCGGCCAAGATTGGCTGGTTCCCGGGCGATTACGTCCAGGTTGAGGTCAGCTTTCATTTCATTTTATTTACTTAAAATATCTATTTTTAAATATAAAATTTCATGCATAGCTTGCCCCTTGTAGTTAGCTTTGATTTTGATCAACTGGTCTTGGCTAAGCTGTGTTTGTTTAAGTGCTTTCGAATACAAACTTTACAGTCGATTCTACTTTGACATCACTGTGAAATAATTTGCATTTATACTCTACTCATTCTTTAGCCCTCTACACCTGCCTCTGCAACGGTCGTGGCTTCTCCGACTGCTGGTGTCCCTGCAGTCGTGGCTCTCTTCGACTACGATGCCAGCCAGGCGGATGAGCTGTCGTTCAAGGTCTGGTTCAGTTCATTTATTGATTTTTATATTTTCAAATAAGTCTAACTGATACATTTCTATTAGAGTATTGTACTGAATGTTTTAATTTCCTTTTTCAAGGTTCTTGATTTTGTGGTTGTTATACTTTTAGCTTAAAAAATTTCAGACCGGCGATCGTATCATTGTGGAGCAACGAACGGACGCCGAGTGGTGGACTGGATTCAGGGTTCTCGAACCAACGAAGAGGGGGCTGTTCCCGGCAAACTACGTGCAACCCGAGCAAAGGTGACCTCACCCAACCCGATCCCATTCCCTCACCTATTCTGGCTACACCCCCACCCGCCCGGCCTCACTCTGCGCCCCTCCCTGCCCGCACCTAGGCAATTCTTCCTTCCAGACCAAGTCCAAAAGTGCACACCACTGAATCCCAAATGTGCACCACTCCAAATGTTACCCTTGAGACCATTGACTGGCATGCGCGGTAAGTTCCTGATTATACTACATATATTCTTACGCACAATTTTGAAATTTGTTTTTGAGAACGAAAGAAAGATGCAAATATCCCCTCCTTGGTCCAAAGAGATATGAGTACCAATTCAGTCTATTCTTGCTACATTGTGCTCCTTTCCCTACGATTCCTGCCAAAGTTCGCGAGAAATGAGAATTAATTGAACTCACTTATCCCCTAGCCAGAAGAATCGTGTCAAGTTTTCCTTTTTTTTATTTAATTTTTATTCTTCTTTCACCTAGCCTAAATTCATAGATTATATCTGTTTTATTGATCGTGTAAATGAGAGAAGGTAGAGCGAAGATAATCTCCGTTTTTTTTAATATTATTTATATTTTGACGATTACGCAGTTTTATGTTCGGACCGTGCGCTTAAATTAATTATAGTTTTTATTTTTTAGTTCAATGATAAGTTAAGGAGCACCCCATAATTTGTATGATGCAGTGTTTCTCTCTAATAATAACAGAGTGGCGCTAGCATCTTTGACTTCTTCTGGTTATAAAGCGTTTCTTCTGCTCATGCCCATTGTCGAATTCCTGCATGCCATCCACAAGCTTTGAAGAGAGACACATCAAACTCTACTTTTTAACGACACATTAGAGATCAAAATGGCGATAACAAGTTGCTGTTTACATTTTATGAAAAGCGCACGGTCTGACTGAAGGCTTTCAATATTTATACATGAGAGCAAATTAAGGGAAGCTGTAGAGTTTTTTTTCTGGAGAGGGAAAATCCGTTGAGAGTATCTGAATGAAATCCCAGCTCGAAGAAATGAATTCATAGAAATTATATCTTGTATCTCTGTGTGTGAGAGTCATGCGCGAGAAGAAGTGTATAAGTCGAAAATATTTGAACTCAATTAACCGGTCTGATCGAGGTACGGTAGCCATTTGAAGCAACTCATTTAGTGTCTCGGGCTCCTATGCTCCTCCGTCTCCGCCTCCTCCTCTGCCTGCTCACCATCGGGAGAGGATTGAGCCAGCGGCACTCTCAACCGTCCACCACCACACGGCCACTCCGATGACGTCAGCTGAGGCGGCAAGGATCGAGAGGCTGGCAAGACTCATGGAGGCATGTGCATCTACGATCATTCATGGCCTATCGAGATTAGCATCTCCTCTCTCTCTCTCTCTCTCTCTCTCTCTCTCTCTCTATCTGCTCTCTCTTTTTGCTCTCTCTCTCTTTGATCTCTCTCTATCTGCTCTCTCTTTGCTCTCTCTCTCTCTTTGATCTCTCTCTCTATCTGCTCTCACTCTCTCTCTTTGCTCTCTCACTCTCTTTGCTCTTTCTCTCTCTCTGCTCTCTCTCTCTTTGATCTCTCTTTCTATCTGCTCTCTCTCTCTCTCTTTGATCTCTCTTTCTATCTGCTCTCTCTCTCTCTTTGCTCTCTCTCTCTCCCTCTCTTTGCTCTCTCTCTCTCTTTGCTCTCTCTCTCTCTCTTTCTCTCTCTCTCTCTCTCTCTCTCTCTCTTTATCTCTCTCTCTTTCTCTCTCTCTTCCCTTCAAATATCTATCAATCTCTATTACTCTATCAATGTCTCACACTCCTGATCAGGAGCTAGAAACGTCCGAGTCCCGCTACCTGGGCGACCTCTGCTTGGTGCGCGGTCTCTTCTTCAAGAAGCTCGCGGCCGCCGCTGGGAGAGAAGCGGCGCGGGGCGTCTTCCTCAACTGGGACGAGCTGATTGAGTTGGCGGCCAGGCTGAGTGGCAGATTACGGGCGGAGAGGCAGCCAGGTGTGGGGAGGGTGAAGAGATAACGAGACTGTGAGAGAGAGAGAGAGAGAGAGAGAGAGAGAGAGGGGAGTCATGGAGTTATCAAGAATAATAAAAGAAAGGATTTAGGCTGTAAGATAGCCCTTTCTTTGCTCACGAGTGACATCCCTCTGTCTATTTCTCTCTCTCTCTCTCTCTCTCTCTCTCTCTCTCTCTCTCTCTCTGTCAATCTCACTCTCTCTCTTACTCTCTAACTCCCTTACTTTATCCCCGTCTCACTTTCTCTCTCGTATCTCTTTCTATCCTAAACCCTCCCCTTAGGCATTGTCTTCTCGTCCGAGATCGACCGCCTCGCCGCCTTTGTTCACTTCTGCAGCCAGCAAACGGCAGCACTCGAGCGACTCAACGAGCTGCTGCAACAGCCAGAGGTTCTCTCTCTCTCTCTCTCTCTCTCTCTCTCTCTGTCTCTCTCTCTCTGTCTCTCTCTGTCTGTCTCTCTCTCTGTCTTCCCACTTCTCCCTCTATTTCCCGTCTCTTTGCCTCATTCCCACACAGGGTGTGAGATAATGTTAGATCGAGAATAGTAAGGCATGCCTTTAGACGCGCCGCGTGTACAGCCACTGCTGCCAGCACGAGAGGGCGCGCGGCCTGTCGCTCTCCTACTTCTTGCTTCTGCCGCTCACGAGAGTTACACGGTCAGTTAATTATTATTTACATATTACTCATACATGTATATAGCGTTCATCACCTGTCGAAGTTTCTCTTTCATTATCAGTCGCTCTCTCTGCCTGCCATCATACCTCTCTCTCTCTGTCTCTCTCTATCTCCTCTCTCTCTCTCTCTGTCTCTCTCTCTGTTCTCTCTCTATCGCTCTGTCTCTTTCTCTTTCTCCCTCTCTCTCTCACTTTCTCTGTCTCTCTTTCTCTCTATCTCTCTCTCTCTCTCTCTCTCTCCTAGATATCCTCTCCTCTTCGAGAAGATGCTGGAGTGTGCGCCGGATGGCAGTGAGATGCAGCAGAGTCTCGACGTCGCGCTACAGCTGTTGCGATGCCTCGTCGCCGAGGTACAGTGGGCGGAGCAATGGGTTATGGTAGTTTATGGGCGTGGCTTCACTTGGATAAGAGGGCGTGGCTTAGCTTGACTTGGACAATGAGGCGTGGTTTAAGGTGAACCATGAAATCAGCGAAGCGGACAACATCCAACTTCTCTACTGGACACAGCAGCATGTCACGACCGGCAGCTTCCGGATCGAATTCACGTCCGCGACGAGGCAACTGGTTCGTCTCGCCTTTTGACTCGCGCGTTCCTCTGTTTCTTTCTCTTTCTCTCACACCCTCTCTCTCTCTCTCTCTCTCTTGTACTCCTCCAATTGCTCTCTCAAGCTCCCCTTCCATTCTCCCATACCTCCTCTCCCTCGACAGGGCGCCCGCGCCTTCCTCCACTCTGGCGTCCTCTACAAGGAGCGTAGTGGCCGATTGCTCGTTGGTCTCCTCTTCAACGACTTTCTTCTGTTGACGTCGCCGAACGGCGAGCTTCCCGAAGTCGGCTTTCGTTATGCTTTTATAAAACTTAGTTAAATAAAAATTAAATTAAATAGTTTATAATAATTATAAATAAAAAATATGTTAACTTCCTCTTAGGGCGATTCGTTCAAAGTGAGCAAGACGGTGGACGCCTCGCTGGCCATCTACAAGGAGCCGTTGCAGCTCTCGCGGCTACGAATTGCGCCCATCGCCAAGGAAAAGGAGAAGCACGATGACGTCATTCTCGCGCTCTTATACGGTAGGAGGCACACTATTATTGTTAACTATTTTTAATCTGCTCTGCCGTCAATTAAGTCATGAGGTTCAGGATGTTCGGTCATTGATATTGGGAGCAGAATAGTAAAAAGTGAATCGGAAATAATGCACTATTTGAAGGCCCGCTCACGATCAACCTCCGGGCGGCTAATCGAAACGCGAGGCAAATGTGGCAGAGGCAGCTGGACGAAGCACTCGACGCGCACGCCATTGCGACCGCGGCCGTGGCTAACAGGGTTGGGAGAGAGAGAGACAGAGAGAGAGAGAGATAGACAGAGAGAAAGAAAGAGAGAGAGACAGAGAGAAAGAGAGAAAGAGACACAGAGAGAGATTTTTGAGAAAGAGAGAGAGAGAGAGAGAGATTGAGAGAGAGAGAGAAGGTGGCAATTGTCGAGGGCGATGTTTTCTGGCAAATTACTTTCCAGGCGGACCTATGTACATATTTCATTTCATACAATAAAGCGTGGAAGCATGGGAGATTCAAAATTTGATTTTTTCAGCTCCTCTTACATTAGATATTGATAAATGTTTGAACGTATACTTCAGAAACCCTCCGTCTCCACTGATTCGCGGCAACTTGGCCGTCTTCTGGTTGAAGTCGTCGCGCTTAAGCACGTCGCGCAGCGGCTCAAGGCCGTTCCGGTAATGTGGTTATGGAGCACTTTTACAAGATAAATGCTAAAAAAAAATAAATGATGACGAAACGATAATGATAATGATGATAATGAAATAACTGTCCTAATCATACAGCTCGTCTGCCGCGTCGCACTCGAACGCGAAAGCATGAGCTTCGACATCGCGCCTGGCTCGGATCTCGCTGCGCTACGGTTTCTTTGCGAGGACTATTAGGACTGATAAGGCCACAATCTTCCATGATCAACTCTTTTTTAACCCTTTAACTTGTATTTATTAATTTATTTACATTATAGGCTGACGACCCAGTTCGTGCTCTCTTCGCCCGATGGCGCATTCACGATCGCCCTCTTTGCGAGGAATGACTTCTTGCCTGATTCGCCTCTTTTCGGTTAGACTATTGAGGATTATGAGAAACGCCTTAGGCATACTGTAGGAGAAGCCGAAATGAGAAATCGAGAAGAGAAACAGGAGAGAAAGAGCGCGAGGAAATGAGAGAGCGAGAGAGCGAGGTAGAGAGTTCGAGAATGCCGTAAGATATAGACTGAATCCCTTGTCAACTTTGCAGAAGAGGGCCGCGTTGGCGTGGCATCGCTAATTAATGAAGCGGAGTCACACCGCGGACCACTGATCAAGGCAGTTCTTCTGAGGCATGGTCAGTTGCACTCTTCGCATAGCATAATTATGATTGATTTTTAAGTTCTATTATTTTAAAAGTTTTTTTTGTCTCAGAAGAGTCACCTCGTGCTTCCTTCCGAAACGCACGAGAGACAGTCATGGTTAAATTCGTCGTTCAGCTTTTCGAGGACATTTGACTGTACTCTAGTGTAAATATTGTACACTCTCGTTAGCCTTCTTTCGGCAAATGTCACTTCCATAATAAGCATTTTATTCTTTAAAAAAAAGCCAGCTCTGGTTCTCTCACTGTATAAAATATTTGAAAAGCTCATTTGCTGACTACGGCGTTGCGTATATCGATGATTCCGAATATTTGCATGTGTTTTGAATACTTCCTTATGTCTGGGCAATCAGAGAATGCAGTACATTCAACCCTATGATCATTGCGCCTTGATGCAAGTCTAGAAATGGTATGTACATAAAGAGTGTGAGAATGAGAGAGAGAGAGAGAGAGATAGAGAGAGAGAGAGAGGAGAGAGAGAGAGATGAGAGAGAGAGAGAGCGTGAATTCGTTTAGATGGTCGATATGTGAAGAGCAATACAAAATAAAAGGATAGAGCAAGAAGGAGAGATTCATTTCATCTCGACGTAGCCTAATCGTTGTTGACATGAGTAGAGAAGACTTTTTTGCAAGAAAGAAATAGGAAGTATTTGTTGTTGTTGTTGTTCAAATCTGCTGACACCTTCTTATAACCATTTACATACTTCTTCTTTCAGATTCACCTTTCCTTCTCCTCCATTCCAAATTTCAGGCCACCAAAATTCTGCACTCAATTATGGTATAAATTTATTTTGTGTTATCTTTTTTGCGATATTGACTCATAGAAAGTGTCGTTAAATAAGTACTAATAAACAATATTCTCGCTTTTTCGTGCCATGCTCATTGGAGGGAATTTGACATGAAAATCCTCATTGACTATTCACATAAGACATATTTCTAGTTTTCCTTGCAAAAGGCCGTCAATTTCCACTGAATTAAGAAAGGTCGATCCAGAAACGGTCCCCATTCGAGAGAGAGAGAGAGAGAGAGAGAGAGAGAGAGATGTTCTACATAACGGAGGATGACGTCATGCTCAAGCACTTCTCTCCCTGGGACGACTACTACATCGAGACTCCCGAGCGGCTGAAGGCAGTGCAGAATCGACTCGAGGTATATATCAGCCGAATCGTCTTCTTTTGTTGCGTATCTGCCGCGCATTTAATCTGCCTAAAGTTTGTAACATGTTCGGAACACTTGTTCCCAACATTGGAGTTGTTGTCACAGACTGAGAACAAGCTGGCAACATCTCAAGTTCAATACAGTCTAACAAATCTCTGCGAAATAACACAGGGCAGAGAAAAAAGACGTCGCCGGTCGTCCGGTGCATGACTCCATTCTCATTCCCTCCTGGTTGATCAAAGTACATACTCACACGAGCAATGAAATAGTACAGGTAGAGAAAAAAAGACACTTCTCACCTCTTCGTCTTACTCGAAGAGGTGCGAGGAGTCTTTTTTTTTCTCTGCCTGTACTATTTCATCGCTTTTGTGGGTACTTTGGTCGGCCTGGAGAGAATGGAAGCATTCACCGCACGACCGGTGACATCTTTTTTTCTCTGCCCTGTGCTATTTCATTGGTGACGAGCCAAAGCTGAACCAGAGCAGCTTTTGCTCGTCACAACCTGCGTCTCCATCTTTCCGTTGTCTCTCCATTTTTGTGCTTGTTTTGACCAAGTGACCACCTCAGAAGTTTGAAATAGGAAGTGCACACAAGCGATTGCGATGAAGAAGCCGGTGATTACGAGAATTTTTATCTTCTTAAAAATTGTTTTGGAAATATGTATATATGTGCGCAAGTCGTACAAAATGTTAAATACCTTCCTTATTTTTATTTTTTTAAATATTGATGTAAAAAATAATAAATAAGAAATAAATAAAAAAAAGCTAAAATATGACCTCAGGATTCGCTCGAGTCCTTCTGCTCGACGATGGAGGACATCTTTGCGAACGAGCATACTATGGACGCTGCCCTTCTGAGCGCGGGCTGCGCGATCGAAGCAACGCGCGCGGCCTACGAGAATAAGTAACGATGCTCATTTTACTTATTTAACTTATTTATTTATTCATCGATATCGATTATGATTAATGTTCCTCGAGTAAACAAACAGACGTCCGCTAAACTCATGGAGAGAATTGACCCTTCATAGTCTTTTGTAAGCAAGAAAAATTTTACACACCACCATCGTAAAATAGTTGATGACGAAATCTGCTGCAGAGGAGTCTCCTTCGTTGCCATTCGACCGCCGGGGCACCAGGCCTTGCCTGGAGCCGCATGTGGCTTCTGCTTCTTCAACAATGTCGTCGTGTCTGCCAAGCAGGTGAGAGAGAGAGAGAGGGTGAGAGAGAGAGAGGGTGAGAGAGAGAGAGAGAAAGAGAAAGAGAACGAGGGAAAGGAGGATGAGAGAGAGAGAGAGAAAGAGAAAGAGAGAGAGAAAGAGAAAGAGATCGAGGGAAAGGAGGATGAGAGAGAGAGGGATAGTAGGCGTATACTTTGTAGGCTCGCTCCTGCGGTGCTCGTCGCGTTCTGATCGTGGACTGGGCCAAGGGACGCAGGAGTGCATTCAGGGAGACGCCGGCCAAGGGACGCAGGAGTGCATTCAGGGAGACGAGGACATTCTGCTCATTTCTATTCATCGGTATTACTAATTGATAAGTATGAGTAAAACCTAATAATGATCTGATTGTAAGGGTAAAAGCCGTACGTATTTTTTTAAACATCGTTATTACTAATTACTAATTGTAAGAAAAAGTAATAACCATTTGTCTGAAAGGAAACTCTATAAGTGTCCTTATCATCTGCAGATTCGAACACGGCACATTCTGGCCGAATCTCGAGCAGAGCGCGGTCGAGAATCAATGCCAGTATTACTGTTATCGTTATTTTCCCTTCTATTTATTATTGACTAGCAATTAAACAAATTAATTAGGAACCATAAAGAAAAGTATTTTTTTTAAAGAACTCAACGGATAAATAGATCTGAATAATCGATTGATTGTCCATTGCAGTCAGCAACACGATAAACGTGCCGCTGAACGAGGTCGGCCTCGGCGACGTCGACTTCCTCGCCATCTTCCATCTTCTCGTTCTGCCACTCGCGCGCTCCTTCCAGCCCGATCTCATTCTGGTCTCGTGCGGATTCGACTCGGCAATAGGTCTCTATTTCTCTCTGTCTCTCTCTCTCTCTCTCTCTCTCTGTCTCTCTCTCTCTCCCTTATCTTTCCTTTTCTTCATCCCCTGCTTGTTCTGATAGCGAATGCTTGCAAGCAAAATGAGTTCTCTTTAAGATACAATATAAATATATGTATTTGTACTTAAAGAAAAATAAAATTTTCTTCATAGCTTTGCTGTATATATGTACTTGGCCTTAGGCGATCCGGAAGGTGAGATGAAAGTGAGCCCGGCTGGCTTCGCTCGCATGACGCATGAGAATCAGCGCGCCACTGGCTCTTCTCCTCGAAGGTGCGCTCTTTTGTACATTCTCATCTTTTTTTTTAAACTTCATTCAAAATGGAAAAAATAGCGAACTTTGAATGTTACAAGTAATCGATGTTATATTCCGGAATTTTGTGAATCTCTAGATTCGCTGATTTCAAGGCGGCTACTTCCTTCCTTCTCTAGCAGCGAGCGCCGAGTTCACTGTCCGTGCACTCCTCGACGAACAGCTGCGTGACATTCAGGATTCGGTAGATCAATTTTAGTTTTTCTTTCTCTTTTGTTTTTAATTTTCTTTCTAGTATCTTCGCTTCCGACGCTCATTATTTTAGAGTAAAATTTTCATAATTTACCTGCAGTCTTCTAATTTTATCCTCTCTCTCTCATTTTCTCTCTCCTTCTCTCTCTCTCTCTCTCTCCTTGTTTCACTCTGACCGCCAATCTCCAGAAGGACATCAATCCCGAGCTGCTAGCAACGCTGCGTCACGCTGTTCACCGCGCCGCTTCAATGGGCCGCTTCCCAATCATTCAGAGTATCGCCGAACTGATTGGCCCGTGCCCAGCCGTTAGTTAGCATTTTGGCAATTTTAGGGATATGGGTATTTGTGGTTTTCAGTTTGTTGGCCCCAGCAGATTTGTATCTCTACGGATTTGCCCGCTACCCTTTCAGCTTCCGCCCTGCGGCGAATACCGCGGCGAGCGTGAAGAGCCCGATTCGTGGCCGACAAGGGGAGTGTACACACAAAGGCCAGCAGCTGTGGAGAAGGCACTCGAGGCAGAGTTCGCTGCCGTCTTGGACGCGTACAAGACGCAGGAGAGAAAGAAGGAAAAGGTTGACGAGAGTTTTAGTTTAGTTTTATTTAATTATAAAAAAAATTATTTGAAAACGGACTATTAGTCATTTTGTTTTTCTTACAATTAATATTTTTCTTCGTTACTTTAACTGATTCTTTAGCAAATCGCTCTAAAATCTGGAGCTTTCGCTGTCGATGACACCGTTGATTCGATGGAGCTCACGGCGCCTCCACAATTCCATGCTCTTCTTGGGGAAGCGGTTCGTTTTAGATTTTTTCTATTATTATTTTTATTTTCTTATTTTCCGTTATTCCGTTTATTTCGGCTAGTTTGTAATGCTATCATTTGCTTGTTGATTTGTCAGGTGATAAAGTTTGTGAGTCCAAACTACGTTGCGGTCTGCATCGAACAGGAGCGTCTTGTGGATGGAGACGAGAATCTCGAAGAGCTACGCTCCTTTCTGCTCGAGCTCAAGAATAATGAGCTCTTTCGCGATGTTCCACTCCTACAGCTAATTTAGACATGTTCTTTTCTTCTTAATTTTCACTTTTTATTAGCTTTTTTAATATCTTTTTCCAGACCTCTAAATTATTTCCTCTTAAACATATCCTTCACTTTCATTTTTCATGTGCCCGAAAAAATTCTTTGTTTCTCATGTCGTATATTTACGCGCCAAACGAAACGGAGTTCTCATAAACAATGTAATTACTTGAAGTGTGCCTCGCATTAGAACGGAGACCGAACATTTTGTGAATTGTTAAATTGCAAATGCACACTTCATCATTTCATTTACATTTATTGTTATCGGTTTTAATCACATTACAAAACTTCCTTCTTATCATTTAAATAGGATTTTGCCGAAGCCGAACAGGTGAAACCAGCTACTTTATGTCGAAGGAGTGGAAGTGAAAAATAGCTGGATTCGCGTGAAATGACTTCCGCCGGCTCGGCTTTCAGCCGTCTTTTTTACGGTTACACCAATGGCTTTCTCTCTCTCCCTCTTTCTCTCTCTCTCTCTCTCTCTCTTTCTCTTTCTCTCTCTCTTTCTTGCCCTCCCTCTATCTCTTTGCCTTCCCGTGCATTACTTCTCTGAGTCTCCCTCCCTTTGCTTGGTTACTTTCCAGGTGTCATAATCCCTGAAATTCCGTGCTGGTCATCTGATGTGCCCGAGGGTTTCTTCTATTTTCTGGCTAAGCCTTCCCTACTTCCTATCACATGCACCATGAGAATCGAGCGACACTCGAAACAGCTGTGAGGGAGGGAATGATTGAGAGAGCAAGAGAGGGAGAGAAGGAGAGAGAGATAGAGAGAGAGAGATGGATGAAATAGATTGATAACAAAGAGTGCAAGAGAAATAGAGAAGGAATGAGAGATAGAGTGAGAAAGGGAAGTAGAGAACCAGGACGCTCATGTCAGATCAGTTGCTGAAAAAAGAGCTAAAAATTGCACGAGCAAAGTTTAAAGTAGGCGTTTGTGAGATGGCACTTTTTCACTTATTTTGCGTGTGCTTGGCAGCAAAATAGAGAAAGTTTCCTCGTCAGTCTCGGATGGCAAGCCCGATGGAAAT
>CALZFC010000328.1:2417500-2430000 GCA_945643635.1 Allodiplogaster sudhausi | reverse complement strand
ACATACAAGGCCCACTTGACTAGAGAGATTACACGAAATATGTATGTACATACTTAATAAAAGTGCACCCACAAAAAAGAAAATGCATAAAAGCCAGCTGGAATTGCTGGTAAAAATAGCAATATTTTTTAGTGCGCGGGCTGTGTATAACGCCCACGCCAATGCCATATGAACAATAGACCCTTTCTGTAAACAAAACGAGACGCAAGCAGTGAGATTATCAAATTGAATCGCAAGATTATCTGACGATAAAATGGAGAGAAATATTTGCTGCCTTCGTCATGGCCATTCTAGAATTCCCAGCAATTCGTTGCCGTCATACAGGAGACTTTCTTTACTTCCCTTCGAAACCCGGGCATATCAGATTTGACATCATGGGAAGTGGGAGGATATAAGGAAGGAAGAGAGATCGGATAAGTCGGTGCTCTTCCTTCTTTTGTCTGGCCACGCCCACTCTCTGCGAATCCTTGGGGTATAAGGTGGCAAGAAGAGAAGGCCACCCCCTCAAACCATAAAGAAGTTGCTGGATCGTGGGTCTTCCTGCCTACATAATTAGCCTCTAGAATACATCAGTGTCTTGCCTACGATAACATGCCCGAGGCAGCTTCGTCCTCCGGTGCTTCCACTCTTCTCGTGAGACTTATGGACGAGCCAGACGCAGCAGCTGCAGAAACTCACGTCACATCGAGTTAGCCGGTTTTTGAAATTCAAATTATTCTATGTACTTTGTAACATATTGCGACAAAAACCCTCTTATGTATATTCTTTGAATATTTTTAAAGATATTTAGTTTTCTTTTCGAATTCAAACCGATGATTTTTGTAGGACTTCCGACACCAGACGGAAAACGCCGCCGGCGACAAGCTCGCAGAGCCGCGGTTACCCTTCCAGCTCTCGCCGAGGACGAGATTCTCACGTTGCCTGAGCCGTCACTGTGGCCAACGGCTCCTCTGCCTACCGTATCCTCATCAAGGCCGGCCGGTCCGGGACCCAGAAAGCCTTTGAAAAGGCGCCGCCGCGCCCTCTCTCCACCGCCGTCCGCGCTCCTTCCTCGTAGAAGGAGAGAAGCGACGGCTCGTCAGCCGACTCTCTATGCCATAGAAGAGTTGGCTGATAAATGAAAGTTTTTTTCTCGCCATTTTTCTCTGGAAAAAAAACCTTTTTCTGTGCATAAACGATTGCTTTCAGTAAGAATTTTGAATGTTTAACATGATAAACAACGGAAAGAAGACGTTGACGTGCGGACAAATTTTAAATGTTGGGTGAGAGCTTCTGATTGAAGCACCAGAAACATCTCAAGTATAATAAAAACAAAACAGGAGAAAACATACATATACTTCAAAAATAGTCCAAAGACTAAACGCGAGAAGGCAACCGGAAGCTTCTATCCTAATCGAGAAGATTCATTTTGATGGAACGAGCCTTCGATATCCACCCTCGCAAAAGCCGATTAAGGAAATCTGTCCCACCTCTCCAAACTATAAGTTGACAAACCATAATCTCTATCAGATTCTCACTCAACTCATTCCTTCAAAAAAATTTCTTTCTGCGTCTCTCTCTTTCTCTGTCTCTCTCTGTCCTTCTTATCAACTCGTGCCGACTCTCTCTCTCTCTCTCTCTCTCTCTCTCTCTCTCACTCTCTTTCTCCTGAGGTCGTCCGAGTTCATCAGCTCAAATTGGTGGATATAACCGCAGGCAATATTCTCCCATGCGGCGGAAATGTAAACAAGTTTATTCCGCGGTCTTTTTATAGACAAGATTACCAATATGTAGTTCATGTCTTTTGACTCTCAATGAGACTAGGAAGAGAGGAATAGAGAGAGAGAGAGAGAGAGAGAGAGAAGAGAGAGAGAAGAGAGAGAGGAAAACTTGAAGTAGCAAACCTCATGACACCCATGGGGCTGTTGATGACGCCACAGATTTAACTCGTGCGCCATATTCACGGAAAACAGATACCTGGCTTATCTACCAATCTACGTCATTTTTTTTTCTTTGAGAAATGCCAGACTTCCAGAGTGAAAGGAGACAACTCTTATATCCATTCTAATAATCTCTTACTTTCATTCTTCCAATTGTAAATCATCTTTATCACTACTAACGAGATGACTGTTCTTCGGAAGCCATAATTGTTGCCTATGGCGAGCATTTGTTAACTTGTGATAAGAGAAGCCAATTACATACATTCATATCTCATTTATTATGTAATTTGCTTTTTTTCCTTCTATTCAACATAACATATTTCTCATGTGATTCTTCATCTTATTTGCATTTAATTGTAGGGGTTTTTTTTATAAGAAGCCAACTCAGGGGCCTCTTTTCGTCAGCAGAAGGGCGAATAGTTCCGGTCCATGAAATGTCATGTCTTCTTCGTCTCCTTCCACAGAGCTTTGACGCATGTCCAACCAGAGCATCCTTTCCATTTCCATGCCAAAACACTTGCAACGCCTCATGAAAAAGAAGAATAGAAGTTCTAGTGAGTTTTTGGAATATAGCAACATTTAAGATCAGTGGAAGATATATTTAAAAAAAAATTGCCTGCCTCGATGGCCATGACCAATGACGTGGAAAGTTGTCTGTACGGTTATTCAATGATCGATGCTACTGTTCCAGTTTCAAGCTTTTCACTGACATCATAATCTGAGCAATATGTTGAAAATAAAACTCGGCCAAGGAGCAGAGAAACGGATGACTGGTGTTGCGCAAAACAGATGAATAAGATGATGTCAGATTTTGGTTGAAAAAGTTTAAGAAAAAAAAAGGAAACCTCTTTTCTTTCGTACTTTTCCTATCTCATTCTCTGTCTCTCATTCTATCTCATAATCTCTTTCTCTGTCTCCTTTCTCTTGCCTTCCTCTCTCCTTTCTCTCTCCATCCTCCTCGATCTCCTTCTCTTTCTCTCCTTTTCTCTCTCCCTCTCTCTTGATTATGAGAATGTTGAACAGTAGTCATGGTGGCCGTCATCACAACAAGAACTACGTCGTTGCTTGCTGCTGAATCATGAACAGTCTGAGATGAGCTGAACGGAAAAGGCCAAGAAAGTATGGAGAGGGGGGGGGGTAGGCAGAACAACATGGGAATGACACAGGAGTTCTGACGTAGAACAGTGCAGGAACCATGGTGATGAAGCGACTCTCCACGCCATCGGAGGAAAGCAACACAATGCATATATAGGTTAATTGGGAGCAAGACGAAGATCATCCAGCCATCCATTGCATTGCATTCTCGTCCACTTCCAGTCAATTCGCTCTCATAATGCCTGAGGCTTGCTCGAATACTTTGAACGACTTGCTTGCTCGCCTTCTCGCTGGTCAACTTCCTACGACTTCGGCGACTAAAGGTTTGCCGATCGTTTATTTATCATGATCGCATATAATGATGCTATCTATTATAAAGAAATAATTAGCAAAATTAAGTAGAATAATATTTGCTTGTCTATTTACTTATTTATTTATATAGCACGTATTATCTCCTCTCCACAGATGCTTCTCCTCCGCTGGCTGTAACTTCGAGACAACGCCGCAGCCGCCTCTCTTCCCCTTCCAACTCGTTCGACTCTCCACGTCTCTCCACTCTCAGCGAAGACGAAGAGGTCTTCGACTTCACTCCTCCATCAGCTACAGTAACCGTGAAAGTCGCTTCGAGACAGCGTGCCACTTTGAAAGCACTCGCCGACCCCGCTCTGCATCGCCACCCCCTGCTCCCATCGTGCAGAGGGAGCGAAGAAACGCTGTGTCATCCCCAGATCTCTCGATTATTGAAGAAGATGAGGAAAGTGAATAATTATTGCATCATTCAGTTTGCTTTCAATATTAATCTCATTAAAATAGTCATGAAATTATTTTACACTATACATATTTACTAATATCTAAATTTTGGTAACTTACTCATATTTACAATTTGTCGCGGATATAATCAACCGATTTCTGGTCTCCCTTATGCTCATGAAACATTGTGCTTCTGATTGTTTTGACGTGTATTTAAATAAATAAACTTTTCTAAAATTACCTTATTTTACTGCATAATTCAGCAAATATCTGCCTATGAATGGGGACTACGTGAATAATTGTAGTGGAGGAAAGAATGATTGGCGGCTCTGTCACTTTTTGAACTGTCGCGTTCAAAAAGAAATCAATTCGGTTGCTTCCGAACCGGCAACAAAGAGGGAGAGAGAGAGATAGCGAGAGAAGAGAGAGAAGAGAGAGAGAGCGAGAGAGAGAAAGAGAAAGGTTGAGAGATAGAGAAAGAGAGAAAGGCATTCCACTTAGTCAACAGTCTGCCGCACTCACCTTTACGTTATCTCATCCTCACAGCTGCTCTCTCACTCACTTTCACTTCCTTCCTCGTTCTTTCCTCGCTCAATAGCATAGTCCTTTTGTGGCCTTCCCCAGTTCGACAAACAATCTTTTCGCAATCTTTCTTGCCACAGTCAACAGTCTGCCGCACTCACCTTTACGTTATCTCATCCTCACAGCTGCTCTCTCACTCACTTTCACTTCCTTCCTCGTTCTTTCCTCGCTCAATAGCATAGTCCTTTTGTGGCCTTCCCCAGTTCGACAAACAATCTTTTCGCAATCTTTCTTGCCACCTATCCCATAACATTGCTACTTTCATTTCATCACACAGTTGTCTCCTCGTCCAAACAATTTTGAAATCAAGTGGCAATGTTAATACTTTTTGTGATTTGTTTTTTTCTGTTTCTTATCTTGCTTTAAAGCGAAGGATTTTATACTCTGCCATGAAAGTGTGCTTCGTTGTCATGGTTCTAGGAAAGCTCGAATTATTCTCTGTCATCTTTCTCTGTTTCTATTTTTTCTCTCTCTCTCCCTCTCTCTCCTCTCTGTCTCATTCGCTTTAGTTATCTCGCTGTCATTACTCTCTCTCTCTCTCTCTCTCTCTTCAGCGCGTCAAATGGTTCTTCTGGACAGCAATCAGAAGCTGTTATTAGCGGGCGTCGGCGGCTCTTTGATCGCCTACAATGTAATGTTTTCATCAACTTGCATTGTATTTCTTTTTCTAAATAAATTTAAAAAAAATTCGGGAGGAATATTTGCAATGGTACTAAACAATAAATAAAAATGATTTTTCAACATCAAATACGGAAAACAAATTGCTTTTCACCCTCAGGCAGTCCGGCTCGCCGGCTCTTTCCTCAGTTCGCGTAACTCTGCCGAATGGGTGCCAGTCGGCACTGTCAGCCAGCTCCTGCTATATCCGATCAAGTCGAGCAAGCCGAAGACGGTGGACTAATTTTTTTTCCCAAATTACATTTTATTTTGTTTTAAGGATTTAATGCCAGAAATCTTCATAAAAATAAAAATAAAATATACTTATTTTTCGGCAAAAATAAAAAGCCACTATGAACCAAGTGATGAATGTTGTTTTAGGTCTTCTCCTTCTTCTGCGATGCGAAGGGCGCCCGCCATGGCGAGACTATCGACCGTGGCTTTGTCATCGTAGACGAGAAGAGCGGCAAGTTAGTCAAGCAGCTTTTATCTAGCTATTTACTTGATTTATTTCCGCTTTCGAAGCTTCTATCAGGCGAGTTCATCCCAGTTCGGTTTTATGTCCGAAAACCAGCCTATCAAAGTAAGCTTCTTTCAAAAACTGTCTTATACTCATCTTATTTTTATAAGCATTATCTTCGAACATGTACGCATCCGGATTACTCACACACACACACTCTCTCTCTCCTTCTTGGTCTCGCTACCTCTCTCTCCCCAAGTCTCTCCTGTAATTCTCTACTGTCTCTCTCGCTCTTTAATTCCACCTCTCCTTGTCCCTCTCTATTTCCCCTCTATCTCTCCCTCTCTTTCACTGTCTACCTCTCTCTCTCCCTCCCTTTCACTGTCTTCTTCTCTCTCTCCCGTCCCTTTCTCTCCCCGTCCCTCTCTCTCTCTCCCTCCCTCTCTCTCTCCTAGATTCTACACCCAACGAACTCACGGTTGTCTCGCTCTGCTCGAGGCTGACGTCATCGATGGTATCCTTCGCATGAAAGGGCCAGATGGCGTCGAGTGCTCGGTCGATCTTTCGCGATTCTCACCGCGATAGCGCGCATCATTCGCGCGACGTCAGTTTGCAAAGATTTGCTTCACTTTTAGTAATTTTAAACAAAGTTTCTATTATTAAAATTACATGTAAATATTTCCAGTCTCAATCAAGATCTCCAAGCGGACGGCGTCGACTGTGGCGACGAAGCTGCTGAATTTGTGTCGACATTTATTGGCGATAAGGGTGCGAAAAAGAGCATTTTCATTCTTAACCTTAACACCTTACTTATGCCATAATGCCCTTAATCCTTAAAACCTATAGGAGCCCGCCTGCTCGCGTACGCGGACGGCCTCTTCAACGGACGGCCATGCGTGCCGCACCCTGATTGGTGGGCATACAATCCGGTCCCGAAGCGACGAGATACTGTATGCTATCTTATAAGATTATTTCTTTTGTTCCCGAGTGCCCAATATCCTTAACCCTAAACCTAGGTGGCCTACCCCGACCTGTCGCCGTACATGATCACAACAGAGGCTTCGCTCGACGATCTCAACTCAAGGCTTGATAAAAAGGTTAACCCTTTGTATCTAATTGATTTGACTGCTGACTACTTTGCATGAAAATAAATTTTTTTAAGTAAATATAATGATTAAACAAACGCACACATCTAGACCTCAAATGTTACATGGCGTGGCAACATTGTCGTAGACAAGTGCGCCGCGTGGGATGAGGACAAGTTAGTAAGATAAGTAATTGGGATTTTGTTATGTTTTTTTTTTTAGATTTTAGCTTTACTTCTTTCTCTCAGGTTTCTCACTATGCTATTCATCCTCTCTGTTTCTCCTTCTCTCTCTCTCAGCATACTCCAATTCTCTTCCACTTCAGATGGCTCGCAATCCGAATCGGCGATGCTGAATTGGAGTGTTTCAGACCTTGTACCAGGCGAGTTCTTAAAATAAATAAAAATAAAAAAGTGTAAAAATTATTTTACGAACCCAAGTTCAGGTGTATTATGGTGAATGTCGACCCTGAGACTGGCGTTCGGGATGAGAGT
Organism: Allodiplogaster sudhausi; assembly: GCA_945643635.1. NCBI lineage: Eukaryota > Metazoa > Nematoda > Chromadorea > Rhabditida > Diplogasteridae > Allodiplogaster > Allodiplogaster sudhausi. Next base: position 2,422,958 of record CALZFC010000328.1, on the reverse strand, counting down.
CTCGCGACTACGAAGGGGCTTAAGACGTAGGATCTCGCTCTGAGTATCATCAATATTAATGAATTAAGAAAAGTCTATCGATTTATATAATTAACGATTTAGAAAAATTGCCACTTCGTGTTACATATCTTGGCGCGGAAACAAAAGATTTTTTTAAGTTTCCGACTGGCCCCCGAGGGCACGAAGATGGCCGAGATCTTCATGCAGAAGCCAATCTTCGGCGTCAAGGCGGGCCTCGTGCGCCCTGGACACGTCCACGTCGGCCAGACCGTGTGGGCCAAGTATAAGCCGAGCGCATTCTGAAGGAGATGAGCGCGAATTGTAAAAAAGAAAATACCAATCAACTATATCAAAACTCTGCATATTCAGGAACATTACATATGTTCTTATTTGTACCTACACAGTTACATCAAGACTTGACTCATGAATGACCCGCATAAAGATATTATTTGCGATTGTAGTGAATCCTGACCAGAGGTATCAACCGGCCGGGGGCCAGCCCGGCCCACGGGCCGGGCTGGCCCAATTTCCCAAGGGCCCGGGCTGGGCCGGGTCGGGCCCAAGAAAAGTTCGGCCGGCTGGGCCCGATAAGCACACAATGTCGTCCAGTCAGGACGACTGGTGGCATTCATAAGTGCAAAACTTGCTTCATTTGTTCATTTTTCTCCCTAAAAGTCTTACTTCTATACATTAAAATTAATGTTCATAGCACGAGCATGAAAAATTTTGAATTTCAAAACACATTGTAACTCGTTGGACTTTTTTCCCAGAATTTTTTTGAAAATCGGGCTCAAACGGGCCCACGGGCCGAAATTACAATTTTTTACAAGGCCATGAAATTTCCGGGCGGGCTGGGCCGAGACTTTGGGCCCGACGGGCCGGGCTGACCCAAATATTTTGGGCCCGTTGACACCTCTGATCCTGACTGAATCCAAGTCTTCTTATGAAATGAATGCTTGGGAAGAGGCTGTGACTGTTTGGGAAGGTTTTTATTATTATTTTGGAACATCCCTCAAAGCGGAAACATCAGCGACGGAAATGGCATATATATTCTAATATGATCTCTTTCTTCACATCAGAATATGCGTCTTTATATAGGCAAACATATGCATGCGACTACGGAGCGGAAGCAGATTTATGGGATTCTGGAGAAGGTCATCAAACCTTCTTCTTTTTTAAATCTTGCAAAATGTGATAACATTTTAGCCTGAGCTTCCATCCAAGGTACTAACATCTTTTACCAGATATCTTGCACTAAAGCCTCAAGTCCATCGAATTAGCCGCCGAAATAACATTCGATTTTTGGCATTTTCATTTTAATCTGCCGAGTGCGCACGAGCTTACTTTCCGCTCAAGGATCCGGCGAATTACTTAATCTAATGGCAAAGTGGTTTCTTGCGACGGATTAACCGGAAGATGAGAGCGATAAATAATTAAAAAAAGGAAAGAAAAAGAAGAGTGTTCAGCTAGCAAAGCAGATGAGTCGGAAAGTAGAGTCGTTATTGATAAATTTATTTTCTCTTCATTTCGTTTTTTAGCATTCTCCTTCAGGATTTGCTTGTCGCCAGCCTGAATTTCCAATGAATCTATTGTAATGAAAAGGTGATTTCCAAAAACTACTTCATTCCTCTCGTGAACGGAGATGATTCTGATTGTCTTTCCATGTCACTTTGCCTGACCGACTCATTCGCACAAGGTTGACATCATTTATTTCTCTCAGTCAGACTCAGAGCCAGTTTGGCATGGATGAGGATTTCGCTTTGGCGTCTGCCTTTGCAGGAGAGCACCACACGGCTTAGATGGCATTCGAGAACCAGAATCGGGGGCATTTACAGATGATGATGAATCATTCAAATACATCAGAAAAAAACCATTAATTACAACATGAACGAGGTAGAGAAAGAAATGGCGGGAGTTTAAAACGGAGTTTTAAAATATCAATAAATCAATCAATTAATTTCCTGGACGCTCTTCGATTGCCGGAAGAGACATCTGAGAAAGCAGCATTTCGGTGCTCCTTCGACGAGAAAGGGGCATTTTAGTAGGTGGCGGAGACGAGGCGCGGACTCCGGTCCAGCGCCTCTTCAGCGGCCGATCTCTTCTGCCGTTTACCAATGCCATGATGGCACTCGCTGAAGGCTGGCAGCATACGGTAGCACCGGAAGTGTCTGGCTCGGCGGCCGCAAAGACGACCTCTTCATCCTCGCGAACCGTGACGAGTGGCGATGCAATCTCGGCCGGGCAGCAACTTGAGGAGGGCGCGACAAAGCGGAGCCGGTTCGAGAACACCGTACAAGGACCTAGAAAAGTGAGACAAATAATTTCGGTGCCACCAGTTTACTGTACTTCATTAAAAAAACAAAATGTTTTAGAGGGAAAACAAATTGTCATTCACATAAAAATCGATTAATAGAAGGCCGATTAAGCAGAATGACATTTAATAGCTGATGAATGAAAACTTTTAGAAGTTGTTAATTGGTCAATCGGAATAATTTTTTTAAAGATAAAATAAAATAAAATAATAAAAAATGAAATAATAAAAAAACGTACGTGATAGAACTTGATCGATGATTGGCTGGTGCTCCTCGATGAGTTCGATGAGCTTCATGAGCGCATTCGATGGCGGAGCAGGCGATTCTGGCATCTCTCTCAAGTCCGCTTGGTCTCGGATGTGGCTGACTAAGGAGGGATGGAAGAAGAAGCTTGAATGGCCCCTTCTCTCGCCTCGCCCCTTATATAGCAGCCCCTCCCTGGCAGAGATCTCCGGAAAAGAGGGTGGAGCTTCCGGACATGTAGCACTGCCTTCCGCTCTCCTTTCACCCCTTTCCTCAATCTACTTTCATTTATGCTTTCCAATCACTTCATCCATTAGTGCTCCTAGACCAGGTCTAAGCCGGCTTTCTTGGCCAAAAATATTAGATTTGTGTTCTGAGCCGAGAGGTAAGTCACGAGCTGAGCCTGATAAGAGCTTTCAAATCAAAGACCCGACTTTTCGAACACATCTCGAAAACGATATGATTCCATATTCACAGATGTACATAGAATCATTTATGCTTTTTACATAGACATTTCCATAGTATCATTTATCAGTTTTATAAATGCACATATGCTGGGTGAATCGATACTCATGATAACTACTGTAGTATTCTGTCGAGAGGAAAGAAAGCGCACTACTCTTGCAAATTAAATTCTTTTAATTTTCTTGTGACATTTCTTAAAACAAAAACTACTCGCTAGCCAATCTAAAGAACCAACGTAGAAAAATCAATAGAGGTGCCTCTGAAGCTTTATCTTCAAAACCAAAGGTATTTTTTCAATAAAATAAAAAAAACTTAGTTAATTCAGTAAAGTGAATGAGATTAGTATATATTTGTATGTATGAACATGTGTTAGTTTGTAAACAAGCTTATTAAGCTATCACTACTTAGTGCTAAGTGAGGGTGGAGAGCAGTAAATCTGGCTTAGGCGCTTTAATTCAGCGTCTAATAGCAGTTTCTACTTTTGGCGGCTTCCGCTAGAAAAGCTTCTCTTTCGGTAATTTCAAAATCAAATCTCAGCAGAGACAGGAAGTGCGATCGGGGAGAGCTTCCAGATTATGCTCCCTAGAGCTCCTATTTTTCTAATATTTATGCAGTCTCTTCCTCTGAATCAGATAAGAAGAAGAATCAGCTTAGGTTTCTTTCCCTTTTTCTACCTAAATCTGCCATTCGCAAATTTTCTTGAAATAATAATAAAACGTTTTACCTTGTCTATTTTCATCTTTTCACTCGGATTGTAAATGTTCACAATGGGTTCAAACAATTCCATTATAGCTTAGGTCGTCACGCTGAATAATGGTCGTGAAGGAAAATGATAAAAAGGAAACGAGTTCTCACAATTCTGAATCTATTCTTGGAACGTATCAAGACAAAATTGTAGCTCGAGTTTCCTGTGGCATTCTTCTTGAGAACTCTCTCTTCCTCTTTCTCTGTCTCTTTCTTTTTCTTTCTTTCCATCTTTTTCTCTCTTTTTATCTCTCTCTTTCTTTCTCTCACTTTTATTCACATGAATGATTCCAAAACTAGTGTGATACATTCCATTTTTCCCTGCTCTCGAACATCTGATGTCGTTTCCTGTTCCGATCCGCTGATCTTTTTCTTGGCATTCGAACGCGCCATTTCCGGCAAAGTGTTCTTGTTTTCGATACAAATTCAGGGGCACGGTTAACTGCGTTTTTTTTTCCTTCATTTAGTTTTCCTTTTCTCCTGAAAAGAAAAACACGTGTTTCAAGTGACTTCACTTGTGAAATTTCTGTATACATAGTATATACTTTGTATACAGAAAAGAACGACACGTGTTGGAGATCGCAAATGCACGTGGATTCCATGTAAAATATGCCTTGTCCACGACAGTAGAATATATGCAGAGGAGAAGACGATTGAGCGAACAAAAGGTGTCGACGTTTGTTGGCCAAGCTATTCAAGGTGGAACAACGGGCACAACACTTTGGTTAACAAAGAAATTCAATAAATATTTCATTAAAATGGGGAATACGTATGCATACATACATTTGTATGTATATGATTATATACAATGATACAGAGGAATGTCGACGAAATTGATAGGAAAGCATGGAAAGAAGAGAAGATGGTTGTTTGTTGTCTAGATTTGAAATTGTTTTTTTTTGTGGAATTGCGAAAACGAAAGAGAGAGAGACAGAGACAGAGAGAAAAAAGAGAGGAAGAGAGAGAGAGAGAGAGAGAGAGAGAGAGAGAGAGAGATGAGTAGGCTGATTAACAGTGAGCGGAAGCTTCGCTCACAATCAGAAGTAGATCTTTCGCATGTTTGAGAGAGCGGTGGCCATCAAGATCGTAGATCAAAAGTGAAATTTTGCAACAGAATCTTTTTTTTTCTCTCGGAATGTTACTTTCAGATTTTGCTGCAAAGTATTCGATCTCTTTGAGAGCAAAGTAGAAAAATTCTAGCAGAACTTTCCACCACAACTAAAAATATGATATTTCTATGCATTCGTAGTCAGGAATTCGTCACACATTCGGAACACTCCAGGCTCACTCAGAGAAGTGAGAGAAAGTGAGGTTGTGGGGAGAGAGTGAAATAGAGAAAGAAAGAACAAAGCAGAGATAACACTCTAGACAAAGAGAGAGAGACAGAGAGAAAGGATTAAAATAATTGTATAATTTGTCAGTGCTAATTCCGTCATGAACTTGCTGTGGTCTCCAACTAATTCACAGGTGATTAAATATGCCCATACATAATTAGGCCTTTGCGCCGTATTGGGCAACACTGATGATGTGAGTCAGTAGAGCCCTTGTCATTTAAACACCGACAGCCGCCTTGCCAGTGTCATTCGTTTTTCTTTTTCAGCCTTAAAATTTCAAAATCAAAAGAAAACGTCAGGCGCTTCCAAATTCTCGATGTAATTGTTATTTTGGTGAGAAGTAATCATGCGCCATTTTCA
>CALZFC010000328.1:2410000-2412500 GCA_945643635.1 Allodiplogaster sudhausi | reverse complement strand
TGCAGCGAACACGATACATGCATAATTTATGAGCCGTGTAAGGGCAAAGAGTTCACGAATTGATGCTTGGCTGAACGGCCATTGGAACCACGCGAGAATTCTCTTGATGAAGGCAAAAAGAATGGACCGTTTGGACTTGAAGGAAAGGGAGAGAAAGAGATGGAGAGAGAGAGAGAGATTGGAGAGAAAGAGATGGAGAGAGAGAGAGAGATTGGAGAGAAAGAGATGGAGAGAGAGAGAGAGATTGGAGAGAAAGAGATGGAGAGAGAGAGAGAGATTGGAGAGAAAGAGATGGAGAGAGAGAGAGAGATTGGAGAGAAAGAGATGGAGAGAGAGAGAGAGATTGGAGAGAAAGAGATGGAGAGAGAGAGAGAGATTGGAGAGAAAGAGATGGAGAGAGAGAGAGAGATTGGAGAGAAAGAGATGGAGAGAGAGAGAGAGATTGGAGAGAAAGAGATGGAGAGAGAGAGAGAGATTGGAGAGAAAGAGATGGAGAGAGAGAGAGAGATTGGAGAGAAAGAGATGGAGAGAGAGAGAGAGATTGGAGAGAAAGAGATGGAGAGAGAGAGAGAGATTGGAGAGAAAGAGATGGAGAGAGAGAGAGAGATTGGAGAGAAAGAGATGGAGAGAGAGAGAGAGATTGGAGAGAAAGAGATGGAGAGAGAGAGAGAGATTGGAGAGAAAGAGATGGAGAGAGAGAGAGAGATTGGAGAGAAAGAGATGGAGAGAGAGAGAGAGATTGGAGAGAAAGAGATGGAGAGAGAGAGAGAGATTGGAGAGAAAGAGATGGAGAGAGAGAGAGAGATTGGAGAGAAAGAGATGGAGAGAGAGAGAGAGATTGGAGAGAAAGAGATGGAGAGAGAGAGAGAGATTGGAGAGAAAGAGATGGAGAGAGAGAGAGAGATTGGAGAGAAAGAGATGGAGAGAGAGAGAGAGATTGGAGAGAAAGAGATGGAGAGAGAGAGAGAGATTGGAGAGAAAGAGATGGAGAGAGAGAGAGAGATTGGAGAGAAAGAGATGGAGAGAGAGAGAGAGATTGGAGAGAAAGAGATGGAGAGAGAGAGAGAGATTGGAGAGAAAGAGATGGAGAGAGAGAGAGAGATTGGAGAGAAAGAGATGGAGAGAGAGAGAGAGATTGGAGAGAAAGAGATGGAGAGAGAGAGAGAGATTGGAGAGAAAGAGATGGAGAGAGAGAGAGAGATTGGAGAGAAAGAGATGGAGAGAGAGAGAGAGATTGGAGAGAAAGAGATGGAGAGAGAGAGAGAGATTGGAGAGAAAGAGATGGAGAGAGAGAGAGAGATTGGAGAGAAAGAGATGGAGAGAGAGAGAGAGATTGGAGAGAAAGAGATGGAGAGAGAGAGAGAGATTGGAGAGAAAGAGATGGAGAGAGAGAGAGAGATTGGAGAGAAAGAGATGGAGAGAGAGAGAGAGATTGGAGAGAAAGAGATGGAGAGAGAGAGAGAGATTGGAGAGAAAGAGATGGAGAGAGAGAGAGAGATTGGAGAGAAAGAGATGGAGAGAGAGAGAGAGATTGGAGAGAAAGAGATGGAGAGAGAGAGAGAGAGATTGGAGAGAAAGAGATGGAGAGAGAGAGATGAGAAAGAAAGAGATGATGAAAGAATGGAAAGATAAGACATGTAACAATAACGTGGGCGTTCAATTAGATATTCCTTATAAATACATATATAGCAACGCCTGCGGCCATCCTTCACGTCATTCTATATTTTCTCTCTCTTATTGAACGTCTTCTACATTTTTTTCATAACTTCAATGTTCTCCCTCTCTCACTCCTTCCCCAAGTCTCTGCCCTTCCCTATCTCTATTTCTCATTCTCTCCCTCTCTCTCTCTAGCCTTCTTTCTTTCTCTCTCTTCACTCGTAGCCACTCGTGCATTGACATTTCTTTTTACATCTGGGTGCATTCTCTCTAGAACTGACCGAACTAGCCCTAATCTCATTTGTTGTCGCGCGTGCAGCACAGAGAGAGGGTGCAGATTTGGTTGAGCGAAGAAGAGAAAAGGTCGCGCTCCCTCCACGCCTTTGCATGAAAAGAAGGCATATTTGCACTGGTGCAACGCTTATCCCCTCCGGCTTTCCACTTGTCGTGCGCACCATACAAATGTTGTTTTTATTATAAAAAATAATTAATAATAATAAAGTGTTAAATTCCTAGTCTAATTCTAAATAACTCTTGATTCAAAATATATTTTTTTAAACGTTAATTTTTTTGCAGACTCGTTGTCTTCCTCCTCGATGACCTCTCCTCCCCGTCGCCGTCTCTCGTCTCCCTCATGCTCACTCGACTCGCCGCCACTGCCCACGGTGCACGAGGACGAAGTGCTCGAGTCCTCCTTCGCTTCTCCCGTCACTCCTGAGCTCCCGGCTACCGTACCCCGCACATTCGCGTCGAGACTCGAGGCCAACAACAACCGCCGCCGACCCTTGGCCACCACCTCTCGCTCGCCCTCTCCGCCACCCGCGCTCTCTCTCGGCCGCCGCAA
>CALZFC010000328.1:2375000-2407500 GCA_945643635.1 Allodiplogaster sudhausi | reverse complement strand
GCAATAGTTTGAAAGAAGACAGTCAGAAGAAATGAAGAATAGGAACAGTTTGGCATGCATGAATTACTGTAAATTAACCGCAAATTCATTCAGTAATGTAAATTACGGGCAAATATAAAAGAGTGCCTAAATACTGCCAGTGTAATCAATTGGGGAGAGAGCACAAAGATTGCGGGCGAAGAGAGCTTGGCTTATCAGTCAGAGGAAAGCGAAGAGAGAGAGAGAGAGTGAGCGAGAGAGAGAGAGTAAAGGGAAATAAGAAGTAAAGGGGAGAGAGAAGGATAGAGAGAGAAGGAGGAAGAGGGAGGGAGAGAGAGAAAGAGTGAGAATCAGAGAAAATACACAGCCAATGGGACAAAGCAGTAAATTGCGAGTAAACAAAGGGTTCGAATTTCGGGGGAAGAAGCGAGACTATAGAAACTGCGTGATCATCAATCACTTTCTAAGAAAGCGATGATCGAGAGAGAGAGAGAGATGGAGAGAGACTGAGAGAGAGGGGGAGAGGGGGAGAGAGAGTAAACAGAGAAGCCATAGGAAATGAGGAAGATGAAAATGAAGAAAAGTGACCATGCTGGGCATGCGAATGTGTACAGTTGCGCGAAGTTAACATGCATACATACATAATCATGACGAGTAAAGCGGCTTGTCGAAGGGATTTGGGAACAAATTCGAGTTGTGATTTGATTTGCGGACTCCCTCACTAATCATATGTACATAATCCCGACTACTATGATCACGACAATAATAAAGTAACCGAAACAACAACCACAACAATATTTAGTGATAATAGGAAAGTATGAGCTATCTATGTAATTCCGAGTGGGGCTCACGTGAGTTGTGGAAGGAGTAGTGTGCACTGAAACACAATTGTGTGTTTGTGTGTTTGTTTGGGTGTGTATTTGAGTGTGTGGGCGTCTTTGTGCAACCAGAGTCATGCACAAGCAGATCTTGCTGCTGCCACACTCATTACAACTCACGCTTCCGTGTTGTTTGAGGGATGAGACGAGGAGGGGGTGCAAAGGAGGAAGGGAAGGGATAGGGTTGCTCCCCCCACTCTTGGCTCAATGGGGGTGTAAGGGTGGGGGTGACGAAGAGCGGAAAATGCGGGTAAAGGAAGTAGAATGGTTGCTGGAACTCTTACTATGATTCACTGATAGAATCAACATTAGACATGTAGCATCTTTAGCCACACACATTTCCGGCTGGAAACGTTAAGCGCTCGGAATTTTTAGGACTTGTTAAACAAAATGCGTGTTCCGTTCGGCGAATTGAGGATTAGGGAACTTGGAGCGGAAATGAAATTATTGTGTGGTTATTGATAAGGCTTGGCAAACGCCAAGCCGTTTTCAGAATTGGGCTTGACAACCTGCTAAATGTGCGCCGGTGGTGATAAGATTTGGTGAGGCATTAGGAAGGCGAGAGAGTGTTAGAGAGTCAGAGAATGAGAGAGAGACGACGACTCCAGTAATCTTCTGTCGTCGGAAATGACGCGTTTGCCCTAGAATCGAACGATGATCTCCCCTGCCGAGCTGCTGTCGGTCGATGCCTGGGAAAGGAAAGAGCACACCAAATATACTGCTACACAACAAATGGTGACTGGATGTATCCAGAATGTCACAAGTGATCAGGTCTCTTAGTGAGGAGTGAGGAAAAGGTGCAAGGTACAAAGTGTTATTTGTTACTATTACGAGAGAGTGTTGTTGTTATCACACCCGCATATTTACTACATTTTCATTTCGATGACGTTATCGATAGAATTTCTCTCTCCTCTGCCTCGCCCCTTGATTTCGCTCTCTCACTTTTGATCTCTCTCTCTCTCTCCCTCTCACTCTCTCTCTCTCTCTATCACTTTCTCTCCCTCGTGTTGTTCATAAAAAACTGTAGCAAGTTTGCTCCATCTTATGCATTTTCCAGTACTGTTACGAAGACAGGACAGGGACAGAAGACAGAACGAATAAGGGAGAAGATGCGCATGCGTTGAGGTTGCAGCAATATGAAAAATCAAAGAATAGCAGATCAAGATGAAAACAGGCAAGTTATTCAAGCGGCAAAATCATTATTGTCAATCAATAAAGAATATTATTCTTGTAGAAACACATTGAAATCAGGAGATGAGGGGGCGAAGAAAAGAAAGATTCGCTGGAGAGAAGGCACTGCCCGGTACCGTACATCCGGAGGCAAGGTTGATGTGCATGCTGATCGTTTCAAGAGTCGCCTCTTTTTGGCGGGAAATTTAAATATGCCGCCAGTAGACCTAATGCAACTTCGGACGCCGCCGCTGAAACGGATTACGCTCCGTGGCGACATGCGGAGTATGATAGTGTGTTATATTGTTTGCGGTTAGACATTTAATTAGTGGAAAAAAAGATTGCACAATTTATTTTTGGCACTTTGCCAGGAAAGTGAATCACACGCACATCACACATTCACACACACACAAAATGTGATTATTTCCTTCCCTGCCATTGGAGTGCGACCGGGCAAGGAATTCCGGTTGGAAAAAGAGAAAAAGAGAGGAGAAAGAGGTGGAAACAAACATAAGAATAGAAAGAAAGACGGAAGAAAATTAAAAAGGGACAAGCAACAAAAAAAACAAGAGTGAAACCGTTCTAGTGAACCATTCTTTGAGGAATATAGAGAATAATATTGGGCGAATAGAAAGAAAGCAAGAAGAACAACCAAGTGAGCAAGTGAGGAGAAGATAAAGGATAACTTGAAACAACATCGAGAAAGTAGCACAGTCAGAGAGGATGGAACCCGTAGCGAGAGAAAGAGGCGGCTCTCCGAAATAGTACACATATAAAGGAGGCAGAGAGAGAAAAAAAAGAAGAAAAATAAGAATAGAACATAGAGAGAGAGTCCACACTCGCACAACCATTCACCGGGGCAATTGCACATTGGAAATGATGCTTAAAGCACTGTCATAAAAGCTTGAGGATTGAGAGAGAGAGAGAGAGGAAACAGCCGTCGAATGCCCGGGAACAAGGGGGAAATGTAAGCAATATAGTACATATACAAAATATAGAGCAATTTCTGGAATGAAAGCCTAGGTGGTCTAGGAAGCTTTAGCCTTGGGGTTGATAGTCTATGGGGCTATATTATACCTGAGTCTCGATTCGCCTGCGGCGGACCGGTTCTCCGTCGCCATTTATGCGCGTGCCGGCGTACGGAGACGGTTGGCCGCCCGGGATGCCGACGGACACCTCTTCTACCTCGTGAATCTCTTCGACATTCACCATCAATTGGTGGATGCGCGAGTTGCGCGAGTGGCTGCCCGACGACATGGTGGAGGGGCGCGTCGTGGTGGAGGGCCGCGAGATCGTCGTGCTCGACTGCCTCCGTGGCCGCCGCACTGACGACGCCGTCGACGAGGACAACGGCTAAAGGAGAGCATGAGAAGGGGTGCGGCACGAAGAGAGACGAGAGAAGCGTGAGTGAGAGTGAGGAAGGAAGGAGAGGAGAAGTATGTAGAAGAGAGGGGGAAGAAGATTGGCAAGGAGCGCACGATATAGAAGGGTCTAGCTAGAGAAACTCAAGCATACGGTATACGGTACTATTGTAATTTAAAAAGATAATTAAAAATAAAAATTTCTACGAGATAAAATAAAAATCAATAATTGAAATAATAATAAAAGAATAATAGAAATAGCGCACCGTTGATATGGCCGTGATGGTCGAGTCGGTGGGCGTCGCGGGGTACAACTCGAGGGAGGGCGGCATCGACGAGAGCAGCTGCACCGGCTGCTCCGACTCCACGATGGGCGCGAGTGCGAGGGGGCGCGACGTGGCCACGGCGCCCGCCGGATACACCGCCGGCTCCGCGGCCGATGGACGGGCACTGGGATTTCGACATGACTTATTTATGTATTTTAAATACTGATAAATACATGGTTATTGTGTTTATTTCTATTCTACTATTACATATGCACATCTGTTACAATTAATGTGTATCGTTCCTGATTCTTTCATTGTTACTTTTTCAGTTTGATTGATATGGGACTTCCTGAGAAGAATGGAAAAAAGGATGACTCACCCTTGACTCTGCGCGCGAATGTCGCTGACGTTCTTGAAGAGGCGGCCTTTCGTGATGAGGTCGCCGAAGCCCTGAGAAGACAGTTGTATATTGTACATATTTGGATACAAGGTTGCACTCATGGCCAGATACAAACTATCGATTGACAGAACAAGACGCCAATCAATAACTCAATTGAGCTCCGATCAACAATTGAACTATCAAATAACTCGATTAGAGTGACCTGTGTATGCGAGAAGGCGTAGCCGGAGCGGAGAGAGCCGCGCGCGCTTCGCCTCGTTTGGCCCGTTCGCTTGAAGGCGCTCCTGAATGACAACAAAGAAAAATATATATTTTTTAAATCTATAATTTATATTTGATTCACTGTTCAAGATAGAATACATTTCAGATTGCTTGTATTATACATTCATGCTGGACGATTATGTGTAAATTCGCTTGATATAATTTGCCCCATGACCAAATTGGACGACTGGCTGTTCGGTCGCCATAAGCTGGGCCATACTATTTTAGGTGCCATGTCGTTTAAAAATGCCCCATAATCCTCGGAAGCGTCCGCGTGACGGAAAGTGAGACTAAGAGGAGAAAAAGAGAAGTAAGAGTGACATGTGAGAATGAGACAGAAGGAGAGAGTGAGAGAGAGAAAGAAGAGAAAACGATGAAGATATAAAATAGAGAGAGAGAGAGAGAGAAAGGGAGATAACGAGAGAGGAAAAAAAACTCGCTTATGTTCTTCGCAAATCTTTGAAGTACTCGGAGCGGGTGGAAAGGGGCATAAAATGAGTTTAGCGTTCTGTGTGGACGTGGGATTACCCATTTTGACAGTTGAAGGAGAGAGAAAAGAGTGGAGAAGACAAAATGGGGAGAGAAGCAGGGACAGAAAGAAAGACAGAAAGAAAGACAGAAAGGTGGAGAAGGAGAGACAGAGATCGAAATAGGGATGCAGAGGGGAGGGGAGAGGAGAGAGTGAGAGAGAAAGACAGAGGGTGATGGAGACAGTGAGTAAACGTTAATGGTAAGCAGCTATTTGGCCAGGTCAAAGAAGCAAACGTTGCGACGACTACTACTTTATTGGCCGTGGCTCTTGGATAACGATGTCTGCAATGGAGGGAAGGAACGGGGTGAAGAGTATGTAGGTCGCAAAAAGGGCAATACATGATGTCACTCTAATCGAATAATTAAAAAAATGTAGTGGAGTTTATCGAGGGCGCCTTGCAAACAGTGCATGATGAAAATGTTTTATATCTGAATTATTATTCAAAATAGTATAAAATAAATTCTGAAAATAAAGAGTACGCACTTGACAGGCACGACGGTGTCGCCGCGTCGGGAGGCGCGCGGCAGATGGCCTCTGACGCGAAGTTTGTCTGCGAGCGTTGGATGGGTGTCGAACCAGAAGAAACGATTCAGCAGCACGGGAAGCAGAAGAACCATGCAGATCTCAATTGTTATTATTCGTCTTTAAAGGAACTATCCGAGTCATTACTTTTATGGCTTTCATTTCATGGCCAAATTTGCTGCTCCATCCATACATGGCAAGTCATTTTATTCTGAATAATATGTATGTATGTAAAAGATGGTTGAAAGGCGCTTATCGTTAGATGGCCTACCAGGAGAATGGAGAACCAGAAGTGAGGCAGACGCATGGCGCGAAGCACAACTCCGTACGACGGAGACGAGCCAGTCTTAACGAGCACTGATGCTGGCAGGGCTGGAAAGAATGAAGCCATTTAAATATGTGTAGCTACATATGTGCATATAAGGTTTTTGTTTAATTCAACAAGATCAATTCAAGATTTCTAAACATGCAGGCTTTAAAGCGAACGCTTGATTTGCCTTGGCTTAATTCCTCTAGAATGTCGTTGGAGGGTCACTGATCTAGTCAATACCTTTAAAATCATTCGAAAGCTCACGCCTATAGAGCATACACTCGCTTTTTCTCTCTCCCTTGCCAATATTCTTCTACATTGCACTTCCCCCTCTCCGCTATCCGCCTCAGGAACTCTATATATACTAGAAAAGTATGTCTCCTCGAATTCTCTCTCTCTTTATTCCGCAAGTATTGTACCCACGCTGTAACTCACTCAGCAAAATATCTCTCTATCCCTACGTACATACTTCTCATATTCACATATCGTTTTCTCGCCTTTTCCTCTCTCCTCTTTATAAAAAAATTTTCTTTATTATATTGCCTGACCAAAATTCCCATCCGTTCCTGCGATAAAGGGATTGAATTGAATTGAAATTGAATTGAATTGTGCAAGCACTGTCGATTGATTGAGTTAATTGGACATTCAAAACAAAGAGAAAAAAAGAAAAACATGCCTTCAAAGTAGACAAAACACACGAGGAGGTACAGGATGATGGAGCCAAAAATCACAAAATGGTTGATACTCGTCCAATATGAAGTGTCTATGGCAATCTGAAAGAAAAAAGAATGGTATTTACATTTTTAAAATAAATAAAAAAGATTTCATGAACAATAATGTTCGCTTAATTATGGAGCAAATAAAGTGATACCTGTCCCGTAACAACGATAACTAGCGCGGTAAAGCATGTAAATGCGAGGACAGAGTAGTCGTCAACGGTCCTTCCAGAAATATCGTACTAAAGAAAAATTCTATTTATATAATGACCAAATAATTAATTATTAAATAATCATTGTTGATTAGGTTCTTATAAGATGTCCAGGAAAATTAATCTCTGCTCCGCACAAACCTCTAGATTGAGAGCCCCGTACGGAACGAAGAATATTACCAGCGAGCTGCAACAATCAAATTATTTTAGCAAAAAGGTTCTTTAAAATATTAAGGTAATGGATAATTAAAAAAAACTTACGAGAACATTCCGTGTAAGACCGAGTAGATGAAAATGCGCATATTGAAGAAGAGATTATACTGGCCGGGCTTGTACAATTTAGGAAACCTAAAAGGATCGAGAGTGTTAGAGAGCGACGAAAACTAGGGAGTGAAGGAAATAGAGAGAGAGAGAGTGAAGGGGTGGGAGAGGAGAGAGAGAGAGAGAGAGAGAGAAGAGGAAGAATACCTCAGACTGTACTCAGCATCAACATCTTGGTCGAGCGCGCCGAGTGCGAGGACGGGCAGAGCAGTGAAGAAGAGATTGTAGCAGGTCATGAGTGTCGTGTCAAATACGGTCTAATAAATGGCAACTTGCAATCAATATACATTTAAAAAAAATAAATATTGTAAAACAAAGCGGAAAAATCACTTTAAAATTTAATCCTAGACATTTATACCTAAAGGAGCATTTTATCATTATACTAATAATGTAATAAAAAAAAATAATTACCATTGCAGAATATCCGCAGAAGAAGGAGAACCAAAAGTGAGTGAGGGTGAAGGAAAAGTTCTTGTAGAAGAAGTAGCGTAGAAACTTGCACATCCGGAAGTAGGACCTTTGGAGGGGAAAAGGAACAATTTCCAAGATGTTAAGTGTATTTTGATAGAATCATTTCGATTTTGTTTTAATTAAAATTAAATTTTTAAAATTAGTTTCTCTCACCATCTGCCATGCACGAGAAGCAGCCGCTCGAGATACTTGAATTGACCGATTGAGTAGTCTGACGAGAGGACCGCTTGCATGCCTTCTTGGCCTGAAATTAAGATGGAGGTCAAACTGTTCTCCCATTTCACGATCAGCTCTATACAAATCTATCAGAACAAGAAATCAATACTTCAAAATGGCGGGAATTTAAACATGCATATTTGTAGTGAGCCTCACCCGAGATGCCGACGCCAATGTGAGCCGTCTTGATCATGCTGACGTCATTGGCGCCATCTCCGATTGACAGAGTCACTGCCTTCTTGTTCCGCTTCACGAGATCGACCACCTAAGAAGACGGAGATTCAATTATCACAGCAAGAAATATTTTAAAGTATTCAAAATTTTTGGCCTTTTTACTGCAGTAATTAATCTTTACCAAGTCTTCAGCACTGATTGTGAGCAATCTGGAGAAGATGAAAAAAACAATGAATTAATTACCTGCGCCTTCTGAAGCGGCGTGACTCGGCAGCAAATGACAGCCTGCAATTGTACGAAAGTTTCTAGATCATTCTTTTATCATTCAGTCAAAATTGTACTTCATGAATTTCAAGATGCTGTAAATAATATTGAATTACCTGGCACATGCAAGCAATCTCGAGGAAGGTTCGCTCGAGCCTTTTCGTCAGCGCGAATCTGAAAATGATATATTCCTTCTTCTTCGTTTTCTTCGTTTTACATTTCACGCCATTAGTGTCAATCTAATGGTAAGAAAAATGTTCGAATAGTTTATACTCAAAAAAAGCATTTGGGGCTATGTATGAAGTTTCGACATATTATATATATATATAATATATATATATTTATTTATTTATTTATACATTTTAGATTGTGACCGCTACGAACCCGAGTGAATCTCCGTTGATGACGAGCGCGACGCCGTCTCCATCGCCCGTGTCGATCGGACTCGGCTCGCCAGCTTCGATGAATCCTGAATACAATTATTTATTTTATATCATAAACTACATACATACATATATGTATATATATACAAACCTTTCAATTTCAGAACAATATCTAAACAAATATGTAGACGACTTCTTAATTGATTACTAAACGCCGCTACCGTAATCCGGCGTGGACGTCTCGGTGTACTCGACGCTGTGTTCGGGAGCGCCGTGGATTGTCATGATGTCAACGCCGTTGCTGCTGGCCGTCGTTGGTGCTGGTGTCTTCTGCTCTGGCGACGTCGGCCCCTACAATTTTAATTTTATTATTATTATTATTAAAAATAAGAAAAAAACAGAAAGATATAATTGAGCCGGATTCTATAAACCGTTGACTTGCGGGAGACACAAGATAACTCAGAACAACTGTACACATATTCCGCCGACACATGCGCTTTCTTTCTTTCAAAAAAAGAATAGAAGCATGCCCTTGCCCACACCCCATCCCAGCCAACTTCCCATGGCCACTTTAACAGAACCGAGATATACACGGAATATGCAACCCAGTGACAGCGAGAGGAGGAGATTCGCGGGAAATCGAGGAGGAGAAAATAGCAAAAACCAATTCTAGCTTCAGAGAGTTGCGGCCAAATCAAAGTACCGCAAAACAAAATTGAAAGTGCGGGCATGCGTAGCATTCATTGATCGCTCAGGCTTCTTCTTTTTCCTTCCACTAACGGTGCGCGATAATCGCTTAATAGTCTCCGAAATGTAGTGTTCCGCTGGACTCATTGCGCACAATTCCGAGGCTTGGAGACGCTGTTGAGTATCAATCAGGAATATTGATTCATACATGATCTACCATTTTATCACCCTATTCATATACTTAATTTAATGAAATCTATATCTCCGTTTCTTGTTAGCTCAGACCCTAATCCATTTCATCATAAAAATAAATAGAAAATGAATAAAATGAGGATGACGATAAGTCACTGACTCCTTTGAGAAGTGCAGTGAACAGCCGCTTCGTGTCTTTCAATTGCACCTGCAATGTTCGAGCCATTCGTGCATAATTTATGATTTATGCTCGTTAGAAACATCGATCTTCGTACTACGGTAGCCTAAAAATTGCCACTCCATCAGTTCTCTCACCTCGACTTCGACCTCGGTCTGCCCGTCCACCACCATGATTTGACGCATCTCTTCCGTCAGCAGATTGCACGAGTATGCAATGTTGATTGCAGTCTCCTGAGAATGAAACTCTAGCCTATTTAGATATGTTTATCATTAAGATTTAATCTTTAAAAAATTGCTGTCAGTTAAAATTTCCTATCTACATATATGGATGCTTTTTTTGTAAATAAAAATAAAGAAAAAAATCTAAAAACTGACCGTCTTGTCGCCCGTGAGCACCCAGACTTTGATGTTTGCTTGCGCGAGCCGTGCAATCGTCTCTGGCACGCCGTCCTGCAGCTTGTCCTCGATGGCCGTCGCGCCAATCAATTGCAGATCTGGCGCAAGTTATTAACTAATTCAGTAATTAATTATTTAATTATCGATTCATTTTTGAAAAAAAAACATCTCGAAGTCATCAATTGTGGCATGGAATTGTTTTAAGCAAAATTTATTTTAAAAAATAATGAAATAACGTTACCGTAGTAAACGCTTTAGAATTCCAAGCTGATCGAAAGTGCCAAATATAGATGATTGCTAACCCTTCTCAATCTCCTCATAGAGCGCATCCAAACTCTCATCGCGGTTGACGAGAGTCGCGGCAGCTGCTTGCTGGCGATTCTGAACACGACGACTTCATACTTACGCTCTGCTCCTTTAGGCGAGTCATTTTAAGGATTATCAAACTAACGGAAACCAATTATATATCCTAACATTAAAAAGAAAATAATGACCATCCAGTCTGCAAAGTAGTCTTCGTCGATGTCCTTATACGCGAGGCAGAGGGTTCGTAGGCCAATCTGGAGCGAAAAAAAGGAATTGTAACACGGCAATAGAACCAAAGCGAAATGAACACAGCAAAATGGTGCGATCGAAGAGAAATTGACAAAGTGAGAGAGAGAGAGAGTGAGAGAGAAAGAGGGAAGATATAAAAGTTTGGTATGGGAAGATACAGAAATGAAAACGAATGTACTCGTGCAAACTCGTCGAGATGGTGAGTGGTGGCATCTCGAAGCAACGGAGACGTCCGGGGATGAAGCCTGGAAATGAAGCAATTGCTACTCTGACGAGGAAAACAATCATGGAAAGCAATTTTATTCGTATTTAGAAGATGTTAAGCAAAAATAAAATAGCAAAAAAACATAATGACCTCTCCATAATCTTCATGTCAGCGCCCTTGCAGTAGAGTCGAATCGCACCACTGTCAGGGCTGCGCATCACGACGGACATTCGCTTGCGGTCGTTGTTGAAGTCGAGGATGCAGAGAAGCTCGTAGGTCTGCAAGCACATTTTGTATCTGTGTTTATTCTAGTGAAAATTTTATTTTAAATTAAAACAAAAAAATTGCCATTTTATAAGTTCGAAAATGTCGAAAATAATCACAACGTTTTTTTATATATTTATATTTCTCGCCAACCACGTCTCGTCCATCGACTACTATGGTAACGGAGGTCGGCGTGCGCGAGCGAAAGACGAAGCCAAAGTTACGCGCTGCTGATGTCAGCGCAGCTTCATCCGGAGATTGGGCCTGAAAAGCGAAAGAGAGAGAGAGAGAGAAAAAAGAAAAAGAGATAGGAATAGAGAGAGAATGAGGAAGAGCGAAAAGAGATAGAAAAAGAGAGAGGACGAGAGAGAGAGAGAGAGAGTGAAGAAGAGAGAAAGAGAGGGAGAGAGAGAGAGGAAGAGAGAGCTAATAAGAAATGAGACCTGATAGATGAGCTGTCCCTTCTCTCCTCGCTCTGGCATAACGGTGTGGCAGAGTGCGAGCACCAGCCAGAACTCTCGAACCTGTGCAGCAGAGCTCTCACTCACTATGTCATTATTTCAAATATTTCTACATATAAATAACATAATATGAATAATAATATAGAATAAAAAAAATGCCTACTCCGTCTCCCTAAAAACTCCGCAATGCGTGCTGCTGCTATTCAGGCCATTTTCTACTTATCATTTGAAATGTTCAGAGTTAATGTGACAGTTTTATCAAATTATATTGGTTTGAAAGAGGCATAAAATAAATTCTAACCTCGCTGACGCCGGCTCGCGTCGCCTCCAAGAGAGTCTGGTCGTAGAAGCGGAAGGTCGGCTCGTAGAAGGCGTTGTCGCGCGAGAAGTCCACGTTCGGTGTTTGCTTCAAGACAATATTTAAATCATTCTTTTGCACTGGAATTATAACATATTTATGACTGTAATTCAACATTAACGGAGTATAAAACTACACTAAATTTTAATTTTCCTGACCAATTTAGTCGTGTCTCTCTAAATCACGTTCTCTCTTTCTCCCTTGTGTCAGGCAAAAAGGGGCGAATTCAAGAATGAGTTTTTGACTCCTTTAAGATTGGTAGTGTGAATTAAAAATTCTAGGGTGCAGAAGAAGAAGGAAAAGAGAAAGGAAAAAGAAGCCAACATCCGTGATCTCGACGGTGTTTCCGCGCGCGTCTCGGACGTCTCCGTAGCTGACGCCGTTGATGGTGGCCTTGTTGAACGTCATGACATTCTGCGTCAGTGTGCCCGTCTTGTCCGAGAAGACGTATTGCACCTGCAAAATCAATCAATTGATTGATTAATTAATTATCATTAGTTAATTATCGATTGATTTGTGAAACAATAAAAAATAATTTTTGGAAAAGGTATACGAATAACGGCCTGAATAATAGAATGCTGCTGAACCTGTCCGAGCTCTTCGTTGAGTGTGGTGGTGCGCGCTTGAGCAGCGACGCTATGAATACCGTTCTCAAAGTACATCTCCTGGTCGTAGTTGATCCATAGGGAATGCAAGAAGCGGATGATTTCTACACTGAAATAAAGAGAGGGAAACTCATGAAGAAAGATGTGTGCAAATATTAGATAAAGTATTTTCGCTTGACAACAGAAGAGCAACTATGTAAATTAAAAAAAAAACATATACGTACATATGTATGTCATGTCTATGATTTGATTGCCTCGATAAATGTATGGTGCAAGTGCCAGGAACATAAAAGGTCATAACATGCCGATTGATTCATTGATTAACCAACCTGACGTAGAGCGAGATGGGCACGACCGTATTGAGCAGGATGATGTAGGAGAAGAATGCGAGAAAGGAGATCAGCGCGATCTGCGTCGAACCCGTCTCGCCCGGCTAAAAGCAAAAGAGAAAGTGTCTCTTAAATGTAATATACAATGATGTCATAGCTCCGAAGACGAGGCATGAAATGGAAGCGTGCATTGATTCAATGAATAAAGCATGCAGAATCAGCTATAGCTCTATAGAGTAAGTTTGCCGTCAGACACTCTTTTTCTCATGCATAAACTTAAAGAAGAAATGCCGTGATTTAAGTCGCATTCGCATTGTAATTGACATTGACCAACTTTCGGACATTGAACCAACTTGATCCAAGTGTAAAAAGTCTAAATGAGTATTCAGTATCACTTGTGATAGATAAATATTGAAGAAAAATGATGCGTTGATTTACTTGACATGCGTAATCAAATTGAGTGATTGTATTGTTTTTCTTGCATGGAAGCAACCGGACCCAATCGAGAAAATTCTAAATGAGCATTCAGTATGATTCATGTGTTAGATTAATGTTGCGAGTAGATTGTTATGGAAAATTCAGTTGTGACTTGGAATAGATGAGAGAGATCAGCAGAGGAAAAGACAGACAATTAAGTGAGAAATGAGAAAGACTCGATGGAAATGGAGAGAGAGAAAGAGCAAGAAAAGACATACAGAAATAGATAGGGATACAGCGAGAGAGAGAGAGAGAGAGAGAGATAGAGAGAGAGAGAAAAGAGAGTGAGAGAGAAACCGTACCATAATGTTGGGCACGATATCGTCCCACGGCAGGTAGACCTGGAAGTTCTTTCCGGTCGTCCACTCCCAGACACCGCAGAGCACCGTGCAGATAAGGCACATTGAGATGAGGAAGAGCACGATCTGTCGAGAAGAAGCATCGAACGCTTTCTTTCTTTCTCTCGTTCTCTCTTTCTCTCCCTCCCTTTCTGTACCTTTCTTTGTTTCTCTCTCTCGCTTTCTCTCTCTCTCTCTCTCTCTCGTTGAATCACCCCGAGAATGAGCACGTTCAGAAAGCGATCCAGCGACGTCCGTTTGAACTTGGTCTTGCCGCTGTTCATCATCAACTTGGTGTCTCGGCCGGCGAAGATGACCAAGCCGTAGCACCTTCAATCGAACACAACTTCTCCCCCTTCTCTCCTCCGTCTCCAGAGAGTTCATCCTCTTTGAAACCCAAAAGCTATATCCCCTCCACATCTCATAAGATACTTATGACGACTATTGAAGCATCTTACGATGATGAATTCAAAGTAGTCTTCATGTAGTACATATATATTGTGTCATAAATATAAAATATGACTTCAAAAAGATATAGTACTTAAAGAATAAAATGAGTATCTATGTATGTACATACCTTTAAAGAAGGTAAAAGAAAAGAGATAATTAACATGATTAAGGGAGAAATGTGGCCAGACCATCGAGTGTTCTTGAGGATGCAGCCACGCAGCAGAATGTTGTCATTCGTGATGGGAATCGTCTTCTGCTGCCAAATCATCTGGCCCTGGAACTTGTCCAACTTGTTGTTCGGCGCCTCGCAGACTACTTCGCCTGAAAAGAAACACACATTGTTATCATTGCAAAATCTAGGAATGCTCACAATATACTCTATTCACCAACTGTCTTTTCACCCTCGTCTGTGAGTTCTACCTCTCTCACCCCTACACACACACTCTCTCTCTCTCTCTCTCTCTCTCTCTCTCTCGCTTTCTCGCTCTGCCTTCCTCTCTCTGTCCAACCTCTCTTTCTTTCTCTCTATCCCATCTCTCTCTTCCCCCTCTCTTTCTCTCGCTCTTTCTCTCTCTCTCTCTCTCTCTCTCTCGAACTGCACCAGTGAACCGCGATATCTTGTCCAGGTCGTCTCCCATGGCCTCGGTGTCCGCGAGTGCCGCCCTCGTCTTGAGATTCGTCTCTCCGTCCAGCTCCTTTGTCTCGATGTAACAGATTCCGTGCGGCTCGGACGAAGACAATAACAGCAAATCGGCCTGAAATTTGTTTCTTTATTACTTTAAAAAAAAGTAAAATATAAAAAAAATGCCTTTTTGTAGAATTATCAACTTTCTCATTTGCAAGGCGCTGCGCTTCAGTCATCTCTTATCATAATTGTTAGGCTGCCATTATTAAAAATTGTCATTATTGTCATTATTTAAAATAATAATTAAACAATATATAGGGATAATCAGCAGACTGACGGCAACAAATTGATTGCTCATCATTCGGATGACGTCACCGACGCGCACATTCATCCAGACTTCCTCGGCGAGCCTTCCATCGCGCACCACGTACGACTTGCGATTGTTCACGGTACGATCGGAGATGTGGCGTTGCTGAACAGAGCAATTCAATGTCTTCCGTAATAAGTAACACAAAAAAATCTTTTTTTTTTTGTTGAGAAATACAAATATTTATTTCCGCCCGTAATATATGTATATAGCAAAAAGAGAATGTATAAAGGAGTAGCTACGTGACAATTGTCAATATACCGTATTTTCTCTATTTGTACCCCTCCCTCTATTAGAACCCCCCCCCCTCTAATAGTATCCCCCCCTTGAGAAGGTCACCTCCCTCTAATAGAACCCCCCTCCCCTCTAATAGTGATTGCTCATCATTCGGATGACGCATGGGGATTGAAAAATAGTGCCCCCGGGGGCACTAATAGAGAAAATACGGTAATATTACAATGTCATCGTAGGCGTCCTTGGCGGCCGAGAATGCGAGCACAATGACGAGCGGCACGAGAGTCGTATACCACGGGATCGACGAAATGTACGGCAGACTCTGAAACTTGCAATTTATCTTTCCATTGTACTCTTTATTCAATTAATTTTTTTAGATGTAAAAAAAAGAGATTTTTAAGTTATCGATTTTAGTAGTATTTTCCACCGATATCGCAAGAAGCAAAATGCCGACTCGCCTGAAGGAACATGAGAATGAGAAAGTAGAAGTTGGCAATCCGTTGGAATTGCTCGAACAGATTCCGCGGGATAAAAGTGAGAAGGTTGTACTTGGACGTCTGGATGTAGTTGTCCTGCGAAGAAGTCAATTTATCTCTTTTGTTTACTTAATCCCGCTAGCAAGCACGTTGTCTAGTGTGATATCCTATACGCTATTGCGATACGGATTGAATCAGATGGAACATCACTTCCCTTCGGCCGTGTCTAGCAGTAAACATAATTAATAATTTAACTAAACTTTTTTCGTTCATTTCATCCAAAATCGAAATGTTTCTGATTTTATTATAATAAAAAAAAACCAATCGACAATCTGCCTGACCGAATATCTGAACTGCGCATTGTAGTCGACGTCATTGGCGCGGAGCCGCCGTTCATCCTTGCCTCGGATGACATCCTCTTGCGTCTTCTGCCTCGGGCGTGCCCAGCAGCGCCAGCCTGCCATTCCCTTTCCGCCACCGCCGGAGGAGGAGGTGCCGGAATCGCCTCCGTCGCCAGCGTCTCCCTCTATTTATTGGTTGCAATTATTTATATATTTTTAATATTGTAAATATGTATATAAAAATATATACATATTTACACATATGTACGCACATATTTTGTCTTTATTTTTCGTCTAATCTGAATGATTTCAACGCAACTCACAAAATTATCGATAAAAATAAAAATTGCTGAAGAAATCCAATTTATCGCTCGAATTTGAAGGCGTCAATGAAATGGGTGCAGTAAACACGGTTTCACGAGCAACCTTGCGTCAGCGCCAAATGAAGTCTATTATTTTATCGCATCGTGTGGCTTTTAGTTATGACATCACGCAATTCATGCAGATTGCTGGGAATATAACACATTGCAGTGTGTAGAGTCTAGGAATGACTCAGTCCCCCTCTCTCACCCTCTTTCCCTCCTGCTCTCTTTCCTCTCTCTCTCTCTCTCTCTCTCTCTCTCCCTCTCTCTCACTCTCCTTCTTATCTCTCTCTCCTCTCTTGTTCTCCTTCTCTATCTCTCTCCCTCTCACCCTCACCTCTCTCTCTCTCTCCCAGTCTATCCCTCACTGCCTATATATGTATAATATCTCTCCCTCGCTCTCTGTCCATCTCTCTTCCTCTCTCTTCCTCCCTTTCCTCTCTCCCTCCTAGTTGACCTTGTTTTTTTTAAAAATCAAAATGTATGCAACATGACACGTGTGGAAGAAGAATAAAAATGAAACTAACTTGACTGATCTTTCTTCTTGCTCGCAGACGAATTTGCTGCGCGCGCCGGAGGCAACTCAGCGGAAGTGGGAGCGACTGTTGCTGAAACTAAATAATTACCTTTGAAAAAAGTTTATTTTTATTGAAACAAAAATCAGTTAAAGGCGCAAGCTATTATAATTTCAAATGAAAAAAGAACCCAAAAATTGCCACAACGAATTCACTTGGCATTGTCCAGCGTGTCTGTTCCGGAGACAGCATAAATACAATTTCCGAGTATGGTAGGGATGTTGTGAGAAAAAAATTAATAACCAAGCGCTACAATTTTAGACATCCTTTCGCTGAATAGAACTCAATAACTCTAAAACTCCTAAAATCAATATTTCCTGTTCGAGGCATTCTTATGCTTCTTTTTCTCAAATTCGAAAGTTTTTTTATTTATTTACTTCGCAGACAAAACGAAAAAAAAAGATGAGTAATTTGCAAGCCCAATGTGCATTATAAAGCAATGATTGGAAGCGTGCTGTGGAATGAGTGTACAGGCGCGATAAGTGTATTTAAAGCATGGTTTGAACAGATCATTTGAAATAGAAAGAGAGAATGAGAGAGAGTGAGAGGAGAAGGAAATGGAGAGAGAGCGAGGGAGAGAGAGAGAGAGAGGAAGAGATAAGAAAAGAGCAAGAGGTTAAAGCTGAAAAGATCCAAAGTGGCCACAGATAAGGCGGGCGCACTCCACGCACTAGTTCATATGTGTCATAGTGCTTACAATTCAAGAAGGTTCGGATGAGTCTTAGAATCTTAAATATTCGCGGCAAACGCCGAAAAATGGCAGCCCATCTAGCAGAGAGAAGATGGCAGCCGACAGCTTCCATCATATAGGAGGATGCAACAATAACAATGTTTTCATGCCCGGAATCGAGCATTCCTTTCCGCCTTCTCTAAAATCTGTACATATGTAGCTCGCGCCAAAACACCTCCCGGGAAGCTCGTATTTGTGAATTCCAAAAAGATGAATTAACATACTGCTGCCTAAAATGTTATGAGTTTTGTGGCAAATATCCTGGGAGGAGTCTTTTTTTTTAGATCAAAACAATATTATTCATAAAAGGAAAGTATCTGTTAAAATACATCGCATATCAGCAATTTCTTCTTCTAACGAAAAAAAAATACAAAGCTGCTACTGTTCCGAGCAAATTTCACCAAAATTCATGAATTAGAATGTTTAGACTTATAGGAAGCATCCACAGCTAATTTGTGACAAGAGATGCTAACAAGCATTCACATGAGATGAATACTTGAGAAAAATGCACTCAAATGTAAGCAGAAGAGTAAGTTACTAATAATTGGGAGGAAAATAGACAAAAAAATAGACTGCCTGACAGAACGAGGAAATAGATGCGAAAGAACAAGGTAACGAGGGAAGCGAGCTTACGTCACAAGAGCGCAGAACGAAATAGCACTCGAGTCGAGAGGAGCAGAGAAAGAGTAATAATAGAATAGCATATAATGTATCCTTTGAGAAAAAAAAAGTCATTTCTACGTTTGATATCTTAAAGGAGCCCAAAACTTATTCTTGAATTCGCGCCAATTTACCTGACACAAGGGCCAGAGCATGTGATTTCGAAAGACGCGACTTTAATGGTAAGGAAAGTTGAAATACATTTTCGGCTGAGTTTCGTGTTGTTTTAAAAATGACGTTTACCGTTCAGGTCTCACATGGGTTGATAAAAAATTGCAAAACACTCCTCTGGAAGGCTCTCTATGTGGGCAGTTATCACATGGCCGGTCAACGTTCTAATTCGAGGCATACATATAAGACAATGTGAATTAAAAAATTCGGTTTTTTTTTCTGCAATTTCCGAATAAGCTGTTATTTTTGGCATGGATTTAGAATTTTCCACTGCTTGCCATTTTTGACGATCGTTAAAATAGTCAAAACGCTGATCTGGTTATTTTAACGATTGTCAATAATGGAAAACAGTGGAATATTCTAAATTCGTGCCAAAAATAACAGCTTACTCAAAATTTCACAAAAAAACCCAAATTTTTTTAAAATTCACACAGTCTTATGTCGGTTCTCAAAGCTATAATATAGCCTGATTGTGAGAGGCAGAAAAAGGTACAAACTTTAAGGCATATATAGGAAAAAGAGGGAGAGCGGAAGTGATCGAAGAGAACTAAATGTAGATGTCCTGAGAGCGAGAAAACGAGAAAGAGAGAGAAAGAGAGAGAGCGAGAGCGAAAGAGAGAGAGAGGGAGAGAGAGCGGGGGAACGTACTTGCGAGAGCAATAACTATGCAAGTCTTTGCTGCATTGATAAGGATAGGAAGAGGTTGGCGATTGCCCTTGCCTTGCCGGAGTGATGGATAAAGCATAAGTGTCTAGCTGTCTGTCGCACTCTCTTTCTCTCTCTCTCTCTCTCTTTCTCTCCCTCTCTCTCTCTCTCCCTCGGTCTTTCTCCAATTCCCTTGCTCCTCCTTCTATTTCTCATTCTATCTATCTCGCTCCAGTTTGTTTTCTCTTGTCTCACTCACCACAAATAATATAATCGAAATTATGATTTCTACATTTTATCTCAGTCCTGGTTTACCTCTTTCTCTGTTGATCTCTCTCTTACTCTCTCTCTCTTTCACTCGCTCTCTCCCCACCCAATTTCTCTCTCTCTCTCTCTCTCTCTCTCTCTCTCTCTGCCTGTCTCTCTTGCTCACTCTCTTTCCTTCTGGACCTCTCTTTGGATCTCTCAAGTTTCATCTACTTCTCTATTCGTCGACTGTATGGTGGCACCTTTACTATCTTCAGCCGTTCCGAAGAGGGGAGAGACAGTGCGCGCAAATATTACTCATGGCCATTGAGAAGCAGCGCAAACAGTTCACAGAGAGCGAGGAAGAGAGAGAGAGAGAGAGAGAGAGAGAGAGAGAGAGAGATAGAGAGTGAGAGAGAGATCACGGGCGAAAGAGCAGCAGAGATACAAAGGGACGCGACCTGCCATCAGAGGTCGTAACCCCCGAGGACCGTTACAAAGCGATAGTAAAGATGACACGAAGAGCAGAGTCATCGAAAGTACAGATCAAGGGGGGGGGAGTAAGAATGGTTCTCTAGGCAGCTGATCAGAGATTCACGCGGAAGTGAGAGAAGAGGTGGAGAAAGTACAAATGCTACAGCCTGAGTGACAAAGTAATAAAGGGGTATTCATTGAAACGGTCACAAATATTCGCAGAGAACATTAGCGGAAAGAGAGAAAAAGTACACGCGACGGGCATACTACATATTCAAGCGCGCTCTAACGACTTTGGTCAGCGTTGAGATGGAGGAGGGGGGCTCGGCACAACGTTCTGCAGAGGTCAAAAAGGGCGCGTGCCCTTGCAAAGAGCATCGCCAAGAGGATAATAGACTGATAGCAACGTTACCAGGAAATATGTATGTAGAAATGAATATAACAGTCTATACCAAAATGCAAAAGCGGAGGAAAAGAAGTACTATGTATATATGTATGTACGTACATACATATACGGATGAGCAATTTCTTCTTTTTTCAGTAAGAAAACGGAATCATGACGAGTTCTGGTAAGAACAAAAGAAAATATTCTGATTCACTTCTTCCTGTTTTTGTCTGGCACGTATGGAATGCTACTTAAACATCTTTTAAATTGCAATTATATTGGCACATACTCGAAAAATAATATATTCAGTTTAAATATTTGATTAGTTATTACTAGTTTTCAAGTTTAATGATAATTTAATTATAAATGATAGAATGACGCGTGCCAGAAGGTGTGAGAAGTCGTCGGAACCAGGGCTTGGCACGGAGATCGCGACTGTACAAGACTTTCGTCTGAGAACGAGTGCCCTTCCACGGGGTCATTATCACCTTTGAGCTTCTTCCCTTTATCCTCTTTATCTTCTTCCTTTTCCTCTTTCTCTTCTTCTTCGAGGATCCACTCGATTCTTCCGTTATGGTGGAAAGTGACCGTTGATTAGGAGATATTACAGAAGAAGAAGAGTCCTTTGATCTTGACGGGAGTATTGATTGATTTGACGACATCGTTTGTTGTCGCTTTGCTAGCTTTCTCATCATTTGACTTGATAAGTCGGTTGTAGTGGTGGAGAGATAACCAGAATCGCCTAGGGCCTTCTGATTCCGGCTGCTGATCTTAAGCGACGGCGGCGCGGCGCGATACTTTGCCTTGAACTTGGAAGACGCCAGCTTCTCCAGCTTTTCGCCAATCCATAATTTCCTTCTCTTGTTCTTCTCGCCTTTCCAAATGCTGCCATGGATTAGTCGGCCGTGCAGGAAAGTCTTCTTTCGCTTCGAGGAAAATGTTGAATCGGATGACGTCATCTCTTTCGCCTCCGGCATCCTTGCCGAGATGGATATAGTCGAATGGCCACAATGGAGCGGAGTCGGAAAGGGAGTCACGGTGTTGACCGACGAAATGAGAAGATTGCAAAGTTTTCAAACTAAGAAAGGCAGGGACTTTGCCTGGGCGTCAGTTTAAAATATGTTTTTTTTCTTCTGAAATCTATGAAAAAGCTTAAAAGACATTTGCATCCTGGCGACCAAAGAAGGAGCAGATAAAAAGAGAGAGAGGGAGAATGAGAGAGGGAGAAAACGAGAGAAAGAGTACGGTATTAATGAGTGTGAGGGGACAGCGCAATCCGTAGTCAAGGACACATGAAAACAGATTCGGATATGGCAGAGGATGCGAATGGTCCCCTTTGCCATTAGTCATCAAAGAAAGGGGACGGCTGGCTTGACTCCTGCCTTTTTGTCATACACAAGGCAGCAACTACACGCATGCATCTTCTAACTAAGCACTGCCGGGTTTGGAAGAAGTGAAAGTACAGAGAAATCTTTCAAAAATGTTGACTGTTTTGAGGCGCAAAAAAGTCACAAAAAACACAAAATGATGATGGGAGAAAAGTTAAAAAGTAAAAGGGAATTTAAATCGAAATAAAATGCACAAAAGAGCCTCTTGCTTGATGTTCAAGATGGCTGCCGGTTTATTTCCAAGGAGGCGCTGCGAATTGGCGGCAAAGCAAATGATATATGTAGAAGAATGGAAAGAAGGCTCGTCAAAAGAGGCGCATGCCACCTTTTGGAGAGAGAATATTTCAAGTGGAGAGCAGGCAATAATGCTTGTGCCACATGGCTCGAGAGCAAGAAGAGCGTCTTGACTGATGAATTGAAGGGTGTCCTGATTTTTGGTCAAATGATTATTGGTCAAATGATTGTTGGTCAAATTTTTCCTGATTTTTGGTCAAATGATTATTGGTCAATGATTGTTGGTCAGATGATTGTTGGTCAAACGATTTTTCAAATATGTGATTTTTGGTCAAATAAAATAAAGCTTAAATTCCCGCATTTTTTTCCCTCCTCTTTTTCCCTCATTTTTTCCCTCTCGACTCCGTCACATTTAAATCGCGAGTTGACAAGATGCCAATTCGTTTTCGTTTTGCATCCACATGCTCTGTTTTCTCCTCATTCTTCATTCCATTTTATTTATTTGGAACTGTTTGCCATAAACATCCCCAGTTCTTTAGAACGATGGCTTCGCTACTTCGCCTTTCGCCGTCTTCATCTCCTCGTCCTTCTTCCAAGTCCCCTTCTCCGCCTGCTGATGCGCCTTCGCCCCTTTCTTCTTTACAACACCGACAAACCTCGCGGAGCTCTCGAAAGCAGATTTGATTGCTGTGGATGGGACTTTTTCATGTGTTCCGGCTCTCTTCACTCAACTGTGGACAGTCCATGCACGGGTGTACGGCTCTTTCTTACCGCTGGTTCGTAAAAAAAATTAATTTCCTCTACCCATTGCTACTGTTAGGCATACGCCCTACTCCCAAACAAACGTGAATCGTTGTATATCGATGTGCTGTCCCACTTGGTGTCGCTTGCTCCAGGTCGAAATTCTTTTTTTTTCTCCTTTTTTCCCGATATTGTCAACGATATATATGCAGGTCTGAATCCCAGCTGCGTCATTATGGATTTTGAAAAATCTCAAGAAAATGCTGCTCGCTCTGTCTTTCCGAATTCCCTTGTCCACGGATGTCACTTCCATTACGCTCAGGCTCTCTGGCGGAAGATTTCAGAACTTGGCTTGAGCCCATTGTACAAGGTTTTCTAACAGGAATACATATCTCAATATGCTGAAATTTTCGGTTCAGGCTGGCGGGGATGTCCAGGTGGCTCTCCGTAATTTCATCGCACTTCCATTTGTGCCCGAGACTGAAGTCGAGCGGGCATTTGCTTTCTGTTCGGACGTTCTCGAAGACACTTCAGCTTCGGTCATGGCAATTTGCTCGTTCATTGACTATTTCAAGCATACTTGGGTCGGTAAAAAGTTCCGCAACGGCAGAGATGTCGCTCCCCTTTTCCCCATTGCGATGTGGAACGTGTACAAGGTAGAAATATCTGCGGAAACATCGTGTTCATTTAGTTCAATCACTTTCTAGCTTACGCAAGATGACATCCCCAGAACAAACAACCATCTCGAAGGATGGCATAGTGTTTTCTCGAAGAATCTGGTACATCCCACGGTATGTCTAAAAAGGATAATATAAAGACATTGTTTTGTTTGTAAATGCAGGTATACACTCTTCTCGACCGCCTTCGGGATGAGCAAGGGCTGACGGAGGGAAAAATTGCGCGGCTACAGATCGGCTCCCCTCCCGCTCTTCTTTCCAAGAAGAAGTACGCAGTTATGAATGCAAGACTCAAGAACGTGGTGAACAACTTCGGCACCCTCTCCCTCGAAGATTTCCTTCGTGCCATTTCTGCTAACATCATCGACCCGTCCACTACATAAGTCTCTTCTAATCCAACAACTCTCTCCATTTCATTTTAATTTCCTTGCTTAGCCAGACATTTTTTTTTTAAGTTACAACTCGATTTTACTGTCCTTCAGTTTAATAAATGGTGTTTACACACATTCAAAGCGTTATGCACTCATTTTTATTTTACATTTGACCAAAAATCACATATTTGAGAAATCGTTTGACCAACAATCATCTGACCAACAATCATTGACCAACAATCATTTGACCAAAAATCAGGAAAAATTTGACCAACAATCATTTGACCAAAATCTTTTGACCAAAAATCAAGGCACCGAATTGAAGCAACATTCAAATGGTCTATGACATTAAGGGAAACAATTGCTTAAAGAGTAGTTGAAAGGTATGTATGTATGTTGGCATACATATGTAAATATTTACAATAACAAAAAAGGATGATACCCTGTGGTGACTTTTCGAAAAAAAAATTCAGAGATTTTTTTTCTGCTTAATTATTGCTTTATTTGGACGATTCTCTATGATGTGCACTCTGTCGTTGTAGCTTTCAAGCCTTTTTCCGATGTTACTTTGTGATTGCCGGAGGCAGTCTGCACAGCTGAGGCAGCCATGGAGACAACGGAGGGAGGAAAGGACGGCGAGAGAGAGAGAGAGAAAGGGGTTAGTGATAGAGGGGAGGAGAGAAAGAAAAGGTGTAAGAGAGAGAGTGAGTGAGGACTCCGGAGAGAACAGAGAAACAGAAGTCAAACGAGAAGCCAAACAAAGAGTATGAAGCTAAGCGTTTATGTCTCCCCTTTGGAAGGCTCGATGGATGTGGCAGAGTCAGAATGAGAAGACGGAAGAGAGAGCGAACGAATGAGAGGGAAAGAGAGGTATAGAGTACGGGAGGATGAGGTAGAGAGAGAGAAAGAGAGAGAGAGGGAGAGAGGGTGGGATGGCGAGGGAGAGCGAGCAAAAATGAGAGAGAAATGCGTGAGAGTGCTTGAAGAACCGAACCGTCGTGTACAACATATGTATATTTACTGTATGCAAAGAGTATATCGAAAACAAAAATACTTCCGCGTAGAAATGCGCTCGAATTGGAAACAAAACTGCTGGGAGATAACCCGATTAAATAAACGTACAAATGTTGATGAATTATACAAGTATAAACATACATATGTAAGTGTGAAAGCTGGAAGGAAAAGAGAGAGAATTGAATAACAGCCAATTGCTATGAGAAAATGACTCATCAATTCTCGCAGTAGTCTCGCTCACGAAAAAAAAACAGGAAGACGGAATAGTGTATATCGAAAGGAAAAGCAATGTAAAAATAAGGCTAGTGATGAGCAAAAGACTTAGGCGCGCAAAAGGAGAAAAGGAACCACTTCCATGTCCATTTTTCGTGCTCTTGTTTTATAATACTTTTTCGCTATAATATTAACGGCAAATTTTAATTCTAGGAAAGAATAGAAGAAGGAGTGTCAAGGAGAAGAGACGTGTCGAAATTCCAAGAATCTATTTGCGCTCACGAAAGGGAAATAGATAGAGAAGAAAGCGAAAGAGTGCGAGAGAGAGTTCACAAAAGTACATGAGCAGACGGCAAAAGATAATTGATAGACAATGTGATTAGGTGAGAGAGAGAGATACAGAGAGAGAGAGAGAGAGAGAGAGAGAGAGAGAGGAAGAGGTACGCGCGGGAATAGCAATGAACAGTGATAAGACATTTTGCGGTGTATTTGCTGCGAGGTCGAAAATACTCACGATCAGAGCCGTGGGGGAATACTCTGGTTAAGTCAACAAGACACTTTGGGTGAGTGAAGGATGGACTGCACGGGCAGCAGCAACTTCAGACTGCTGAAAGATTACGAAAGTCCAAGGAAGTTTGCTCCGCTCCTCACTCATGTTTCCGTATTCTTAGTGAAGAAAACACAAAAACAGCTCTGGCATTCGTATTCTTCTGCAGATGCAATTCTCACCTGCCAACGACGTCTTTTATTCTTTTGAAGAAGCTAAATGGTTCTTTTGACGAAACAACCAAAATTGACGGCTCTATGTATGTATATGGTTTGGTAAGGAGAAATAATGAAAGAGAGAGAGAGAGAGAGAGAGAGAGATCAGCAGCAGCAAAAATGGGAGGAAGAATGGAAGTTCCGAGCCTGTGTTTGTGAGTGGGAGCTTCAAGTGCTCAGGTAACAAGTGTCTCTGAAAACGAAAAAAAAAACATTGAAGACGAGGCGGAATGTGGAAACGTGTATCAGACAAATGGCTAACGCTCTTTCTCCAATTTTAAATATCAGTCTCTCCATGCCTCTCTCTCCCTCTCTCGCTTCCTCTCTCTCCCTCTCTCTCTCTTCCTCTCTCTCTCTCTCACTCTCTCGCTTCCTCTCTCAGTCTATCTCTGTTTCTGCTTTCCTACATTATTTCTTTCACGTTCTTTGGCAGAACCATCTAATTACTGTCTTTGTTTCGCATTCAAGATAGACAGGAAAAAAAGAAGAAAGCAGGAATGAACATATGCGAAATTCCGTGAGAATTCACGCGAAGCCTTTGCTTTGGTTTCCTTAGAGACACCGAAACCACCTCTCGATGAATGTATGCAACTACATAACTGCATTTCTCTCTCATTACTGCGAAGAGAGCTTTCGAGAAAAACGGAAAAAAAAGAAATAGTATGAAAGAATACTTGCGCAATACTGCATAATTCACATCGGCGATAGTATATGTTATCAGTTTGTTTCATATCAGAAGCTCGGATATAATCATGGACAAATCAACTTTGATGACTTCATGAGGACGGAAAATGTTGTCGAGGAAAGAGATGCGCGCTTTTTTTGTTTGTTTGTGCAGTGAGTATTCGAATGGCGAGCAAGGGACCAAATAACAATTACAGCAGTTGGCAATGAGAAAAAGGGGTCGAATTCATGAAAGTAATTAATGATTCTAAAGAGTTAAAAAAAATCAAAGGCGTCTCAAAAGGGTCAGGGCGGTTAAATTCACTGACTGGTTGCACGTTACTTGTTGTGCCGGGTGACGCGAACACGAGAGAGAGAGAGAGAGAGAGAGAGAGACAGAGAGACAGAGAGACAGAGAGAGAGAGAGACAGAGAGGGAAAGAGAGAGAGAGAGTAATTGAGAGAGAGAAAGAGAGAAAGAGAGAAATTGAGAGAGGGAGAGAGAGTGCCTGATATGGCTAATACCACAAAAGGGGGCACTCCGTAGCAGTTTGTCGATCACTCCATTTTTGACTCTTTCTCTAATTCATATTCCATGGCAGTTGCTCTCGCTGTCTCCCCCCTCACTCACTCTTTTTCTCTCTTTCTCTCGTAACTCTACCTCTCAGACTTTCGCTCCTCTGCATCTCTCCTAACACTTTCTTCTCCCCCTCATCGTTGCTCTCTCTCTCCCTCTTTCTCTCTCTCTCTCACTCTCTCTCTCCACTACCGACAATGTTTCAGTTGCGTAGCGCTAAAAGGGCACAGTGGTGCAGTCACAACATTGCAGCAAACGCAGGCAGAAATCTGGGGCTTACGGGAGGCAGTAAAAAAAAGAGACCCGAGAGTGGGTTCGCCAGTCTATCCGATTGACCGATCTTCCATATCAAATCACATTCTCATAATCGAAATAATAAGCGTATTGCTTGAATGTTTACATTACTATTAGTGTGCATAACTGTTTACAGTAAACATAAACACGGAAGAGAAGCTATGTTGAGTGGAATCAAAGGCTATGTATGCATTTCCAGACATAGATATGTATATATGATTAAATTTTGTTTGAACTGAAAAAAGCGGAATACAATAGTCTGGCAAAAGAGAGAGAGATGATTTCGAAATTTTTATTGTTGTGGGAGGCGCATTCGGTGAAGTTGGAATGAATGACTGTCTCACTTCAAAGAGAAGCCTATGGCTCATTCGAAATGGCAGAAAAGGGACGAAGGAGAGAGAGAGAGAGAAAGAGAGAGAGAGAGAGAGAGAGAGAGAGAGAAAGAGAGAGAGAGAGAGAGAGAGCCAGGAAAGGTGAGCGCGAAATAACCAATGAGAGACAGAAACAAGGAATAGAGATTGGAAGAGTGAAAGTAAAGTTCGGAATAGCTGAAAGCAAACGATTGTCGTAGAACAGAGAGAGAGAGAGAGAGAGAGAGAGAGAGAGAGAGACTGCCAGGGGACCGTTCATTCATAACTCCGCACCACCCGAAAAATGGGCATGGTGAGAGAAAGCGAGAAAGAGAGAGTGAGGGAAACAAAGAAAGAGATAGCGCGAGAGGCAGAACAGAGAGAAAGAGGGAGAAAGAAAAAAAAATGATGCGTAAAATAGTTCGAGAGTGCCGCCATTGAATCGGAACGAGTAGAAGAGACAACAAAGCGTTGCTAGTATTTAGGATAGTGTGAAGAGAGGGTAAAGAGGAGGAAGGAGGGTTATAGAGAAATGGAAAAGTAAAGGGTAAAGAAGGGGACAGATAATGAGAGAGAAAGAAAGAGATAGAGAGATTGAGAGTTAGAGAGAGAGAGAGAGAGAGAGAGAGAGAGATGAAGCAGAGGTGTCGAAATAGAAGTGAAAGACTATGGCGGACGCGTGGAAGCCTCTTCGATGCCATTGCAGCACAGCTGCCTCAAAAGCCAAAGAGATGGCTTCTCTTTGACGAATCCATAAGAATCAGAATGGGCAATCGCGGATGGCGTTTCTATGGGCAGAATTACAGAGGTATGCATGCATAGTCGACTGACACAAAGGGAAAGACTAACCAAAAAATTTGGGCTTTTTGTAATTTTCCTTCCTTCACAGTAATAATAACCAGTTTAGCAAATAAATATTTAAGAAAAGTGAGAGTGTACACAGAGTTGGTATCTTCCACCTTTTTTCAGTTGTCCCAGCATATGTTTGCTTTTCCATTTTTGTCTCAACATACATATATGTATACTAACAAGACAATGCTGCCCTTGCGGACAACTGGCGATTGCTACGGATTAGAAACAAATGTAAGCAGAGCAATACAAGCATATCATCATCCATGCATTTTGCCTACTGCATACATCTCGTTGTTTGCAGACACGGAAACAGTGATGAGAGGAAGAGACAGAGAGAGAGAGACAGAGAGAGAGAGACAGAGAGAGAGAGACAGAGAGAGAGACAGAGACAGAGACAGAGAGAGGTGGGAGGGAGAGAGAGAGAGAGAGGAAGTGACAAAGACATGAAAGACAAAGAAATCGCATTAATCATCAACAAGTACCGAAGAGCAGAGGAATGGGGCTAAAAGTAAGCTGATCTGAAAGAGGTTGAGAGATAAAAGAGATACAGCGAAGGAATGAGAAAAAGAGCGAGAGAGAACAAGATAAGAGAGAGAGAGAGAGAGAACGAGAGAGAGAGAGAGAAAGAAAGAGAGCGCGGGGGAAACATCTTCCCTTTTTCGGTCTGCTCCACGGCATTCCTTCACGCCTCCATGGGTATCTTCGAGCAGGGCAAACAGCGCCCGCTGAAACAGGACACCACCCGGCTGAGACACACTGAACGAGGCCAACTTGCGCGCTTTGGGGAGAGAGAGAGGGAAAGAGAGAGAGAAAGAGAGAGAGAAAGAGAGAGAGTGAGAGTGAGAGAGAGAGAGTAAGAGGTAGGGAGAGAGATAATAACAAGAGAGAATATCATAGCAGCATCACGTGATTACGCCTTTCTGGACAAGAATGTCTAGGTGTTCATGACAACTGGGAAATATGTAGTTGCGCACACATCTCATGGCAATCATACAGGCAATTCATTTGAAATGCAAAAGTAGCCTTGCGAATCATAACAATTATACAAACATTCCTTTCAGTAACATACCCATGCGTGCTTTCGCGTAGCAGTCTGCCTCTCAGTTAGCTCGGTCTCCTCCGGGCTGGAGGATGGAGGCTGCTGAGAAGGCCGGTGACGAGAGGACGTTGTCTTCTTGACTACGCAACGCGTGCATGCCGCGTCGCGGTCGGAGGATTATGGTAGGCTCCTCTCTAAAATGGGAATCAATCAATATTCGAAGAGTCACATTTTAATCGGCCGATAATATGGCGTAAAATGAGCAAGTGTGAAGCTTCTTGCCTACGGCACTACTATATTTACCGAGCCCAAATAGATTCTGAATTCTATAATGAACAGCGTCTTTACGACATGACAGACAAGCCTTCAAGAAGTGAACATTGAGTTATTCGCGAATATATATTTCACAATCGGACAAAGACAGAAACTACTGTGGCACATTTCACAAAATCTTATTTGGAAAAAAGTCAAGTAAATGTTTCACAAGAGTTACCGAGGCGGCGCGACATAATGAAATCCATTCAATTTGTCTCTTCGAATGAACGAGGAAGAGAAGTGTTGATAAGGAGATATTGAATGGGTGTCCCGCGGTCATACGGAAACTTCTCGTCAGCGCAGAAGGGAAAAAGACGATGAATTCTCTCACTCTCTCCAATTCGGTAGCGGAAGAAAGCGTTGTCAGAGAAAGCATTTTCATATACATACGTTTCTATGTATATCCATCCACAAACGCGGTTGATTCCCAGCTTCGAGAATCTCTGCTAGAATGTATATTATTCAGCTTAAATACTCGAGGTTTCTAGCCAACGGCAGCTGCAGAAGCAGAAGAAAGCGAAACTTCAGAAACAAAAAAATGTATGATTTCATGAGTTTGAGTCATTTGTGCCCCTCTTGACTCATTGTCAGAATTTGACCATGAGCAGGTGAAGTACACATTCTCTCTCGGTCTCCTTCCTGTCCCTTTACTTTCTCACTTTTTCCCTCTGATTGAGATAAGCTAATGCCGAAATACATAGCACAAAACAAGCAAAACTTGCAAAGTAGTAGCAAACATCAAAACGTTCTCATGACCGGTGGGAAGAGAAATGGCTGGTGGCAAAGAGAGGCTCAAATGGAAGAACATGAAGAGGAGAAGCCTTACAATGGTCTCGAGAATGGGGGTTTCACTCACGTGTAATCGAGCTGCCGTCTCGAAAGATTGATTGCAATATTCTAATAAAAAGAGTCTCGGTCACATTTTTTCGCGCCACCCATAGAAGTTTATGTTCTTGGCGGGAGTGAGAGAGAGAGAGAGAGCGAGAAAGAGAGAGAGAGAGAGAGAGAGAGAGAGAGAGAGAGAGAGCCTGCCAGGAGAGGAAATTGCTTTGCAAAAGAGGTCGCAGACGTGCCAGGCACAGAAGAGGTTGATGGTGAGATAGTAACTCTTATTGTTGGCCATTCAGAGCGATCTCGGCATGTAAACATGCTTCATTGTTCATTTAGGGCGCACATGCATTGTTAGCATAAAAAGTATAAATAGAGCATGGGAAAGATATAACGAAGCATGAGGCATATGTACTTCAGGTGGTTGTCCCAAATAGGAATGATTTGACAGCCAGACAATTGCAAGGAAGAGTAAGGAAAATCGTCAAATAACGAAAGAAAGAGAGAGAGATAGATAGAGAAAGGGAGAGAGAGAGATTTGAGAAAAGCCAGAGACAGAGCGAGCTTGAAATAGAAGGTACCCAAATCTTACAAGTGTCAATTTTTTTTCTTTTACGATTCGACATGCCATTTATTTAAAAACTTCAATGTAATATCAGCCAAATTTCAAAATACCATATTAATTAATTTGCAAAAGTCGTACCTGGGGCGGGGATCGAATCCACGCGGCGTCTCCGCCATGTGATCATAAGTCACACGCCTTAACCACTCGGCCACCCTGGCGACTTCGGACAAATGCGCTTTTTATTTAGCGAATAACTCACAACAGGGTCTCTTTTTTTCTCCTTTCCTATTCGAGTTCCCATTTGCTTCAGAATTTCAAAAAAAAAAAAAATCTGGAAAAAAGAATTTCAACGAAAATCCAGAGTGATCTCGACATGTGAACATGCATTATTGCTCATTTAAGAAACACATGTATTGTTGGTATAAAAGTATAGATACGACATAGGAAAGATATAACGAAGCATGCTGGAGGTGGTTGTCCCAAATAGGAATGATTTAGCAGCCAAACGATGGAAAGAAGGGAGTAAGGAAAAACAGCGAGAGAGAGAGAGAGAAATAGAAAGAGGGAGAAACAGAGAGAGAGAGAGAGAGAGAGAGAGAGTCAGAGAATCAACAATGGAGACAGGGCGAGCGTTAAATAAAATCCCCCTCAAATCTTAATATTGTATTTTTCCTTTTTTCGATTCGAGTTTTTCCTTGCTTCAGCATTTCAAAGCTAGTTCAGTAATTGCAAATGCTCTGTCAGAAGAGGGGATCCAACCCACGCGGTGTTAGCAATTAATCAATTAATCAAAATTGTGCCAGGGGAGGGAATCGAACCCCCGCGACGTTTCCTCCTAACGATCCTAGATTCGCACGCCTTAACCATTCGGCCACCCTGGCATTATTCCTAATATCAGACTTTTGATTTAGAGAACCATTCGCAAAAGGGTTTAGTGTCGTTTCCCTTTTACTATTCGAGGTCTCATTTATTTCAGCATTTCACGGCAAAGATATTTACCTGATTTCAAAATATCGTTTAGCCATTCATTGCAAAAACACTTGCCCGGGGGTCAGATTTGATCTCTAACTTTTTCGAAAGAAAGAAATTACCATAACATAAAGAAGGAGAAAATAGGAGGAAGGGTAGGAAGGAAAAAAGATAAAAGAAGATGCCGTCAGTGAAATGTAAAAAAAAAACTGTGCCTAAGATAGAGTGAGAGAGAGAGAGCGAGAGGGAAAGAGAAAGAGAGAGAGAGAAAAAGGAAAGAGAACATAGAGAGGAGAGAACGAGGGGGAGAGAGCAGTTAGTGAGAATAAAGAAAGAAAAGAAAGGCAGAGAGAGAGAGAGAGAAGTAAGAGAAAGAGTGAGTGAAAGAGAAGGAGAGACCGAAGTTAGAGAGTAGAGAAATAACG